>BSBN01002028.1:0-214305 GCA_027924645.1 Cunninghamia lanceolata
TATGTGGAAAGTCAAGAGCATAAGCTACCCTTCATGGATGAGGAAGAGGTGGGAGGATCTTCTCACCCAAGTCTCTCTAAGATTTTATGGGACCAATAGCATCTCTAATAAGGGATGTGTGATCTAAATGGATCGTTAAAAATGTAATAAATCATGCACAATCATGGAATTTTGTGAATAATAAGTTGGATATGGGATAACTAAATGTAGGTGTGGGTGTTTAATTGTGATGCAAAGTTTGAAAACATAGAGATGGCACCATGATTATGGAAGTTTCCAAGACAAGACCATGTTTTTGGAAGAGTTCACCAATAGTACACATACCAGAATGTGGAATCCAAATTGAATAGTCACCTTTCTAGCTTCTTGTGTCTATAGAACTTCTTGAGCACAAGAGAACTCTACTAGACACAAGTATCTATAAATAGGTGGTTGTAATGGTTGTAAAAGGATGGGAGGATTAAATTATAATGTAATGAGCAAGAATAGGAGGTTTTGGTTATTCATATTTTTTAAAAGGCTCAAATATTATTGTATCCATTAAAAGGAGTAAGGGGTAGCTTACATCTAAGAATACTAATGTACTTGGTAAACTACTATTTTCTTAATAAAGGTAGTAGGTATTTGCCACTTCCATTCAATTATATTTTTCTCTCTTTAGAGAGTTTTCAAGATAAAAACTTTTGCCTATTCTTAGAGGGATTAACATCAAATGAAAGGAGAGGGAATCAATAGCTTTTGAAGTCGAATACTATTCTTATGATCAACATGTTAAACAATTAGCATAGTATTCCAAAGTAAGAGTTTATAGATCAACTATCATAATTCTAAAATAATTAGCAATTATTATTTAAAATGTTGTGCAATTATCAACTATCATATAAATTGAATAGTCACCTTTTTAGTTGCTAATTGAATAGTCACCTTTCTAGTTGCAACTATCATAATTCTTGTGCAATATCTAAGATGTTGTGTAGCAACCTTATAGACACTCGCAACAACTAACTATAGTCATGTCTGACTAGGAACCATCTATATGTGAACAAATAAATCAAGTTTTCATATCACACCTCACTAACCAAGAAGATTTTGTTCCCAAAAGCCTCTAAATTAACTAAGAAGAGTTGAGGAACACTTTAGTCCACTATGATGCCTTCTTGCCTAATACCATAAAATGGACAACATCTAAGTTAAAGTGTTCCTTTTTTCTAGCTGAATTTCTACCATTTGCATGCATTAAGCTTTATTTTAGATCATTAAGTTGTACACTCTAATTCTAGGACTCAAAATATCCCACTTGTATTTATCAATTGCTTCCCCTTTGAGGTACCAGCCAAAACAAGCTTAGATTTTCCACTATGAAAGCTCAAGAAATTTACTCCTTTCCTTTTAAAACTAATCTATATTGGTTATTTCTTTGAAAATAGATTGCATCTCTCTCATATAGATATGGACACCTAGGGATCACACTACAAATTTCAAAGGAAACCACATAAAAAGGTGTCTCGTCAATAAAAGCTAGATAGAATCCAAACCTCAACTTGTAGTGCTTCATGACTTTTACCTTCACATCATCCTTCATCCATCCCAAAGGATAATCACATGGGTGGTTTGTCTCTTATATCTACCAATCTCTTTAACCAATTTACAAGAAATTAGATTTTCTTGAGAGAACAAATCAAATAAATCATCAAAATTTTTACCTTTGGCCTACACCTTGATGTGGAATAATTCAATGAGCTCCTCTTCACTTGGCATTCTTCCACTCACCAATGTAGTACCTTTGTTCATAGTAGGATAGTAAAGGTTCTTATCAAATGTATCAAAGTATCCACTTATCTCTTTTCCTTTCTCCATGATGATAGCATTTTTTCCTTTCTTCTTCCTCCAAGAAGGCATTAACTCAAGATGCAAATGCCAACAATCATCTTCATCATTCCAATCTTATAACAATGACTATAGTGATTTTTTATTACCTATGCCTTTGGGATTTGATACAAAAGTGTAGCTCTTCTTACTATTTCCCTCTAAATTATTACCACCCTACTATTTCTCATTACCCTTGCTTCAAGTAGAAGTAAAATCCTTTTTATCCAATTCTGGGTAATTTTCTTAAGCACATACTGTTGAACACACCAGGATATTAAGAGGGGGGGTGAATTAGTATCTAAACAAACTTCAAATCCTCTGAAGAAAATTAAAACTTAAGCATTACACCATCAACATAAACATGAAAAATTAACAGAATGCACATCAACACATAACACCAAATATATGTGGAAAACCCAAGAAGGGAAAAACCTCGGTGAGGATTAACTCACAATATATGAAGGTCATTGCTATAAAAATTACAACTTTGTTTTAGGGCTTCAACCCTAGGAAGCTACTACTCCTTGTTGTCTTTGTTTTAGGGCTACAACCCAAGGAAGCTACTACTCCCTGAAGACTTTATTTTAGGATCACTCCCAAGGAAGCTACAACTCCCTACAAACTTTGTTTTAGGGCTACAACCCAAGGAAGCAACTACTCCTTGAACTGAGAATGAACTCATAGATGATTACAGTATGACAGTCCTACTATTTGAAAACTAACACTGAAGCACACACCTTTGATGATTGCAATTCTACTTCTTCTAATGACTGGATCAATTAGGCTCACTCTTCACTTCCCTCATGTCACAAAAATGTCTTCAAGATGAATCAGGACAACCCTTATTACTTTTGTTCTTTCTCCTTCAGTTGCACATCATAATGCATAACTTATTCATATTCTACTCTTTTACACATTCACATATTCATCTTCGCAATCATACCTCACCTAGACCAACTAGGTTTACAATATATACATGATATTACATTAATTTCATTACAAGTCAACCAATACAATAAGAATATTACATTTTACAAGTCAGCCAGAGATCACACAGTCATGAAACATGCATAGGGCAAACCCTATGATGAACAACATGCATTGTGGATCCCAATACATGCTTAGTCCAGTCCTAAACATCCTTCCCAACATCATTCTTTAAGCAATAACTTATGTACGCTTGACAAATTCAATTAGGTCACCCTTAAACAAGAGCACGTGAATCTTGTAGCACAACAGTCATTTTAACTTGGCAGTACTCATGTGAGATTGAACATTGCTTGCTCTTCTTCCAGATGAGTCAACAGGATCTACAAACTATATCTAAACCTTCCTTGAACTTTGCATAACAAGAACTTTGTGGCGCATACCTTCAACATTCTTCATTCGGTCAGTCAGAGGCATGGCCTGGCAATATCATCATTCCAGACCTCATCCAATTCCAGAGAGAGCAAAAAAACACTTTGCAGAGCAATTGGAGACAACACAAGATCATCAGGACCATCTTCCATCAGTCAATGTACCATTTCATACCACAACAAGTTGGCGCACATTATCAACATATGTCCTAAGAAAAACTAGGCATCTGGAACTATTTGTATCACAACTGTCATTTAAAAACTAAGCTTGCAGACCTCTAAAACACCTGAAACTCATATGGATGCACTCATACATTACTATGAACATATCCTCAAAATTGCATAGCCATATCTATCACTACGGAGGAATGTGGAGCATTCCAAACAGTCTTCATCATTACTTGATTCTGTCAGAGCACAAACCAGAACTCTGTCTCTCATAACTTTTACTACGAAGGGACAAATGATCTAAAATTTTGGATTTAGCACCTTTACATCATAATAAACTTAACTTCTAAACTGCATGACTATATCTTCAAATGTGGAGGAATGCGAAGCATTTTACCAGGCAGTCTTTCAAGCAATTCTTTGCAGTAGAAACCTTCACCAACTTTCGAAGGCCAAAACCTTCATATAACAGCATATACATCCTTAGGAACACCGGGAAGGATCATACAACATGCCATAGGTCATTAGCAACATCTCATACTTAGCATAGCTTCTAATTCCCATCTTAATGTATCATCATTCATCTTAGTGCTTCTAATTCCCATCTTAATATTTCATCATTCATCTTAGTGCTTTTAATTCCCATCTTATTATTCCATCATGAAATCATCTTTGCTAACCACGAGCATGCTCAAAATAGCTTGACTTGACACTGATCAGGGCATGACATCCAACATGAACATCAGGATTATCACATGAAATCCAACCATGAACATTAGGAATATCACATGAAATCCAACTATGAACATCAGGAACATCACTGCATCTCTAATACTACACTGGTATATCATCATCACAAACTGAGTGTTGACCTCACTCAAAGTTTTGACATCAATGACAACACATATTGCCAACAATCTCCCCCCTTGTCATTTATGGCAACACATACTCCCCCTTAGATGTACATTTCTCTCTCTCCCCCTTTGACATCAAGGACAAAGGGCAACTACTTCTTTCCCTTAGGGCACAAACTTTTCCCCTTAAGATGCACATTTAACTTTCTCCTTTGATGTTCATACACTCTTTCTTGAAATAAATCAGGGCTCCCCCTGTCAGCAACAACCACTACCTACTCCCCCTGAGAGGTAGCCACCATCAATCCATTAAAAAAGATATAGCATGAACTCCCCCTGGATATATGCACCACTATGCATCTAGCAAGAAGGAGGAGCAAATACCGCTAACCTCTGTCAAAGATCTTCAAAAGTATCCTTTGCAAGAGCCTTTGTGAAAATGTCTGTAATTTGATAATTTGTTGGAACATATTCCAACTTTACTTCCTTATTTGCAACCTTCTCTCTCAAAAAGTGATACCTGATTGCTATATGTTTGGTTCTAGAATGCATCACTGGATTTTTAAAAATATTGAGAGAACTTGGATTATCACACAAAATATGAATAGGTTCATCATACAGTACCTTGATATCCTTTAGGGTTTGCTTCATCCACAACACTTGTGTACAGTAGGATATTGTTGTAATATACTCTACATATGCAGTTGATAAGGACATTGAATCTTGCTTCTTGCTCTGCCATGAAACCAAACTTCTTCCTAAAAAGAAAGCACCACTGTCATGCCCACATTTTCCATGCGGTCACGACATGCAACACACGTGTCATGTCCACATTTGACATCTGGTCATGACACGAAATATCAAAAACTTTTCAACATGTCCCTAAAAACCCCCACGCATGCATTTGCATGCTTGGTGGCAATACACATGAGGCGTAAACATGTCAGTTGATACTCGGGGAAGTGCGCCTTCCTACGCAATCCCCTACGTGATGATAGCTGACTAGGGGATTAGACGACGCGATGTGCACCGCTTCTAGGGTTAGAACAAATTTAATGCAAACCCTAAGTTTCCTAGGTGAGTGAAATAATTTTGATTAAATTGAAATCAAACCCTAATTCTACTGCATGATTAAAATCGAATATAATAACGCATCCAAAGGTATGATGGTTAGATGATGAGGTGGAGTGATTAAATGAAAGCCACACAAAAATGCCATAAAATAAAATCCTAAATTCTAGGAAAAATTTGACAGCATAACGCGTTTTCAACAATTGAAATACAAATTTTAAAAGAATTCTCTGTGAAAATAATTAATGCAAAAATTAAATAAACAAGGTACAAAATTAAATTAAATAATTCCAAGGTCAAAATAAATTTACCACTCAACAAAATATAAGAATCGAAATTAAATAAACGACCAAATTAAAATTCAATAATTAAGTCCTTTAATAAATATAATTTCGACAATTATATTTATTAATTAACTCAAGATAAAATAATTTAGGAAGGGAAAAAATTAAAACATCTCTCCCCATAAAATAAAATAAAATCGATCAAATAAAAAAAATTAAATTACAACGGCTTCCCCTAAGAAATTAAATTATTACGCACTAGACAATTCCCTCTAATTCAAAATCCCACTCCCATTAAAATAAAACCCATTTGTAAAAATAAAGATCCAAAACCCCCAAAGATTAATTAATTCAACATAAACAAAAGTCACAAGGGAAGGCATAAATAAATCAAAAGGCAAAAGAGAGGGAAATAAGAATTTCCGTGCACAAGGTAAAATGGGGGAAATAAATAAAATGTATTTTTAATTTTTCCCCTCATCCTCCAACTCATCCCTAATTTATTATTTTATTGTTTTCCTAAAGAGAGGTGCCCTAACCCTAACTCAACTTATTCTATTAGTTTTCTTTTCTTCCATTTTGTTTCCTTTTCTCTTCTCTTGGTCTCTCAAAGTTTTGCCTCCATTGTTTCTCCATTTTTGTTGCAGATTGAAGGTTTCTTCCATAAGGGCTTGGCAGCCAAGGTTCAAGTTTTCTACCACCTCATGCAGAGGTATATACTTCTTGTATGAAACTAGGGTTTTGTTTATTTATAAACGTGTATATATATATATATACACACATCTGTGTGTATATACACATATAAATAAATATATATATATATGTATTTAATCAGATCTGGAAGAGTTATATACACTGCTTTGATAAAAGCATAGTGGCAATATATATATATAATAGTTTTGTGTTTGAGACAAGGGTCGAGCGGTGAAATCTGCAAGGAAGGGGCGTAAAAGCCCAAAGTGTCGCCGCTACTGTCAAAAGTGAGGGGAGTGAGATGTGGGGAGGGTAGCGACGCTGCCCTTAGATTTCGCAGCCCGTATTGTTTTAAGTGTTGGGTATTGGTGTGGGGAGGGGGGTTGAACCCCCACCCACACCCTTGGGTGTGGATGGGGGTTCGGCCCCCCTCCCCACACCCCTACAATGTCTAAGCTAGTTGTGTGGATGGCGGCGCCGTCCACACAGCCCCTTTCTTTTTTTTTGCATAAAAATAAAACACTACCCTCTATTCCGTATTCTGCCTTATTCATAACACTAGGTTTCCATTATATATATTACAGTTTATATTACATTTTTAAACATGTGCATATACTCTTGTTTATATATATTACTCAGTTACATATGCACAACTCTGCTCAGTTTTAACAGTAGTTTTAAAAAAAATTATATGTTTCTAAAACAACAACATATATATTACTCAGTTACATATGCACAGCTCTGCCTAGTTTTAACAGTAGTTTTAAAAAAATTATATGTTTCTAAAACAGCAATATATTTATATCTATATAATATATATATATATAAGTGTATATATATATATAGATATTATATTATCAGAATATGAACAAAATCAAATGCGGAAAATAATGTAACCATATTGCAAGCTATTAAAGAACCAGTGGGCATAAATATATATTTTCTTTCTGTAAATAAATAAAAATAGATTTACTATTTCTTCATCTGTTTGAATAAATAAGGCAGAAAATACGTTTAACTTAAAACAAATTTTTCTTTTGCAACTATTACTATATTTTTTTTTAACATCAATAAAATGACAGTCATATTTATCTATTTTCTTTAAGGCATACATTTAGATTTGAACAACATTATTCCTAGATTTCCCTTTTGCTTAGATACACATTATACTAAAACAGAAATGTCATACAATATAAAACAGCAAGTATCTATTCTTTTGCCAATTTTCTAAAATCATATAGGCACAACAACAACAAGATGAACATACTTTTTGACAACAAAATAAGAGATGTTTCACATTAAATTTCTTTACAACCACAAGAACAAAGAAGACCAACAATATGACAACAATTACACTAAGGCCTCTAATGCCATGGCTCTCAACCAGCCAATATAATAATGCAAATGAGATGACAATGGACTTCTCCAAAGCTCCATTTCTCTAATAAAAACCTGCAATAATACAAACACAAATGGGGAACCAAGGCCACACAAATTGCCCTCCTCCCTACCATAGACCCGCTAGTGGGTCACCCCCAAGCTAGGGAGGTAGAAATCACACAGTTTAACACACACTCCACAACAATACAATTTTCCAAACACACATAGAATTTCCCCAAGGTTTGCACAAAACTAAACTCATGAAAATGAGTTTGAAGGGGGTAGGGGACTAGACCCCTCAACTCAAGAGGTCATTCCATGATCTCAAAATCACCAAGTCTCAAGGCCTCAAGCCACAACCACAAAATGCATATCTCTAAATAACTCAAAAAAACTATTATGGCACTCTTGCCATAAAAAATGCTCTCACACCATAGAAAATCCCTCAAGGCCATAAGTAACACAAAAATAAGGAGGTGACCTCGAGGAGGTTCACTCTCCCCTACTCCATACAAGTTGAGCCTTACCTCCAAATGGAGGTGCTCTCACCAAACTCCCAACCCACACAAAAAGGGAAGCAACAATCAATATAAAACCACAAACACAACATAAATGAGATACACAAGGGAAAATGGCCATAGCCATGGAGCTTACCTTCAAAATCCCTAACAATGGAAGCACGTTTGGTGAAGAGCTCCAAGCTTCTCCAAGTCTCCCAATCTCCAAATTTCTCTAACTCCCAAAAAGGATCTCCAAGAATAGAAAGAAAATATGCCAAATGTAAGAACCCCACACTCCTCTTCAAGAGGAGGTAATATAGGCCTTCTAATCTGGCCTTGAGGAATGAGAAGGTGACACTTGTCACCTTCTCCTTCCTCATCTCATGCCACTTACAAGGGAGAGGAAGTGTGAGGGTGACAAGTGTCACCCTCCAATTCCATTCCAATCCTCACCTTATCCGCTTGTGCTCTCACACATGTGTGAGAGACCAAGTGGTGAGGTGGCAATTCCCTTCAAGCCTCCATGAGGATAAGGGATGCCATATGGCATCCTCCTATTCTCCAAGAGAGCCATCTCCCTCCAAGATGCTCTCACATGTGTGTGAGAGTCTTGGAGGGAGATCCCACACACTTGGGAGTCTTGGAGACCTCCCAAGTCTTCTTGGTGAAGGGATCCCCAAACTTTGGGAAGGGAGATGGGTCTTTCCCAAAGCATGACTCATCTCCCACCCTTAGCCATTTCAAAATTCGTCACTTTGACTAAACCTCAATTTAGAGTGACCAAAATTGAGTTACCCCAAGGTTTAGTTAGTCAAAATTGACCCTAGACCCATGGGTAACCACCTAGGGTAAGTTTTGGGACACTAAGGTACACCTAGGGAGTCATAAATTCACTTTAAATGGCCCATAAATGAAAACAATACCAAGTGGTGTAAAACAATAAAAATATACAACACATGATATAAATTAATTTAACAAAAAGGGGTACTAGGCCAAAATAATAAATAAAACAAGTACTCAAACAACATCTGATCAAACGTGATCCTCATCCCTCTTGGGAATGGATCGGTTTCACAGGGAATAACATATGTGTGAATACTAGCTCCAATTTCTCGTCGCCTAGGAATATAATCCTGCACAACTAGATCAAGTGTCAATCACATCATGTATAATCATAGCCAAAGCAACTAAAATTAAATTCATGTCATTGCATACAACATTAATCATTCACAACATAATTCAAGATTAAATTGCATTTTTTTATCTAATGTCACATAATCATCATCTAATATATCTCGCATGTCAAATCTCATCATAGCATCAAAATATGATCAAATCGAATCACCACATGTCTAATTAATGTCAAACCAGAAATCAGGAGATATAATCTAATCTACATAATGAAACAATAGTCTCTAAAAGTCTGATAATGTCACCAACTGTAATATAAAATGATCAAAATAAGGAAGGAAAAATAATCGGCCTCACAACCACCACTTGTACTTCTTCTATCATCAATACAACCAGCCTAATTAGCATCATTGTAGGCACTCAAATCAAAGTCATTACCTCTTGGATACCATAAGCCATAATCTAAAGTTCCCTTCAAGTATCTGAATATTATTTTCACTGCCTTCTCATGTGTTTTCTTGGGATTAGCTTGATATTTGGAAACAACACATACTGCATGCATAATATCAGGTCTAGAGGCAATCAAGTACAACAATCATCCAATCATAGATCTATAGGAAGCCTGATCAACCTTCAGAGACTCATCATTCTTGCTTAAGTGACATCCAGTGACCATAGGAGTACTCATTGGTTTGGAATCCTCCATACCAAACTTTTTCAATGTCTCTCTAACATACTTAGCCTGAGAAATAAAGATACCAACATCTAGCTGAGCAATTTGAAGTCCAGGGAAGAAAGACATCTCACTAATCATAGACATCTCAAACTCTTTCTGCATCTCCTCTATAAACCTCTTTCATAAATCATCATCTCCACCAAAGATGATGTCATCAACATATACTGTAACTATCAAAATCATGTCTCCTTCCTTGATGTAAAGATTGCTATCTATGGTACCTTTCTTGAATCCTTGCTAAATTAAGTACTTATCCAACCTAGCATACCAAGCTCTAGGTGCTTGCTTGAGCCATACAAATATTTCTTGAGTCTGCACACCATGTCTGGATCTTTTGATATCTAAAAACCATCTGGTTGCTCAATGTAAACTTCTTCCTCTAGACCACCATTAAAAAATGTTGACTAGACATCCATCTGATAAACCTTGGAGTTCTTATGAGCAACAAGGGAAATAAACATTCTGCTTGCCTCCATCCTGGCTACCAGAGTAAAAGTCTCCTCAAAATCAATGCCTTCAACTTGAGAATAGCCCTTAAACACCAATCTTTCTTTGTTCCTCACAACTTCACCATCTTCATTTATCTTGTTCCAGAACACCCACTTTGTTCTTGTAACATTCTTATTGGCTTGTCTGGGAACCAATTCCCATGTCTAATTCTTCACTATCTGATTCAATTCTTCTTCCATTGCATTTATCCATTCATCATCTTTGCTAGCATCAGCAAAGGTTTTGGGTTCTACCTTAGATAATAAACACAAGTTTACTTGCTCATATGCCTTTGCAAACCTTCTCCTGGTATGCACACCTTCATTCTTATCTCCAATGATCTGATCTATTAAATGGTTCTTTTGAACATACTTTGTTGGAGCCTTAGGTATCTTCTCTGGTTCTTTTTCCTTTTCTTCTTTCTCTTCTTCTTCATCTTCAATGCATGGAAAGATATCATATCCGAAGTCTTCTTATTCTTGTGAGATCTGATACAAATCTTCATCTACTTTGACATTTGTGCTTTCAATCATCTTTCCCAATCTCTTGTAGCATCTATAGGCCTTGCTTCTAGTTGAGTAACCAAGAAAGATCCCTTCATCACTTCTTGAATCAAACATTCCTAGGTCTTCTTCATCTCTTCTGATATAGTATTTTCTGCCAAAGATCCCAAAGTATCTAACAGTGGGTGGTCTTCCATACCACAGCTCATAAGGGGCTATTGACCCTCAATTGCACTCTGTTAATTAGATAGACAACAATGTGAACTGCTTCCTTCCAGTACATGTCAGGCAGATCTGCATCTTTCAACATTGCCCTAGCCATCTCTTGCACAGTCCTATTCTTAGTTTCCACTACCCTATTTTGCTAAGGGGTCCTAGGAGCTAACGGATGTCTCCTAATACCTTGATCTTCACAAAACTTATCAAATTCATTTGAAGTAAACTCACCTCCTCTATCAGACCTTAAACATTTGATCTTAGTAGCCATTTCATTCTCAACCATAGCTTTGAAAGCCTTAAACTTATCAAAGGCATCTGATTTTTCTCTTACGAAAGTAACCCAAGTCATTCTAGAATAATCATCAATAAGCAACATGAAATACTTTTCACCTTATTGACTCTTTATTCTTGTAGGGCCACATAGGTTAGTGTGAATCATCTCCAATGGCATTGAAAAATAATACTCATTGCTCTTGAAATTTGTCTTTGTCTACTTTCCCATTTGGCATTCCTTGCATAATGTGTTTGCACGCTTGGTTATCTTGGGCATGTCTCTCACAGCATGAATAGAGATAATCTTTACCATATTGTCAAAGTTGGTTGTCCCATTTGCTTGCGCCATAGCCAACACTCACTGGTTTGAGCCAATAAGCATGTTCTTCCATTTACCTCCTTCAGATGATAGATATCACCATATGCCTTGATACCTTCTACATCTAGTTTTTCAGACCCTGCCTTCCTGATTTCACAACCTTTGGCATGAAAAGTAAGATTGTATCCTTTACTACACATCTGACTGACACTGAGAATATTGTGCTTTAGCGCCCCTTTAACATAGAGGACATCCTTAGTCCTATCCTTTCCATCAATAGTTATAGAACCCTTTCCACATATTTGTGTTGACTCATCACCACCAAACTTAACAGCTCCAACATTCCACTTCTTAAGGCTGATAAACTTCTCCTTGTCACTAGTCATGTGATTAGAGCAACCACTGTCAATTTCCCAAGCCTTGGCTTCTTCTCTTGCATGAAAGGCAATCCATACAACCATTGATCTATAATTGTATTGGTCAACTTGCAAGGTATCACTCTTTTCACATTTTTCAATATCATCCTTTTTGTGACTAACATTCAAGGCCATGAAAAGTGTTTCATCATTTGAATCATCATGATCCTCATCTTCTAAAGAACAACTATTCTCTATAGAATACAAGCTTCTTTTGAACTTGTCTCTCTTGTTACTACCCCTTGATTCTTTAAAAGGACATTTAGAATCAAAATGTCCAATATTTCCACAATTGAAACATTTGAAAGGTAACTTACCTCTATATTTTCATGTGCCTTTCTTTAATGTTTTTACAAAGTTTGCTTCTACCTCATCAAGGTCATCATCTTGATCATTTGCTTCATCTTTTGTCTTCTTACTTGCTTTGAATGTTGCTTCCTTCTTTGGAGCACCTTTGTCAAATTCTCTCATTTCAAAGGCTATGAGAGAGCCAAACAATTGATCTATTGTGTATTTATTTAAGTCCTGAGATTCCTCAATGGAAGACACCTTATGACTGTAAGATTTAGGAAGAGATCTTAAAACATTTCTTCACAATCTCATCTTATTTCACTTCCCCACCAAGACCTCTGATGCCATTGACGATTTCATCCACCTAGAGCATGTAACCAGCAATGTCTTCATCTTCTGTCATCCTCAGGGTTTCAAATTTGCTCTTGAAAATTTGCATCTTGGCTTGCTTCACTTTACTATCTCCTTCATAAATACTTTCAAGTTTATTCCAGACATCCTGAGCAGATGTACAACCCATTACCTTCACAAGTTCTGAATCAACTAGTCCACTCATGATAGCATTCTTTGCCTTGGCATTGTTATCATACAACTTATATGATCTGCATCTATAGGATCACTAGAAGGAACAATGTAACCCTTCTTGATTGATTGCCAAATGCCATACCCTAGAGAAGATAGATAGTTTTCCATCCTTAGCTTCCAAAAGGAGTAATTTGTTCCATCAAACATAGGTACCTTGAGAGATCCATTATTAGCCATCCTGAACCTTCCTCAAGTGGTTAAGCTTCTTCTGAGTAACTTGGTTATCATATCAATTGTTGAACACACCAGGATACTAAGAGGGGGGTGAATCAGTATCTAAACAAACTTCAAATCCTCTGGAGAAGATTAAAATTTGAGCATTACAACATCGACATAAACATGAAGGATCAACACATAACACCAGATATACCTGGAAAACCCAAGAAGGGAAAAACCACAGTGAGGATTAACTCAATATATGAATCTCACTGCTATAAAAATTACAACTTTGTTTTAGGGCTACAACCCTAGGAAGCTACTACTCCTTGCTCACTTTTTTTTAGTACTACAACCCAAGGAAGATACTACTCCCTGAAGAATTTGTTTTAGGGTCACTCCCAAGGAAGCTACAACTCCCTACAAACTTTGTTTTAGGGATACAACCCAAGGAAGCAACTACTCCCTAAACTAAGAATGAACTCAGAAATGATTATAGTATGACAATCCTTCTACTGTTTGAAAACTGACATTGAGCACACACCTTTGATGATTGTTATTCTACTTCTTCTGATGATTGGATCAATTAGGCTCACTCTTCACTTCCCTCTTGTCATAGAAATGCCTTCAAGATGAATCAGGAAAACCCTTATTACTTCTGCTCTTTCTCCTTTAGTTTCACATCATAATGCATAACTTGTTCATATTATGCTCTTTTACACATTTACATATTCAGCTTCGCATTCATACCTCACCTAGACCAACTAGGTTTACAATAAATACATGATATTACATTGATTTCATTACAAGTTAGCCAATACAACAAGAATATTACATTTTACAAGTCGGCCAGAGATCACACAGTCATGAAACATGCATAGGGCAAGCCCTATCATGAACAACATGCTACTCTAGAAGGAAACACATGCCTTGAAGATCCCAATACATGCTTAGTCTGGTCCTAAACATCCTTCACAACATCATTCTTCAAGGAATGACATCGGCACACTTCAAAAATTTGAATTAGGTCACCCTTAAACAAGAACACATGAAGCTTGTAGCACAAACATCATTTCAACTTGGCAATACTCATGAGAGATTGAACATTACTTGTTCTTCTTCCAGATGAGTTGACAGGACCTATACACTATCTCCAAACCTTCCTTGAACTACGGATAGAAAGAATTTTTTAGCGCATACCTTCAACATTCTTCAGTCGGCCATTCAGAGGCATAGCCTAGCAATATCATCATTTGGGACCTCAACTAGTTCCGGAAAGAGCAGGAAAACACCTTGCAGAACAACTGGAGACAACACAAGATCATCAAGATCATCTTCCATCATTCAATGTACCATTTCATGCCACAACAAGTTGGCGCACATCATCAGCATATGTCCTGAGAACAACTAGGCATCTGGAACTATCTGTATCACAACTGTCATTTGAAAACTAAGCTTGCAGACCTCTAAAACACCTAAAACTCATATGGATGCACTCATACATTACTGTGAACATATCCTCAAAACCACACAACCATTTCTATCACTGCGAAGGAATGTGAAGCATTCCAAACAGTCTTCATCATTACTTGATTTTGCCAGAGCACAGATTGGAACTCTGTCTCTCATAACTTTTACTGCAAAGGGATAAATGATCTAAAATTTTGGATAAATAGCACCTTTACATCATACTAAACTTAACTTCTGAACTGCATGACCATATCTTCAAATGTGGAGGAATGTGGAGCATTTTACCAGGCAGTCTTTCAGGCAATTCCCTGCAACAGAAACCTTCACCAACTTCTGGAGGCCAAAACCTTCATACAACAGCACATACATCCTTAGGAACACCAAGAAGGATCATACAACACGCCACAAGTCATCAGAAACATCTTCTCATCCTCAGCATAGCTTCTAATTCTCATATTAATGTATCATCATTCATCTTAGGTCTTCTAATTCCCATCTTAATATTTCATCATTCATCTTAGTGCTTCTAATTCACATCTTAATATTTCATCATTCATCTTAGTGCTTCTAATTCCCATCTTAATATTTCATCATGAAATCATCTTTGCTAACCGCAAGCATGCTTAAAACAACTTGACTTGACACTGATTAGGGCATGACATCCAACCATGAACATCAGGAATATCACATGGCATCCAACAATGAACATCATGAACATCACTTCATCTCACTACATCTCTGTTACTACACTGGTATATCTTCATCACAAACTGAGTGTTGACCTCACTCAACGTGTTGACATCAATGACAACACATATTGCCAACGCATACCTCATTAATATTTTATAGTTTATCTCTGAGGAGTATCTTTTATAAATGGTTGAAAGTAAAATTCATGCATACTTTATGAGCACCTGACACTCCATTATGACCTTCCCAAGTTGTAAAGCTCTTTTTCTAACTTTGTTGGTATACACTTGCACACTCTGCCCATGTTCCTTTCTCGAATGATGCCATTGCATAACCCACTCTTCTTCATTCCAAATAAGATAAAATTACTTTTGCAATATTATTTGAAAGTCTTCCCACTTTAACACTAGTACTTTTTGAATATCCAAGGAATGTGCATAAGTTTTATACCAAGTAAGAGCATGCCTTGCAAGTTTCAGCGTTGTGAAAGTGTTTTTCTATTGTGGAGATAGAATGTGAAAAGGGCTATTTCTACATCATAGGGTTGACTATCAATTTTGGATGTGCTTTGAAGAATTTCTTGAATTTTGGAGTGTCTTTTTGCATACCACTCACTTTATTATCCTTGCCTCTTGGTGTACATCTCATTACCATCTAGTTTCACCACCAAGGTCAACATCATATTTTCAAATCTATCTAGCTTTTTGTTAACCATAAATATCCTAGCCACTTCTACTTCCAACCTTTGAAATTTGGCTTCTCCATCTTCCTCTCTTTCCATTCTTGTTGATCTCACTCCTCTTAACCACTCCTTAGATTTAGTCTCAAGTTCAAAAGGTACTAAACTACTACTCCCACTCAATCTAGTATTGGGCATAATCTAATAAGGTTATAAAAATGGTGATCTCTGATTATTCAAATCTTCTCTGATCACATTTTCCCAAAAGAAAAGTTGGGCTCTAATACCATTTGATCCATAAATTATTGGGTTGATAAACTTAGTGTTGCATTGTAATGGATATATAAGCTAGCTTTACTCCTTCCATATATTTCTCCTATAAGTAATCAACTTATATCAGCATTAAAATTCAATATAATAAAAGGTAATAAGTGAATAAATGGGACACAAATAAATAATGAAATATACAACACCATTAATCATCTAGAGAAAAACCAATCAGGTGAAAACTCTAAGAAGGATTTGCAACTAGCATCCCATTACTATGATTAGTGTAGTTACATGGAGATTTAATTCCATTAATAGCCAATTCAAAGCTATCCTAGATATTCACAATCTCTTACCTATATTCTCTCCCTATGCACTAGAACCCTACACTTCTCTCTCTATTCTTCTTCAACTAGTATAAGAATGTCATCTCTTGAGCCAACTAGTCCTAGTCTTGTCCTCCCCTCAACCTTAAATCCACTAATGATCATATATAGTAATAGAGATTCTCCATGCTATGGTATTCCTAGCTATCCTAGCACTATTGTTTGGAAGTGAATAGTTACCATTAATCACAATGACTGCTAATGTAACTACTATCACACTATCACTTGTCAGCTTGCCTAGATAGCTCGTGTGGTTATTAAATGATCAACACACACTCTATAATGGCTTGGCAAAGAAGGGAAATGAAACATCATGATCTAACCAATCTGTCACTAGTAAAGTAGAATAGTCTACCAAGAAAGGAAAAATCAAGATTGCCCTAACTGACATCTAGGTGAAGATAAAACACTACTAAAGACAAGGTCAATCATTTACTCCAATAAGAGGAAAAATTGTGTAGCATTCTCCAGCATGGCATAAATAAAAAGAGGATTTTGGGATTTCATTTTCAAAGTGTGCGGCTACCGTCAAATTAGAAAAAAATCAATGGCTTGTGGGAATTGCAAAAACTTTCAAAGAAAAGCACAATAAAATGTCATGCCATTGGTTGGGCCCTCCAACTCAGCGAAGGGGGAAAAAATATTTAATTGCAAAGAAAGGTGAGTTATAGGAAGTAAAAGAAATTAAATCAATGGCACTATTTTTAATATATCAAATGAAATGTTGGGACCCACAAGCAACTTTCCAATTTATTATAATGTTTTGGCATTATTTAATATCCCCATAAAGTGATGAAGAGATCAACGGCTTGCAGGAGTTTCAAAGGCCAAGCAAGGGAAATATGAAGTAAATTCACGCTATTGGTTGAAGTCTCAGTATGTCAAGGAAAATAATAATTAAATGTTGTTCAGGATAAATGAAAGCTATGGGAAAGGTGATTAAATGAAAGTCATGTCATATTTTTAATATGATAAGACAAGTCTTGGGGCCCACCAATGTCTTTCCAATATTTAAATAATACTTATGTATTATTTTTATTTATATTGTTGCAAAAGTAATGAAACTCTGCTGAAATAAATCTGCTGCAAGTAATCAAAATAAGTTAGTATTATTTTAATCATTTTGATTAAAATAATCATCGCGAGAGTCTGCTGCAGCACAAAGAAAAAATGTCAGAGCTAAATCCCACCATTTTCCAGAAGGTTGTGATGCAACATATTTAATATTATTTTAATCATCTAATTAAAATATTTTCACAAGAACCAGTCCACAAACCAAAGCCACTCCACCAAATTCGTGACTAGTCAAGCCAGCTATGCAGATCAAGCTCTAGTGCTCTCCGAAAGTTTGCTCAGGTATTAAAGTTACATTATTTTAATATAAAAGTTTACTTTAATATTAAAATATTTAATGATTGGGTTGCATGTATTTTAATTGTTAAAACTTATATTTTTAATGATTAAAGGGAAAGTAAATCAAATGTAAATGGTATGGTAGAAATCATTTACGGAAGTATTTGTGAAGGGAAAAGAAAGAGGATGAATATTAATTACTTTAATATTCTAATGTCACAAGTAAGACCATGAAAGTAAAAAGAGGTAAAGATGGAAGTAAAAAAGTTTCACGCAAAGGTGAAAAAATGACACGAAAATTAACTATGCAGGAAAATCAAAAGAGGGAAAATAATTAACAAATGTGGCAACACTTATTTCCAACATGGGAATGATAGATAAAGTGTGCAGCAAAAGAAATGCATGGGAGGTGAAGTATGCATGAAATAATCCAAGTGTTGGTAAAGATATTTTTGCAGGGAGTAAATGTGGATATCAAAGGATTTAGTTATTGTGTCAAAGATCTTTAAGATTTGATTTCTAAAATATTTTGAGAAAAGTGGTCACATAAATAATATCAGAAAATTGATGAGCTATCGACATTTGCAGCGAAGCATTGAAGGCTACAATCACATCTCACTTGCTGTAGACTTCCCCCTCTCTATTTTTTTCTTTTTTCTCTCCTATTCTATATATCTCAGGGATTGAATTTGTGGCTTCTTTTGAACCTCTTGGTTCTTGGGTACTGGAGGTGGGTCAGTTATTGATAATAGCCCTTTGTTGTTGTGGTTTTCTGGTCACTCTGAGAATGATTTGGCAAATCTTTATGGGCAGAGATCGCTACTTTGTGCTACTCTAAACCAGTGAGTTGTTGTATCGCTCTCTCTAACCTTGTGATGGTCAATACAAATGAGTAATTTTCCTTTACCTCTTGTGTTGTTGTTGGGTGTGTTTATTTTGGGGATTGGGATGTAGTTGTTTATGATTCTTTTGTTTTGCTTGGAAATGTTCTTTTTTTCTTTCCTTCATCCTATTGTTTGGCTCCAGGAGAACCTCTGCATTTGTTTCCATTGTTGGTAGGAAACAGAGCAATTAGCATAACTTACCGCAAGTCACTGTAGTGCGAAGGAGGAAGCTGACATACATGATAGTAGTTAGGATACCTTGTAAGGGACATGTCCATATTATAATATATAAGGTATGTAATAGAGTATAATGTAATTTAAGAAGAAGGAAAAAGAGAAGATATAAGTACAGAGAAGAAACTCAGACCTACCATTTTGTATATTTTGATAATATGAATATATAAGGAGATATAAAGGCTATGATCCAATGTGCATAATCCTATTGATGAGTATGATGTATTCTTACTACATTAAATGATTCCTTACTATTATTTATGTTTCTCTTACTGTCACGTCTGGGGTATAAACTAACTTTAGAGAAATAACCTAGGCTCAAATCTCTAGACTATGTCCTTCCCCATTTTCTTGCCAACATTTGGTTTTGTTGTCGGGGCCTAGGCAAAACAGTAAAGAACAAGTAGGATGAATCGGTAAAAGGGAAAAACTAGAACAGAAAGAAGAAAAGAGTGAGGTAATAGGAAATGACTTCTCATAGGACCTACCCTTGTGAGAGAGGGGCAGGCACCGAAGGGGATGACAAATGGAAAAGGGGAAGGATCTAAAAATATTCTTGAAAAGATGTAACTCTTCATACCAAGCCAACCATGGGATACATAAGGATTAATGAAATACAATATCTAAAACACCCATGGAAAATGGGACAACAAGAAATTAAGAGAAGTTAGTGAAATTATACAAACTGAAATGGACATAAGTCTCAAAGAAAAGAAAAAGCAAAATTGGAAACGGCGGAAAAGTTACCGTAGAAGGATGAAGAAGGCAAAAGAATTAGGGAGAGAACACACCAAGAAGGTTGTGGAAGAAAAGGATGAAACTGAGTGCGCCAATAAGGGTGTTGATGTGCGCGCCACTATGGGTACAATTGAACAAAGGAATAGAACAAAGGTAGAAGGAATGGATGAGCACACCATAAGGGTTGCCACAAATATGATAGAAATAGATAGAAACACTTTAGGCCCAATCACAATACATATTGATAGGGCTACAGAAATATTTAAGAGTTTAGAAGGAAGCTTCACCACTTATGACAACTCTAGAAGGACATGAGAGAATGAGTATAACAAATCCCTAACCCTACCGCAACTAGGTAAAGAACCATATATTCAACTTGATCTTACTAATGTCCAAATCAGAATTGATGAACAATGCGAACCAATACTAAACTCCATGACAAATCTGCAACCTCTAAACTTTGATGAGGAATTTTTAGATCATCTGGTAAACCAAAGTGTGATAAAAATTAGGGATAGAAAAGAAGATGCGGTAAATGACAACATCAGCTCCAAGAGTATAAGACACTTAAGAGAAGCAACACCAATAACAATATGTCATTAACAAATGA
This sequence comes from Cunninghamia lanceolata, assembly GCA_027924645.1. Taxonomy (NCBI): domain Eukaryota; kingdom Viridiplantae; phylum Streptophyta; class Pinopsida; order Cupressales; family Cupressaceae; genus Cunninghamia; species Cunninghamia lanceolata. The sequence continues at coordinate 20,607 of BSBN01002028.1, forward strand.
AAAACTATCCCCCAAAAAAAAATGGTTTGAAAAGGTACAACCCCTGACCATGAGTCACCCCATGTGCCATATAAGACGGATAATTTTAGTAGAAGAGAAGAACAAACAAGTAGACAAACAAAAGGAGATAGATGAAGGAATTAGAATGGATTGTGAAGAGATATTAGGCAGATTATTTTGACATAAAGTTGCAAAGAGATAAAGGACGGGAGGACAAACCCCTACTACAGTGAACAAATAAGGTATCTAAAGGGAAGGTGCACAAAACAACACACTGCAAAGGAACACAAGTATCAGAAATACAAAAGAAAACAACTATGGACTCTCCCATTAAGCTGTCAGTGTTTGGAAAAGACACATCAGAAGTAGCAGAATATGTATTTGTTCTGGAATCAATTTGGAATAAAAATAATGTAACCAGAGACCAGACAAAAGTGTTTGATTTTGTAGGCACATTAAGAAATGACACCTTAAAATGGTATAGAAAAACTTGTCTCAGACATGATAAAAGATGGGACGAGGTAAAGAAGGAATTTTTAGATAATTTTGAGGCTCTGGAAATCCCTACATAAGGGGTAAGCAAGATGAGAGATCTAGTTCAAAACGAAGGAGAATCCATAAGAGATTTTGACAAATGATTCAAATAGATATCCTGCAAATTAGAGGAATCTTTATCATATAAGCAAAGGATTGAATGGTTTGTATCAAGACTAAGTCCTAAAATTAGGATATCATTGGATGGAAAAAAAAAAAATTATTCTTATTCAAAAGCGGTAACCATGGCCTACCGCATTGAAGCACAAACATGGAGAAGAAATGAAAAAACTAAAGAAAACATGGAAATGGAGAAACTCAAACTATAACTAGAACAACTCAAATTAAAATAGGAAATCTTAGCAAGGCGAGAGGAAAGTCTATAAAAGCAAAGATCAAACATATGGTGCTCCTATTACATAAAAGGACATATGTGGAATGAGTGCCCAAGGATAAAAGGTGAAAGGAAAGCCACCACAATGAAGATAGACCTTAAGACAATACCAAAAAGGAACAACACCATCTATTGTGGTTTTTACAGAGATTGGGATGATCAAGAAATAAAGGATTTCCTGTCATAACTTTTTGGACTAAGGGAAGAAGAGGATGATCATGAACCATGGTGAAATGCACATTGTAATAATAGAGTGGATAATCAAAACATGGCATATGTGAAAGTACTAGCTGAGAAACTATTATACATCGAAGGCCACAAATATAAAGCCCCTAGTTGGGCTAATCAAAGAAATAGTAATACCCTACAAAATACAAACCCTAATCCTATACCATACATGAATAATTACAATAACGAAGAAAGGGGTCATTATATGGATATAGAGGAGGCAGAGGCCATGGTAGAGGAAGAAAAAGGAGAGAAGATGCAACATGTTATAAATGCAGGAAACCAAGCCATTTTACTAATGAATGTTGGGACAACAAAAGAAAATAGTGCACATTCTGCAGTAACATAGATCACGATCTATTTTCTTGCGACAAAACACAACAATACTTTATAAATGCACCACAAAAATCTTAAAGCAATGATATACAAGGCTTCAACCCATAGAAAGGAGCCCACATAATCAGAAAAATCCCAAAAGAAGTATTGCAGGTAGTTGGGAGTTGATGCATGGGAGCCAGATATGAGACTGATACTTCCTACAATGCAACTTCGAATGAAGAAGACTATCTTAATAAACTAAGACACACAAAAATAGAACAGAGGGGAAACAAAGGAAAACCAAAGTTACAGTAGTTACACGACAAGGTACTAATACTGTAAAGATTCAAAACAGTGAGAGTGAGGAAAGTGAGGAAGAGGAAACTTTCTTCCCTAACAAAGATAAACATGAAAAAATTATAGAAAAATCAAAGAAAATAATAACAAAAGAACAAAATAAGCAACAACAACAAACACAGTTATTTACTGAAAGGGAAGTTGTGGTACTAAAACAACTCACAAACCTAACAGAGCAACATAACCTAGTACATAAGTTAAAACAAATTTGTAAATATTGGAATAAGGAACAAACTCATAAACCACAAATAAGGAAGATGGTAAAAACTGAGAGAGAGTGGAAGACCAAACCACCAATGATAGATGCATATATAAACCATAAGAAAATTAAGCAGGTCATGGTCGATCTAGGTGCTAATGTAAACATGTTACCTATAAGAATTTGAGAACAATTAGGACAACCAAGGTTGAATGAGACTCCATACAACATTAGTTTAGTAGATGGATCAAACATGGGCAACTTGGGAACCTAGAAACAAGTAGAAGTAAACGTAATGGGGATAAAACAAATAATAGATTTTGAGGTGGTGGTTATGAAAGAACCATTTGATTCATTCAATGCATTGTTAGGGTTGCAATGGTTTGTAAATGCAAATGGAATTGTAGATTCTCAGAAGGAAGAGATATCTTTTGTTGACAACACTAGAATTGTTCATATACCATTAGGAACAAATATGGAAGAAGCTTATATAGAAGAAACTAACCATGAAGAGCAAAGTGATGAGGATCATAAAAATCTATATTCAATATCTAGATTACCTGAAGATGAAATAATAGAAGAACCAAACTCACAAGGAGAGCTAGAAATAGAAGACAACAATTATAGCACTGATAGTGAAGAGGTATTAGAGGCATGTTTAAACAATGAACTGGAACTAAAAACTTAGAGAGCAATAGGGTTTCATAGAATATTCGTGGTACAAATCAGAGAAGAAAACTTACCGCAAACTACTTCAGTAAATAGTAAGATACCGCAAAACACATGCGACAACCCACAAGACCAAACTAAAGACATTACCATAACATCATGACAAATAAACCACATCACAAGGGGTATTTCACACATTAAGCTACCAAAATTTTTAGGCATAAGATATCTGCATACATACCTAATAGAAATGGAAAGAATTTTTGCAAATGAACAGACAAGATTAGATGCAATACGACACACATTGATCTCTAACACAACAATTTGGTGGAATACCCACAAAGAATCAATAAAATAGTAGCCAGTATTTAAAATTTTCATAAAAACTAGATATCTACCTAAAGGAAAATATGAGATTATACCCAAATACCGAGGCCAGATTTCACTACAAGAACATATAAACATACATGCACAATGGTGTGGAATGAAGGGAATGAGTATGACACTAGATTATATATCCATTTATTTTATTGGACACTAGCATTAGTAGCAAAAACCTTGTATATAAACCAAGAAAGAAGAATAGAAACAAAAGACTAGGATGAAATTTAGGACTTTCTACACATTTTCATTCTACAATCCAGACAAGCACATCCATACAACACTATTGAAAATGAAAGAAATAATTTTTAAACCAACTGAAGAAAATGAAACCCTGGAACAAAGTTCTCCTCCACCAAAGATAGATGGTATATGGAAATTAATAGAATGGATGGACAAGGGAACAAACCATATTGAACATAGATGTTATAAAACTAATTTCAAGACAATAATAAAGATATAAACCATTTAGATATAGAAGTTTAGGAGGGAGAAAGGGAATTAGAACTACCTACAAAGTCTAAAGAGACATGCTATAAAATCCCTATAAAACTTAGGGAAGAAAATATAGCAACAAAAGGAGACCCTAAATTGGAGAAAATAGGTGACTATTGGGATGATAGATTTGTAGCACAAGTAGCCGAGATATTGTTTGAATTTGAAGACCTCTTTCCTAGAACATTTACAGACTTAAAAGGCATAAAGGAAGAGGTTGGAGTAATGAAAATCCAACTAAAGGAAGGAGCTAAACCCATAAAGAAAATACCTTACAGATTAAATCCAAATATGAAGAAAAAGATAAAAATTGAATTGGATAAGATGATTACAGCAGGTATAATCAAACCTATACAAGATGCAGGTTGGATAAGTCTAATGGTTGTATAGAACAAGAAGACTGGAGAAGTAATAATATGTGTTGACTTTAGGGAATTAAACAAATCTTGTATACACAATCCTTTTCCTACACCATTTACTTAGGAAATATTAGAATCAGTTGCAAGAAGGGAAATCTATTCATTCACTGATGGCTTCTCAGGGTATCACCAAGTGAAAATAAGGGAAGATGATCAACTTAAAACTATATTTGCGTCAAAATGGGGATCTTTCATGTACACAGTTATGCCATTTGATTTGAAGAACGCACCTGCTATATTTAGTAGGATAATGGTAATGCATTCAAAGACTTTATACATGATTTCTTGAAAGTATACTTAGATGATTGGACAGTATATGGGTTGGTTAAGGACCATGTGCAGACATTAATAATGATGCTCAATAGATGTAGGAGCCTACAAATATCACTAAATTTGAAAAATACATGTTTTTCATACACTTTGGAACTTTACTAGGACACATTATATGCAAGGAAGGATTAATGGTAGATCCTCTAAAAGTCACATTAATACTTACTTTACCACCACCAAAGACAACACCTAAAGTAAAAACTTTCTTGTGCTACACAAGATACCACTGCAAGTTTATCAGAGGATATGTGGAAGTAGCAACACCTCTAGAAGAACTATTAAAGAAGAAATGTGGTAAATATATTGAATGGGCAGAATGCCAAACTTCATTTGATACCTTAAAGAAAAAGATTCAAGAAGCACCAATACTAATATTTCCTAACTAGAATATACCATTCCATGTACACGTGGATGCATCAGGAATATCCATAGGAGCTATGTTGGCACAACCAAAAGGGAACAAAGACTATCCTATAGCGTTTTCTAGTAGAAAATTATCAAAGGTAGAAAGAAACTATACCACAATAGAGAAAGAATCTCTAGCAATGGTTTATGCGCTACAAAAATTTAGACATTATTTATTATCCACACCGTTTATCTTTTATACAGATCATGACCCCTTAAATACTTAATGAATAGACCAGTAACCCAATGAAGGATATGTCGTTGGCTACTTTTATTCTAGGAATTTGACTTTAAGATAATGGTAAAACTAGGTAAAAGTAATCAGAGTCGAGACTACCTATCCAAAATTGAAACAAAGGAAGAACCAGATAGCTAAGAGGAGGACCCCCCTGGTGCAAATTTGTTTCGAGTAAATATGGTACCAAAAGAACTACATGACATTGCAATTTTACTCTCTACAGGCAAATTCCCAAAGGATATAACACCGCATGACAAACAAATCTTAATGCAGAGAGCATTACCTTATACATTAATAGAAGGAGAATTACATATGAACTAAGAAAGGATGATATCATTAGAAGAGTAGTTTATGAGCATGAACGAGAAGCTATATTAAGGGAAGCTCATGAAGGGATATTAGGTGGTCACAATGCAGGACATATAACCACAAAGAAGATAAATTTAGCTGGATTATGGTGGCCTACACTATATGAGGATGCCAAGACCTATGCTAGGCAATGTGATATTTGCTAGCGCATAGGAAAACCAACTACCAAAGATGAAATGCCACTTAGACCAGTGTTAGCTCAAATCCCATTTGAGTGACTTTATAGGACCAATAAACTCCCCACCTAAACATTCTAAAGCTAGATTTATTGTTACATGAGTTGAATACTTAACAAAATGGGCAGAAGCTGAACCTACTAGGGATTGCACCGCAAAGACTATCGCTAAGTTCTTATATGAAAACATAATAACAAGATTTGGATGCCCATTGAGCATAACTAGTGATTAGGGTTAACACTTTGTGAACAGATGATTATAGAGTTACTACAAAATTTCATGATCGCCCATAGCAAGAGTTCATCCTATCACCCACAAGCAAATGGAGCAAGTGAGGCACTAAACAAGACAATAGATAGAGCCCTAACTAAAATGTGTGAAGGGAATAGACAAGACCATAACATAAAAGTACTTGTGGTACTATGTGAGGGGAATAGACAAGACCAGAACATAAAAGTACCTGCGGTACTATGTGAGGGGAATAGACAAGACTGGGACATAAAAGTACATGCAGTACTCTGGGCTTAACACACAACATACAAGAGAACAAAGTTCACACCCTTTGAGCTAGTATATGGGATGGATGCCACAGTACCCATGAACTTCATAATTCCAAATTTTTGTACCACACTAAATTTGTGGTTAATCGAGGATGAGTCATTAGCTAAGAGAATTGAAAAACTTGAGAAATTGGATGAAGATAGGCTCATTGTGGCATATACTTTGAACTTAGAAAGGAAGAGGCAAAAGGCTTGGCATGACAGAAACTTGTAGTTGAAAACTTTCAAGGAAGGTGACCTAGTACTACTGTATGATAGTTGATGCAGGAGCATCCACGGTCAATGGCAATCTTGCATCACCAAAAATATTTTAATTTTTGTTTGTTTGTTTTCAATAAGGTTTGTGGGCTTTGGGAAATAATATTTAAATTTGCAACAAATGTATTTTCTTGGGGTATATTAATAAATGTAATTTTGAAGAAAAATACCCTGGTAATTTGTAAATTCCTCCATTAGTGGGGAGAAACTTTCTTAGGCACCCACTTGGGAATATGCATTAATTTCTATTTGGTGGGGCTAATTTGGTGGGAAGATTCCGTCATAAGTGGGTCAACAACTCCTATTTTTATTTCCAAAATTGTAACCTCCAAGAAGGGTGTGGATTTCCAAGAGGTGGTTACAGTTGATGGTTTTAGTGAAACCATGGGAAATTTTAATGAAACCATGTGGGCCACAAGCTTTGCATGTTGTTGCATGTCTGGATCGTAATTATGAAACCCAGTCTTGGTAAAATGGGTATAAATTTCCCATTTATTATTGAAATAAAGAAATTCAAAATATTCTGGAAATCTAGAAAGGAGGCACACAAAACCCAGAAATCATTTTAGAAAATTTCAAAAAATGAGGGAGCGGGGATAGGAATAAGTGACGGGTTTTTCTTGGAGCTGGGAAGAAGAAAATTGCTACAGACCTAGATGTTGGGGAATGAGTCTAGAGGTGGAGAAACTTATTTGTTGCAAGTGTTGGATGTGTAATTCTCAGAATCTCATAAGCTTCCTGATTTTGTAATGCATTTTTAGATTCAATAAAATACAAGTTGCAGATTTATCTTCATATATCTGTTGTAATATTTTATTTTTAGCCTTCTTGCATAGGCTTGGGTCAGTGTTGTGTTGCAGACTTGCAAGGGAGAGTATCCCTTTTGTATTTAATCAGTGGTATCAAAGCATGTGTTTTCAATTATGGATAAGTTTCTACTACATTAGTGGTATCAGAGCAAGTTGACCCTGAGTTTGTAGGCAGATCGTTGAACATGAGGCAGCTTGTAGTAGGACCTGTGAGTTGTGGGTTGTGAGAAAGTGCCTCTGAGAGTGGCCCCATGAGGTAGGGGTAAAGGTGGAGGTAGACATCAGAGTAGGAGTTCCTAACTATGTAGACAGACTGTCGAATGTGAGGCAGTTTGCACCATGACCTGAGGGTTGGATGGTGTGAGAGATTTGTTGCATGTGTATATGCAACTTGCAAGAAAACTATTTAGAGGGTTTTGAAAACTTGTGTTTTGAGGCTTTGTGAAGCCTTGAGTATGGAATAGAGAATGAGAAAAAGGAATTTTATTATTGGATGGATTCTAACAATTCCTAGACTTAAGGAAATCAGAGAAAGACTTAGGAAGGATAGGGTGAGAGAATTTAGGGAATTGAAGCAATAAGTGGAAGAAATTGTAGCGGAGTTGGAAAGGAGAAGAGTACTTCATTAGAAAAGAGATGATTTTATTTATCTTTCTAATGATATTTTGAAGGCAGGAAAGAAAGAAAATGAAGCAGAGTGTCATGCATGTGACACTGAGGAAGAAGAAGAAGATGAGTGGGAAGAATTTTTTGAATCTAAAGCTGAGGCATGTCTTTTGGAAGGCATGGAAGAGGTGGTGAAGAAGGTTATAGCAGTTGAAGAGGATAAAGCTATTGTAGCTGAGAATGAAGATAAGAATGGAGATGAAGAGAAAGAGGCAACAAATTTGAGTATTGTTGATTTGAGTAGTACAGAAGAAGTTGAGATGGTGGAATTTGAGGGTCCTATATTTGATGAAGAATTTGGTGAAGATGAAGAAGATCTCCTACTCAAAGAGGAGATGAGAAAGATTGATATCTTATTTGAAGGGAAAGAGTCAAATGAATGTGATAAGGAGATAGAGAAGATACACATGAGAGAAGAAAGGTCCAATTATTATGCTAACATTGTTTTGTTTACAGGTAAAAGAGAAGGTGTAACAGAATTTCAAGTATTTGACATTGAAGATGATATCCTCATGCAAGAGGATGAGGTAAAAGAAAAGATTGTATTAGTTGAAAAAGAATGGCTTGCATTGACTGCAAATGGAGGTGAAGAAGTTGTAGCAGCGGTAGAGAAGGAAGAGATTACTGAGGTAATGCCTTATTTTCTTGAACATGATAAATGTAAAGTTGATTTGCATGTTGTGGAGATGAATGAAAAGTGTGAAGAGGAAGTGAAGATAGAAGTATTTTATTTCCATGAGTTGGTTAGTGTAGATTGGTTTGCAGGTGTTATAGAGGGAAAGAAGAGTGAAGTGCAGACTTGGTGGAGGAGTATGAAAAGTGTTCTAGGTAGATGCTGGAAAAAGAGGAAAAAGAGAGTATTTTTGTGTACATATTTGTGAGTATATGCTCACAAACTTCTTACCCTAGGTGTCTGATGCAGGAGCATCCACGGTCAATGGCAATCTTGCATCACCAAAAATATTTTAATTTATGTTTGTTTGTTTTCAATAAGATTTGTGGGCTTTGGGAAATAATATTTAAATTTGCAACAAATGTATTTTCTTGGGGTATATTAATAAATGTAATTTTGAAGAAAAATACCCCAGTAATTTGTAAATTCCTCCATTAATGGGGAGAAACTTTCCTAGGCACCCACTTGGGAATATGCATTAATTTTTGTTTGGTGGGGCTGATTTGGTGGGAAGATTTCATCATAAGTGGGTCAACAACTCCTATTTTTATTTCCAAAATTGTAACCTCCAAGAAGGGTGTGGATTTCCAAGAGGTGGTTCAAGTTGATGGTTTTAGTGAAACCATGGGAAATTTTAATGAAACCATGTGGGCCACAAGCTTTGCATGTTGTTCCATGTTTGGGTCGTAATTATGAAATCTAGTCTCGGTAAAATGGGCATAACTTTATCATTTCTTATCGAAATAAAGAAATTCAAAATGTTCTGGAAATATAGAAAGGAGCTGCACGAAACCCAAAAATTGTTTTAGAAAATCTTGAAAAATGAGGGAGAAGGGATAGGAATAAGTGATGGATTTTTCTTAGAGCTGGGAAGAAGAAAATTGCTACAAACCCAGATGTTGGGGAATGAGTCCAGAGGTGGAGAAACTTATTTGTTGCAGGTTTTGGATGTGTAATTCTTAGAAGCTCATAAGCTTCCTAATTTTGTAATGCATTTTCAGATTCAATAAAATATAAGTTGCAGATTTCTCTTCATATTTCTGTTGTAATATTTTATTTTCAGCCTTCTTGCATAGGCTTGGGTCAGTGTTGTGTTGCAGATTTGCAAGGGAGAGTATCCCTTTTGTATTTCATCAGTGGTATTAGAGTGTGTGTTTGCAAGTATGGATAAGTTTCTACTTCATCAATAGTAAATTTAAGAAACAAGGAAAGCTTAAAGTAAGATGGCTTGGGCCATATTATATTTACCAAATTGTGGATTCATGGGCAGTCATACTAAGAGATATGGACAGAAAGACACTGGCAAGGTATGTTAATGGTGCAAGACTAAAACACTACCATCAGCCAGTACAGTGATAAAATAGCATGGGAAATTCATAAACATGTATCATATGTACACTAATGTATCATAAGACAAACAAAATATCATTAAGAGGGAGCGGGAAGGATTAAAGAATAGAAAACCCCAGGAAGATGAAAATGGGAAAATACATTAAATACATAATGGTATGACTAGAAATTATATAAGGAACCCTAACAGAGATATTATAATGTTGTATTCTAAAAAATTTATGAGCTAAAACATAGAGTAAACAAACCCTAGCTAAGGACTATGATCAGAAATGATGGCGACACCTACCATAGTTGATGTATCCGAGAAGCCATGATCCAAGTACAAGAAATACCTACACAAAGCTCTGGAGGTTGATAAAGAGGGGGCATTTTTATAAATCCCACCCAATGTGATATACCATGAGACGACCTCAAAAATAGACCATACCAAATTTGAGGAGCTCCGCAGGACACTCCTCCAGCCAGGGTAGATGAGATATCTTCTGCAATACCTCGCAATTGAGAAGAAGTTGGATGTGTGGACAGAATACCCATATTTTTGCATGGAGCATGATTGGGTGAGGATTTTTCTAATCAGAATCCATGATGCGTTTATCTACCTAGATAAACCGTACCATATAACGAAGCAAGAAATCCAAGCAATCATAGGACTTAGTGTGATGGGGGATATGTCATTAAAGAAAGCCATCAAAAACAAAAAAGTGACTAAGTTGACAAGAGCCACACTAGACGGTAGGAGCTTGAATGTTGAGGAGATAATAGACCCAGCAGTGAGATATGAAACAATGGGAATAGCATACAAGATATATTGTGTTAACTGAGAAAGCTTCGCAATAGGGACAACCATCCATACCGCATACCAAATGGTGGTCAAAGGTAGAGATTTTGACTAATGTGAAGTTCTATGAGAGAAACTACTAGATAATTTGCACAAAACAAAGAACTCACATTACAAGTTCTGGTATGGTACACTTATCATATGTCTAGTATTTTACATCATAAATGCATTGCCCAATTTTTTTGGCAAAGTATGGCAAACCCACATCACTCTAGCAGCTCAAATTAAGCATCACATTAGTTAATTCAAGGACACACAAAGCTACATTGTTGCATACTGGGGTTTTTTCAAAGACCTGAAACAACAAATGCAGGCAAGGGAGAGAATACCATATGAAGCAGTAAAACAATACATAAATCATATTACCTTCCTTCTAGACAAGGACTACACATATATGGAAGTTGTGGAACCTAGAACATCATAGATACCTATGTTACCATATGAGATAACACATGAGGAAATAGATGCATACGCAAAAAATCTGCTAAGAAAACCAAAAGACCCAAATGAAGAGAGATTTCGGACCTACAGAGAATTCATGGAAAAAAAACATAAGAAAGATGTAGAACATCTAGAAAAACATAAAGTAAGGATGCATACATGATGGGGGTACCCAAAAAAACTCCCCAAACTAGTTCTTCAGCTTTGCAATCTAGTGTGATAGCTCTGCAACCTAGTGTATCAGTAACACAAGCTGGCGCAACACAAACACCAATACCAAGAAGATAAAAAAGGAGACAATCCATAGCATCTAGCTCACAAGCTACGATAGAGCCAAAAACATAAACACAAATAGTATCAACCCCATAGCGGAAGGGGAAGGCACCAAAGGTACAAGAAGTATCTGAAATACTTCTATAAATGAGTGTAGAGAAAAATATCGCAAGAAAGAAACAAGGAGTAAAAAGGACTCTAGTACATATTGTCGCACAAGAAGAGGAAGAGTAATAAAAAGAAGCAAAAGTAAACAAACCACCACCAAAGAAGAAGACCAAAACATCAATGGTGGTGATAGGAAAACAAGAGCAAATAGATCAACCACAACAGGATGAGCCCATAATGAATCTTGATACATTAGTAAATGTTATCCAACATCATGGGTTTCTCAAACAAATAGTTAACATGTAAAATGATGTCGGCCAGGGAAACCAAGAAATCATACAAAGGGCACTAATAATTTGTATGTGGAGAATTGATCAAACATTAGAAGATATTGAGGGTTTTCCTCAAGAATTAACAGAGGCAATGAGGAAAAGAAGAGAAAAGGCATTGGAGTTGGAAGAAGAAATGAGATAGAAAGCGGTGAATGAGGTAGACCCATCCATTTCTACCGCACAAAAAGAAAAACCAATACAGATGCAAGCAAAGGAACTCAGAACAAAATAGAGGGTGGAAACCCTGATGAGCCTAACAAAGGAAGAAAAGAAGAAGGTAGAGAAAGAAACAAGAGAAATAACTAAAAGAGTGTATGATACACTAAGACAAGAAGAAACAAAGGAACAACAACAAGGTAGGGAATCCCCTATGCAAAACACATAGGACATTGAGCAAGAGGGCTCTCAACAATCAAATACTATTGAAGCATCTACCTCTGCCTCTCCCATACAATCTATCAAGGACTTTTAGGCACAGCAAAAGTAGATACAACCAGTGGTCACTCCACAATTGCTACAACTCCCATTTCTTGGATCACAAGTAAATCTAGCAGGCATTTCCCCAATTCAGGAGCTATAATTGGGAGATATATTCCATGCCACAGCGAGAGAGGAGATACTACAACAGCATGTAGATAGCACTAAGCAACTACAAGAAGCCATAGAAGCAATACAAACTCAGCTACCGGATGCACAAAGAGATACATCATTGCTACTATCATAGTAGCTCAAACAATTGGTGAAGATCCTACAAGTCTGCATGACTCACCAAGAGACTAAGGTAAAATTGTAGGTGAAGGAGGAGATGACTAAGAGTAGGTTGACAGATGCCACCAAGAAATGTGCAACAGTGCACATTTAATTGGAAACATAAATCAAGAACCTCTAATAGACTATAGGAGAGGCGAATATATTGTATCAATTTTGTTTATAGTGGCCAACTACTAAGAGTATAAAGGACCAAATAGACAATCTGGAGGCCCAGGTAGTGCAACTACGGAAACCTATGACCTGGTGAAGGATATGAATGGAGCAGTGAGGGCACAAATTGAGACTATCCATACATAGCTACGATAGTTGCAAGATCAAAGGGAGCAAATAAAGGGATGGATAAAGCAATTAAAAGAAGTAGTTAGTTTAAGACTAGCCCACTTAACAGGTATATTAGGGGAGGCCAAACAAATGGCCCAAAAATTTTTGAGTTCGTCTACTCTTGGGGACACAGAGAACACACATACAGATAGAATGATATATACAGGTGTCGCAGCAAACCAAAAGGTAGTGGGACACCACTCTAATGCAATTGAAGGTGATCTACAAGAAAATTCTCCCAGGCAACTAACACCACATGTCTTGAGGACAAGACATAGTTTCAAAATGGGGGGATGATGTTGTTAGGAAACAGAGCAGTTAGCAGAAGTTACCACAAGTCACCACAAGTGCAGTGTGGAGGAGGAATCTAACATACATGATAGTAGTTAGGACACCTTGTAAGGGACATGTCCCTATTAGAACATATAATATATGTAATAGAGTAAATGTGATGTAAGAAGGAAAAAGAGAAGATATAAGTATAGAGTAGAGACTCAGACCTGTCATTTTGTATATTTTGATAATATGAATATATAAGGAGATATAAGGGCTATGATCTAATGTGCATAAGCCTATTGATGAGTATGATGTATATTGTATTATGTATTCTTACTACATTACATGATTCCTTATTGTTATCCATGTTTCTCTTACTCTCACGTCTGGGGTATAAATTGACTTTAGAGAATTGACCTAGGCTTAGATCTTTGGGCTGTGTCCTTCCCCATTTTCTTTCCAACATCTATTAATGGGTTATGTTTCACCACATGTAATCTTAAAATCATACTGTGACATTGATTTATGAGGTTGTTACTCTAGAATTTATGATTCATCATTGGTGTGCATGAAGTAAATTATGATTGTCGTACGTGCTCTTACTGTCATTAATCTTGATTATGATACCGTGAGTTGCTAAGCTATGGTTAGATGGTGGTGGGATGCCTACTATTGGCTTTTGGCCTTTCATCCTTTCTGTATTTTACTTTCAACATGTTTCCCTCTTCCCTTTTCTCTTTCAGTCAGAGTTAGCTTGGAGTAAGCAAGGAGATGGCCCTAGCTCCGGAGATTGGTTCGCAGGTCACATCCCATATCTACAAGTCTTTCCATCGTTGGTGATCATGCCTTTCAAACTTATTTTGTGCACCATAACCTCAACTACACAAAATATCGTCAACAATTTTTGGGATGCCTCGTGGGACTCAAACCCACAATCGCCTGATTAGAAGTCAGAATTTCATGCAAGGTTTCTAGCCTTTGCTTTGGTCAAGAAAGTATAGATCCTACATACTATAATTTTGGTGGTAAGTTGTAGAAATACATTCTATAAATGAGCACGCATCCTCCACCTGGCGACTCTGCTATGTCTACAAACCCATTTCTTGATAGAAGCATACCATGTCTATATATGTCCATCTAAATATACAACCCAATGTGTTGGTAGCCCCAAGGAATCTCTTATTTACTGCTTGGAACTCCAATGGTCCTTTACTACTACCACATCAAAAAAATGATATTTCACAATCAGCTCTAAAAGCCTTACCTCACTTTCATGGAGATGATTCAATATTACTAGCTGATCACATGCAAGATGTGTTAAATCTATGTGGCATCCATGGTATTGTAGAAGAGGAAGTTTCTCTAAGGCTCTTGGCTATATCTCTCAAAGGTAAAGCACTTGAATGGTTTCGAGGTTTGACACCCTCATCTATTGCAAGTTGGGAAGAGTTTGGAACTGTGTTATATGAATGGTTCAGGGAAAAAGTTGACTGCTCAATTCTAATTTAGCATCTCACCACAATACAAAGAGCACTAGAAGAATTTGTGGATGACTTCAACACTAGATTCAACAAAACATGAGAAAGGCTTCCATTTGATGTGCGGCCTACTCCAGGTTTTACTTTTATTTACTTCTTAAGAGCAGTAGATTTTGATCTAGCTTTGATGATTAAAATGCAAGGTGGTGTAACTCTCCCTCAAGCCTATAATATAGCTATCAAAGCTGAACAGGACATCATTATGGTTGGAAATCTTCCTTCCATATCTAGTACCTCTATCGCTCATCCATCTTATGTATATCCTCAATTTGTCTCAGGTATTTCCATGTAAAAAATTTGTCCACCCACCTCCCCTCAAGCTTAATCTTATGATAAAAATGAGGTGGTTGTTATGAGACAACTATGTTCTCAACTTTCTAATGACTTGATGGTTCTAAAAGGATAAATGGTAGCTAAAATATTTCTATGCAGCATAATCTTTCAATACAAGAGCCTAATTTTCAAAGCCAAAACTAGTTTCAGCCTACTATTGCTCACATCAATCAGCCTATTACCCATTCCCCCCAAGTTTCATTCATTCCAACAAGTCAAAATCAGCAATGCATGGTCCAAGACCGAGTGTTTATGATGAATGACAAGTGTGTAATTGAGAGTGCTCAATGTGTAAGTGAAGAAGAAAAGAATATTGTTTCTACTCAGCTAAATCTTACAGCAAAATATGTGTTTGACATAGTCAAATGATGTTGAGATACCCAATGTGCTACCTAGTTTTATTGAAAATTATTGCAGCAATATGATTGAAAAAGAATTAAAAGAAGACTTATTTTCTATTGTAGAAAATGGATATACTCTACTGGAGGAAAATGATGCATCATTGATTAGAGACACAAGCTGCAATTCAGAGCAATTCTTTAAAATACAAAAAATATTGTTGCTCCAAGAATTGTTACAGGAATCACAGCTACTACGAGAATGACGCCACATGCTGAAAGTATGCATTCATTGCATAATTTTAAAGAAGAAGAATGGTCAAGTAATGAAACATAAAAATTTTTGACCTTTGTATCAATGGAGGAACGACAAGTCTTCAATTAAATATCATGTTATGAGAATGAAGGTTGTATAGATGGACAAGAGCATACAAGGGAACTATTTTTAATCCTTCAAGAAGGATATGCTTTATTGGTTGAGCAAGATGACAAGAAGGCAATACTCTGCATTGAAATTGAGCCCAAGTCTAAAAAATTTCAAGTGTAGGTATCTAATGTGCTTTCAAATATGGAGAACATGGAGTTGTCCTCCATTATAAATGAAGGGTATGTTTTTCTCTTTGAGCAAAATGAACATGTGCATGGTGGATCAAGTGTTCATAAAAGAAAAAATATTGCACTATGAGGGTGCAATTCAAATTCTTACATCTGTGGAGATATTGGGTTAAGATTTAAAGTGGAGTTGGGCAGCATAGTTGCCTTCAATCCTAATTTTAATATTTTTTCATTGCATAATTCTAAAGAAGAAGAATGGTCAAGTAATGAAACATAAAAAAAATTGACCTTTGTATCAATTGAGGAACAACAAGTCTTCAATTAAATATCATGTTATGAGAATGAAGGTTGTATAGATGGACAAGAGCATAAAAGGGAACTATTTTTAATCCTTCAAGAAGGATATGCGCTATTGGTTGAGCAAGATGACAAGAAGGCAATACTCTGCATTGAAATTGAGCCCAAGTCTAAAAATTTTCAAGTGCAGGTATCTAATGTGCTTTCAGATATGGAGAACATGGAGTTGTCCTCCATTATAAATGAAGGATATGTTTTTCTCTTTGAGCAAAATGAACATGTGCATGGTGGATCAAGTGTTCATAAAAGAAAAAATATTGCACTATGAGGGTGCAATTCTAAATTCTTACATCTGTGGAGATATTGGGTTAAGATTTGAAGTGGAGCTGAGCAGCATAGTTGCCTTCAATCCTAATTTTAATATTTTTCATCAAGATGAACCACAAGAAGGTATAACTAGCAGCAATAATTCATCAACCATGCTTGAGTGTGGGTATGAGCAAGTGTTTCAACACTCTAGTGATTCCACCCAACTTCCACACAATTCCAATCAATGCCCACATCATCAAAAGAAGCCATCCATGTTGAGTAATCAACCTACAGAGAAAAGAAAGTCAAAAAGGTAAAAATTCTTTTTGTACTATCTTATGAAGTTTATCTGGTTTATTGCTATTTGTAAACTGATTTTATGGAGCAAGTTAATTATAAGTGGATCATATTTTTCAATACCAGTTAATGGGCACATTTGGCTAGGCATCTTCTATAAATTTATAGTTTAGATTTTCAGATTTAAATAAGTTGTTTCAAGCAACATTGTGTAGTGTGTTTTATTTTCTGGGCAAGCTTGTAAAAGTGGTTAAAGTGTATCAGTTAGAAGGCAATGTGTTTTTAGTTTTGTGTCAATTTGGTGCTACAACTTTGTTTTTGGTTTGGAGTTTTTTGTTGTTGCAAAGAGTGTTTTCAGTTTTATTTCCATCTATAGGTGGTGATTCATATGGATATGCTCTATTTCTTCTTTCTTTTTTCTGGCTTGACTCTAATGCCAAATGGATGCATGCAACTTTTACCTCCTGGCTTCATTCTTCCTCGCAAGTGGGAAAGCCCCTTCGAGTCGCCAAAAATGTTGACCATTTTATGGTCACCACCAAGTATAGTGCGGCACCCAGCGCCATCTCTACTTAACGATTGAATAACAAATAAAAATGAGATAAGGGCGCCGGCAGAGAAAAGGAAATCAAAAAAATTGGTGTAGCAACATATTTTTCCTCAATTATCAAAGGCTAATGAAATTGAATGAATGGATGGAGCAAAGGCAAAAACCAAATATATCCAATTAGCATGAAGTGGTGTGCAGCATTCTCCAGCATGGCAAAAATAAAAAGAGGATTTTAGGGTTTTATTTTCAAAGTGTGCGGCTACTGTCAAATTAAGAAAAAAATCAACGGCTTGCGGGAATTGCAAAAACTTTTTTAAAAAGCACAATGAAATTCCACACCATTGGTTGGGCCCTCCAACTCAACAAAGGGAAAAAGAAATATTTAATAGCAAAGAAAGGTGAGTTACAAGAAGTAAAAGAAATTAAATCAATGGCACTATTTTTAATATATCAAATGAAATGTTGGGACCCACAAGCAACTTCCCAATATTTTATAATGTTTTTACATTATTTAATATCCTCATAAAGTGATGAAGAGATCAATTGCTTACATGAGTTTCAAAGGCCAAGCAAGGAAAATATGAAGTAAATTCACGCTATTGGTTGAAGTCTCCAACATGTCAAGGAAAATAATAATTAAATGTTGTTAAGGATAAATGAAAGCTATGGGAAAGGTGATTAAATGAAAGTCATGTCATATTTTTAACATGACAAGACAAGTCTTGGGGCCCACCAATGTCTTTCTAATATTTAAATAATGCTTATGTATTATATTGTTGCAAAAGTAATGAAACTCTACTAGAAATAAATCTACTCCAAGTATTCAAAATAAGTTAGTATTATTTTGATGGCTTCCTTGGGTAAATAATCCAAAATAATAGAATGGAGCGTGTGCGCGGGTGCTCTGTGCAGTCCCGCGACCTGTAGCAGGTCACGGTCTGCATGTGTTTGTTCTATGTTGCATGCATTTTTTCTTTGCAGATCGGGCTCTGTGGGGTTATTTTCAGCAAGGGGTGGGGCTTTTTAGCTTTCAAGGGGTTTTTTTTTCTTGAGTGTCTGCGTTGTTCAGTGCAGGTGTGGGGTGCGAGGGCTTGAGGGGATTTTCTAATGGCAAGGTATTACCTTTGGGTGAGACGTCGAGGGATCCTGCTATGGCAGAGGTTGGTGACAGGTTTCCTCACCCATTCCCGCCTGATGTTGGGGTTTTTAACAGTGGTGCTTTGAAATTGCACAAGCTAAATTGATGCTTGGAAAGAGCTCAAGTTCGTCTGAAGCTGGTGATTCAAACAGAGGTGGTAGCTGAGGACCTGGAGTATTATAGAAAACATGTTTTAATCTACAAATTTATGGGATTGAGGGTTTCGATGCCTTTTCTGGAACCCTAGATTCGCAAGTCATGGAATCTAGAAGATGATTTTGAAATCTTGCTAGCTGCGAATAACTTCTTTCTGGTGGTTTTTTCGTGTATCTCCAATCGTAACAAGGTTTTTGAGGGAGGGCCCTACTTTTATAATCAAGTTGGCCTTTTCATGAAGCCTTGGCATGTAGGCTTTAACTCAGCGGAGGAGCTACCCTCGAAGGTGTCAGTGTGGGTTCATTTTCCTCGGTTGCCGTTGGAATGTTGGAGACAAGATATTCTGTAATCAATTGTGTTGCTGCTGGGGAAGCCTATTGGCCTGTCTCAGCAAACTCTAGAGAAGCAATTTTTTTCCTATGCCCAGGTCTGTGTGGAGATTGATCTGAGACAACCTCTGCCAAATTCTATTGATCTGACTATTGGGTCTAGCTCCTGGACTCAACAATTAGACTATGAGACTTTACCTTTCAGGTGCCGACTGTGCCATGAGTATGGCCATCTTCAAAGGAGGTGCCCTCATGCCTCGGGTGTTGGTGGTTCAGATAATGTGAAGGCTCCGTCTAATCCAAGGGCGGAAAAGGGTAAAGCACCCATGCAGGGGGTGGTACTGGATAAAGATGGCTTTGTGCTAGTTAAGGCACGAAACAAGAATCAGGGTCAAAAGAGGACTCTTCGGGATTGTCAAGAGGAGGAGACTTTTAATAAGTTTGAGGCTTTGGATGAATTAGTCCATGAGGAGGAGGTTTATTCTAACATGCATGTCGAAGCTTCTCCTTTAGTTGATCATAATTTTGAGTCTTTGCCTATCACTACCTTGGTCCTAGTTCCTATGGGGGCTTCTGGGTGGTGATGGATTCAATTGCTCCTCCCCTCGATGCTCGGTTTGGGGACTCTTGTGGTTTGGTGGAAACCCCCCTGGCCTCTTTGGATGAAAGGGTGAGTTTAGCCAGTGGACTAGGTTTGGAAGACTCTGGTAAGAAAAAAACCCTCTCTTCTTCTCCTACTCTGGGTCTACAGCAAAAATCCCTGAAAAAGTGTGCTCCTGATAAGCCCCGAAAGATGGGGAGGAAGAAGGATCGGGAGAAAGTTAAGATGGTTGGAGAGACATTAGTGGAATCTGGGTCGGTGAAGACATTGGATACTCACTTCTCTCACCCTTCACGATGATTGTGTTATCATGGAATGTAAGGGGTATGAATAGCATCCCTAGACAAAAGCCTATTCAAGACTTGGTTAGTGCTCATTCTTCGGATGTGGTTTTCCTCTAGGATACGAAGTTATCTATGGATGGTATGATGCAGTGTGTTTCTAAGATTTGGAACAGAGGGTTTTGCCAGTGCATGGGTGCATAAGGTAGCTCAAGGGATCTTGCTTGCCTCTGGGATCCTTGGCGAATTTCTCCTGTTTGGTGGATCTCTAGTAGATTTTTCATTTCTCTAGTTGCAATTAGTTTGGAGACAGGGGGAAAGAATTCTTCTTTCTAACATTTATGCTCCAATAGATGTCCTTGGTAAGACTCTCCTGTGGTCTCATATCAATCTTTTGAGATCATTGGATCCTTTCCTCCCCTGGATTATGGCAGGTGACTTCAATGCAATTGCCTCCCTCGAGGAGAAAAGGGGGGTTGTGCCTCGTTTGGACCCCTCTTCTGATCTTCTAAGGGATAATTTGGCTCAGCTCTGGATTGTGGATATCAAACCTTCGAATGGCATGTTTACTTGGAATAATAAGAGGCTTGGGGATGATGCCATTTCTGAACGATTAGACAGGTTTCTTGTTTCTTGTTTTTAGGTGGGTGACAAGTGGTTGTCAAGTTCTAAAATTTTAGATTGGCGAGGATCAGACCATTGGCCAATCAAGTTCTCTACCCATTTGGCTAGTGATCCTAAGAAACAAACTTTTAGATTTCAGCTTATGTGGTTCAGGGAGGAGAGTCTTCTTGACTTGGTTTCTAGATGGTGGACTAAAGGACAACTTGCTTTTGGTACAACTATGTACTCATTTGTGAAGAGGCTTCAATATGTGAAGTATAGATTGAAACATTGGAATAAGTATCAGTTTGGCAATGTGTTTCAGTGGAAAAGGGTTGCCCAGGAGCGCTTGGATTCTATTATCAGGAAAATTAAGGATTAGGGTCTGGATGTGAATTTAAGCAGGCTTGAGGTTAGTGCGGTTAAAGACCTCGAGGAATGGGAGCTTCGTGAGGAAATTTTTTGGAAACAGAAGGCTTGTGTTGATTGGCTTCAGGAAGGGAACAGGAATACTTCCTTCTTTCATAAATTGGTGAAGGCTCGAAGACAAGGTAACTTTATCTCTTCTCTCCACTCTCCTCAGGGTTCTATTCTTTCTTCCTCTTCGGGGATCTCTAGTGAGGCAGTTCATTTTTTCTCTGCTCTCTTTTCTGAAGATACCCCGCTTGCTAGTGAGGAGAAAGCTTCTATCCTGGCTTGTATTCCCTCTATGGTGACTACGGATATGAATGCTTCTCTTCTTAAACCTATTTCTTTGAAGGAGTTGGAGGATGTGGTGTTTCAATTGAAAAAAGGGAAGGCTCCTGGTCCTGATGGGTTCCCGGCTGAGTTCTTTCAGGAATTTTGGGAAGTCATCAACCTTGATCTATTGGAGGTGGTCCAAGAGTCTCTTAGGAATAAGCAAATGTTGTGAGCCATGAATGCCATGTTTCTTGCTCTTATCCCAAAACGCCAGGGTTCTGATTCTCTGGATCTTTTTCGACTAATTGCTTTGTGCAATGTGGTGTGTAAAATCATTACAAAGCTAATTGATGAACGTTTGAAGCCATGTCTAGATAAGTTGATCTTGGAGGAACAAGGGGGCTTTGTTGCGAGTAGACATATTTTGGACGGAGTAGTTATTGCGGCTGAGACTATTCACTACATGGCCTCTTCTAAGGAAAAGGCTATGTTTATAAAGTTAGACATGGCTAAAGCTTATGACAGAGTTAACTAGAGATTTTTTATCAAAATTCTCAGAGCCTTTGGGTTCAGTTGTGAGTGGATTGATTGGGTCATGAGCTATGTGAGGACTTCCTCATTTTTTGTTCTCATAAATGGGGAGTCTTCGGATCTGTTTGGTGCTTCTAGAGGTCTTCGACAGGGGGACCCCTTATCCCCATATTTGTTCATCTTGATGGCTGAAGGCTTGGGGAGATTTATTAAGTCCCATGTTATGGATGGGCTCTTTCAGGGATGGAAATGGAGTAATTCTCTTCCTCCTCAAACTCATCTTCAGTTTGTGGATGATACGGCTTTGATGGGTGTTGCTAAGGTGGCTGAAGCGGTTGCTTTGCGTCAGATTTTGGATTGTTACCTGGCTGCCTCAGGTCAAAGCATTAATGAAAGTAAGTCTTGCATTTATTTCTTTAATACCCCCAAGCTTATTCATCAGCGTATTGCCAGGATCTTAAGGTTTCAGGTGGAAAATTTTCCCTTTATATACCTTGGCATCCCTTTGGATGTGTGCCCACTTCCTAGGTGTTTTTGGTAGGATGTGATGGATAAATTTCATGGGTTGGTTTGTCACTGGACCTATAGATGGTTATCTACGGTTGGAAGAGTTACTCTGTTGAAGTCCGTGGTACAGGCCCTTCCTTTATATAGGTGCTTTGTGTTGACTTCTCCCTCAAGTTTCATCAAAGATTTTGAGGGCCTCTGTCGGCAGTTTCTTTGGTTGGGTAATCTCCTTTCAAAGAAGTGGAGCTTAATTAAGTGGGAAGTTGTTTGCCAGCCAAAGCAGGATGGTGGTCTGGGTTTGCATAGGACAGATTGGAATGGACAGGCTTTGGCTGCTAAGCTATACTAGAGATGGTGTTCATATCATCATCAGTATTGGGCCAGGATCCTTACCTTCAATTACCTTGGGGAGGTGGAGGGCGCTAAGGTGCCTCGTTTTAGTCTTTCGGGGAGAGGTTCTATGATTTGGGATACTCTCAAGAGGGGGGTTGCGCTGGTTAAACAAGGCCTGTTTTGGATCTGCAATAGAGGCTTTGTTGGTCTGTTTTGTCATGACTCCTAGGATGGCTTCTCGGCTATCCTCTCCTCGCACCCTCACTTGGGGGATTTATGTAGGATTTTTGTTTAGGCTGGTTGGAGTAGAGTGATGGATTTCAAAGCCTCCTAGGCTTTGGAGCAGACTATTGTTTACCAGTGGAAGGATATGCAAGAATGGCCCATGGGTGGATCTTTGGAGGATAGGAGGGAGTTGTCCTCCATTTTGGCTGATAGAGTCTATTTTTCTCTTCCAGAGCAAGATGTGCTGGCTTGGGGTCTAGATCTAAAAGGAAAGTTCACTGTTGCTTCAAGGTATCATGTTTTGGATAGACAGGCCTGGGGTAGTGCTGAGGTTCCTTGGTAGAAAAATATTTGGAATAAATTCTCTTGGCCAAATTGTAATTTATTTTCTTGGCTGGTGGTTTATGGTAGGTGTTTGACTTGGGATAACCTTTGTAAGCATGGCTTCCAAGGTCCTTCATTATGTTTCTTATGCCTAAAAGATGTTGAAACTGTTTCACATATTTTCTTCCAGTGCCCTTTTGCTAGGACTATTTGGCATTTTTGGTGGGGGGATTGCAGTTTGTAGTACAGGCACCCTTCTTCTCTGGAGGACTTTTGGCAGAACTTTAGGCCCATTCCGGTGAGGACTTCGTTTCTGCACATAGCTTGGCCAATTGGCCCTAGTCTGATTATATGGCACATCTGGTTGGAGCACAACCGCAGGGTCTTTCTGGATAAGAAGTTACTGGTGGGTCAAGTCTGGTCTCACATTCTTGGGGCTTTACAGGAGACCTTGTATGCTAAATGTGATCTGTCAGCCCCGGTGGATCTTAGTGATACTAGAGTGATTTGTAATCTGGGGATTCTTGTTGGGGGTCCCGGAAGGCCCAAGATTGGGTGGAGCAGGTGTTCTAGAAGGAAGGTTTATAGGGAAGGGCATTGGCTGCCCCCTCCCACTAGAGTCTTGAAAAACAGAACTGATGGGTCTGCAAGGGGTAACCCTGGGCATGCTAGCATTGGTGGGGTGGGCAGAGACAGTTCCGGTGTGTTTGTGTTTTTCTTCTCAAAATATAGGGGGTTGTACTCTAATAATCTTATGGAGGCCTTGGCTATTCTTTTGGCTTTGAAGAAGGCATATGCCATTGGCTAGAATAAGATTATCTGCGAGTCAGATTCTCAGGTGGTGATAGACTTGATAAATAGAAGGCAGTTTGATGATGTTAGTTGGCAGCTTGCGATGGTGGCTAAGCAAATCACCAGTCTTGGAGAATTATTTGATTATATCGCCTTCTCTCATATCCCTCAGGAATGGAATAAGGTGGCTGATGGGTTGGCCAAATGGGCTTCTGAGAAGAATGGGACCTAGTTGGTGGATAATTGGAACAGTTTACCTGGGGATCTTGCTCAGGATTTGGTGGATTTGGTCACGGAGGATGTAAGATGTTGCATGACCACTTCTTGATTTCTTGTTTGTTGTCTATGGGCCCGTTTGGGCCTCTTGTTTCTTTTATGCTTTGTATTGCTCTCTTTGATTAATAAAGTTTTTACCCTCTTTTATTAAAAAAAAGTTAGTATTATTTTAATCATTTTGATTAAAATAATCATCCACGAGAGTCCGCTGTAGAACAAAGAAAAAATGTCAGAGCTAAGTCCCACCATTTGCTGGAAGGTTGTGACGCGATTAAATCTATGACTAGTCAAGTCAGTTGTGCAGATCAAGCTCTAGTGCTCTCCGAAGGTTTGCTCGAGTATTAAAGTTACATTATTTTAATATTAAAGTTTAATATTAAAATATTTAATAACTAGGCTCCATGTATTTTAATTATTAAAACTTATTGTTTTAATGATTAAAGGGAAAGTAAATGATTTAAAAGTAAATCAAATGTAAGTGGTATGGTAGAATCATTTACACGAAGTATTTGTGAGGGGAAAAGCAAAGAGGATGAATATTAATTATTTTAATATTCTAATGTCACAAGTAAGAACAAGAAAGTAAAAAGAGGTAAAGTTGCAAGTAAAAAGTTTCATGCAGAGGTGAAAGGAGGAAGGGAAAATTAACTATGCAAGAAAATCAAGAGGGAAAATAATTAACAAAAGTGGTTGCACTTATTTTCAGCATGGGAATGATAGATAAAGTGTGTAGCAAAAGAAATATGTAGCAATAAAATAAATATCTTTTACGGGAGGTGAAGTAACATGAAATAATCCAAGTACTAGTAGAGATATTTTTGCAAGGAAGTAAATGTGGAAATCAAAGGATTTAATATTGTGCCAGAGATCTTTAATATTTGATTTCTAAAATATTTTGAGAAAAGTGCTCACATAAAGAATGTTAGAAAATTGATGAGCTATTGGCATCTGTAGCGAAGCATTGAATGCTACAATCACATTGTAAGAGTCACCAATGGAGTCAAGACAACCCAAGATCACTTGCAACCAAAACAACCTTCCACAACAAGAGAGAAAAACAATAACACCGCTTTATATTGTCAAGAATAATGATGCATAAAATATACAAGATGCAAACCTTGACTTGATACACACTACATTGCATGAAATGTACAATGAGATACCTTCCTTATATAGGCAAGGCTGAGAGGTAGGACATCATGTGATTATGACATGTGTCTTAATCCTACGACATGAGACACAAACATTAAAGTGTCACAAATATTAAATGACAATTAGCGGATAAGATGCCTTCTAGATGACACAAATATTAAATGTCCTAACTACCTAAGTAAACATAACATGCAAACATGTGTGAATAGGTTCTAATTAAAGACTAGTTAGATAAAGTACCTCGTTCACACTACAAAGGGGGAAACCAGATAGAAAACACCCCCATTCACACCAACACCCCCCTTAAGTGTAACTTAGGGAGAAGTAGACAAATGCAAAGATGGGTCCCAGCTACAAGGCCATGTTAGGTACCTAGGTACAAACAATCTCTCACAAACAGAGAAAAGGAGAAAAACCTGTAAGAAAAAACCCCTCTCCAAAAGAAAGAAAACATGAAATGTTCTTTGTAGAATGAGCAAAACAAAACCCCATGTGAGGAAAAAGCCCCCCGTAAGAGAGAAGAAGAGAAACCAAGTATCCCCCCTCAATGTAGAATCTATTGCACTAATGGTAGATGCTTGACAATGAATTCTAAAGATGATCCAAGACCATCGAACAATGTTCCTCCCCTTAGGAAGAAACAAGACCAAGGATGTATGCAAGATTTCTTCCCATTCCTGAAAGGAATGTGAAGGAAGAAAAATCAAGATATATGATGTCTCTAAAAACTACTCAGATGTCTCCATGTCGATGTCGAAAGATGCCACAATCAAATCAGGATTCCTAGGCCTAACTAATGAAAGTGACTATCCAGAACCAAGTGGAAATTGAAATAGAACAGGTTCTAAAGACAAAGATGGTGTGACAACAACCATGTTATAACTATCATCAAAGAGGAAAGAGAATCCCTCAAATTTGTCCTCCAAATATGCAATATGAGACTCCACAAACAAGAATGATATGTCTGATAAATAAGAATCCCAATGAGGTGGATCAGGAAGACTGATGTGAACCTATTGCATTGAATAACTAGAAGTCATAGAAGAAGCAACACTGGACTCAGATGGAGCAATAGATGATGATGGAGGAGATGAGATCTCAATGCATGTTAGCGGACTACATTTTTCATCCCCAAATGATGTGTCCACACAAGATGACTTAGTATGAACATGTGAAATAGCTGCTAATGCTGGATTGCACGAAGTCTTTGTAGGAGGAGTATTAGGAGAAGTCTCTATGTCGTCTGGACTTTCAGGTTCTTCCCATTCATCAAGCTTCATAGTTGTTTTAAAATCATATGGAAGAAAAATATCAAGTGGTTTTAAACAATCTGCAATAGGATCCTTTAGGAATAGACACTCATCCAAATCACCATACATCTCCCAAAGTTTGGTCCAACGAGTACGAGGGGAAGAAATCCATGTCAATGTACTCAATGTGTCAAAGTCGACATTTGAACCAATAAAACTTTCTACATAACCATTCTTTTGATACCATACCATACATTTATCAAATGATTCGGGTTAAGGAACAAGTTCATAGGGATAGGGCAAAAGATTTGGCCATCTAAAATGTTTCAACATACCATCTTGCCAAGACTTATAGTTCCCTCTTTTTAATTCAATTATAGTTGGATACTTTATGATACCCATGATTACTCCTTATATTTAGTCACACACAAGACCAATTAAAAGAATGAATCCAACAAAAGCAAAAGATCAACACTAAGAGACCGCCCAAGAATTACTCAATCATGAGAACCCCCCCAGCAAAATATGATCATGGCACTTTATACTTAGTGTAATTACAATTGCCACAAGCCAAAATAGCAAAGTGGTCTTTTGATCTTAGTGCATGCAAATGCCAAAATTAGGTTATAGATGAAAGTATAATTCCTATGCAGAATTGGATCAAACTGATTATAGATCTTAGAAGTACTTAGAAAATTATGTACTTTTAAAAAAATTCACGAAAAATTGTTATCGTATAAGCCCAAAGAGAGCCCCGAAAGTTCCCAAAATGAGAATTGCTCAACAACAACGATGAAGATTTGTAATTTCTAGAAAAACCAGGAACCAAAATTAAAATTTGATTATACCACTATGAAGCATGTGAAATTTTTGCCTAAATCAAAAAAAAAAATTGCTTGCAAAAAAGAGCTTGGATGACTGAGATACAGGCTTGCAAAGTTTGAGTGCAAAATTAAAACTGCCAACGGAGAGGGAATCCATAAAAACTTTGTGATTAGGTTTCTAAAATATATGTTTGCTGCATGCAAAAACTAACAAATACCCAGAAAGTTTTTTGATGCGGTGAACGAAACCTAGAAAGCATTTCTCTTTTCAATGTGTAGAAGATATGAATCTAATGCAAAATGTCTCTGGGTAAAAGTTCAAAGTTGTGTCACACTTTTAGCCAACTTATCAGCATACACGAATTTAAGTATTTCAACCTAAAAATTAATTTTGGAGAAACATATGTTCTATCTAGATTCATTCTAGCTAAATTAGATCCAGGCCACAACTTTTCTAATTGGAACCATCCACTAAACACATATGTAGCATCACCTTGGGGCCAATTTACCAAAAAAGTGAAATTATTTTAAAAACCTCACATTTTAACAACTCCTACTCGTGCAAATAATCATTTCAAAAGAATTTAAAAATACCCTTTTGTAGATCTATAAGTCTACTTTGTAAAAATATAATTTTTTAGACATTTCAATTAGTGTTTATATTTTTTATTTTTTTTACTAAAAGTAGGTCATCAGTACCAAAATATGATGTTGATTGTCCTCTCAAGGAAAAATAGTAAAGTTTATCAAAAAAAATTGAAAAGAATATGATGCACTAGAGGAGAGATTCCATGTCGAGATGGTATAATTTTTTCCTATTTTAGATAAATATTAAAGATAAAAGTTGACGTCTCATTGATTCCATTACACGCAATTTCCAAGATTTATTTAAAAATATATATTTATCAAAATGGGGAAAAATTAATCCATGCACTAAAGTTTTGAGTTATGAATACATTAAAATAGAAGGAAAATAAATGAAATTTACTATATAAAGTGCAACATCCCATTCAACCTTATTTTTCAGCATTTTATCAGCAACTAAATTATAGTGTCAATTTTATAAAATATTACATTTAAATAATTTTTTAAATTTTTTGGGGCGGGGGCCCTAGCTCGATTGGCTAAAAATTCCTATTGCAAGCAAGAAGGTCACAAGGTCCAATCTCCCCTCATCCATGTGGTACCAGAGTGTGTGTTGCGCTAGCATTACCAGTCACATGAAAAAAGTTTACCAAGTGCACTGCAATTTATAGGGGGGCTACCCGATTCCTGTAGTCTAAAAAAAATACAAACATAAAATACACTAAAAGATTTACATTCTATTAGCAACTTACATCATTTTAAAATTAAAAACATATACATCACTTTGCAGTGATTCAAGTTAAAAAGTTAGATTAGTGTTGGTCATTTCCTTTATAAAAGTGTGAGATAACTTTGAACTTTGACCCCTCCAGCAACAAAAAATGGCATGTAGAAATTGAATCAGCCACCTAAGTCAAGCAAATGCATGTTGCAACTTGCAATATTGCACTAGGATCAACCAAAAAAAATTTCTAGGCAAAAACTCTCGAAAAAGAGGGAAGGAGATCGCAAATCTGCTACTCTAATATCATGTAAGAGTCATCAATAGACTCAAGATAGCCCAAGATCACTTGCGACCAAAACAACCTTCTATAAAAAGAGAGAAAAGCAATAACAACGCTTTATATTGCCAAGAATAATGATGCATAAAATATACAAGATGTAAAGCTTGACTTGATAAACACTACATTGCATGAAATGTACATTGAGATACCTTCCTTATATAGGAAAGGTTGAGAGGTAGGACATCATGTGATTATGACAAGTGTCTTAATCTTATGACATGAGACACAAACATTAAAGTGTCACAAATATTAAATGACAACTAGTGGATACGATGTCTTCTAGATGATACAAATATTAAATGTCCTAACTACCTAAGTAAACTTAACATGTGAACATGTGTGAATAGGTTCTAAGTAAATACTAGTTAGATAAAGTACCTTGTTCACACTACCAAGGGGGAAATCGAATAGGAAACACCCCCATTCACACCAACACACATTTCACCTGTTGCAGACTTCCCCCTGTTTATTTTTCCCTCTTCTTTTCTCTCCTATTCTATATATATATATATATATATCAGACATTAAATTTGTAGCTTCTTAGATGAACCTCTTGGTTCTTGGTTACTAGAGATGGGTCAGTTATTGACAACAGCCCTCTATTGTTGTGGTTTTTTGGTCACTCCAAGAATGACTGGGTGAATGTTTCTAGGTAGATCTCGCTACTTTGTGTTGCTCTAAACCAGCAGGCTAATGTATCTCTCTCTCTAACCTCATGATGGTCAATACAAATGAGTAATTATCCTTTACCTCTTGTGTTGTTGGGTGTGTTTATTTTGGGGATTGGGATGTAGTTATTTCTGGTTCTTCTGCTTTGCCTCAAAATGTTTTATTTTTCTTTCCTTCGTCCCTCTATTGTTTGGCTCTAGGGGAACCTTTGTATTTGTTTCTTTTAATGGGTTATGTTGCACCACACATAATCTTAAAATCATACCGTGACATTGATTTATAAGCTTGTTACTCCAGAAGTTCTAACTCATCGTTGGTGTACATGAAGTATTGCGATTGTCGTGCGTGCTCTTAGTCTCGTTATTATTGATTATGATACTATGAGTTGCTAAGCTCTGGTCAGATGGTGGTGGGATGCCTACACTTGGCTTATGGCCTTTCATGCTTTATGTATTTTACTTTCAGCATGTTTCCCTCTTTCCTTTTCCATTTCGATTAGAGTTAGCTCGAAGTAAGCAGGGAGCTAGCCCTAGCTCTGAAGATTGGTTCGTAGGTCACATCCCACATCTGCAGACCTTTCCATCATTGGTGGTCACACCTATCGAAGTGCTTTTGTGCGTCAGAACTTCGACTGTACGAAAAAATCATCAACAATTAGGTATCCTAGACATCTAGACGATTGGGATCATGTCAGCTTATCTCACTTAGTGTTGTCAAAAGTGTAGTGGGGGAATTTATGATCAAACTAATGTAATAGGGACATTTTTGGATAGTGGCCTACTTTTTTTATGTTTGGGAAGGTTTGAGGATTGTATAGTACATCTCAAAACTTTTGTTGGTAGATAAGACATCTTTTTGGGTTTGGTTGTACTTACCATTTGCCTCATAATGTAGTTGTGTTGCAAGGGAAAAATAAATGTTAAAATGGAAGCAAAATTTGAATATGGCTACATATTTTACTTCCTCTAAAAATTTTGTATATTTTTTTAAAAACATTGCACTTTATTTTGAGTGCATATGCAAATGTTATGGCTTTTGAAAGAACTATGCCAAAAAGAGTTGTTGAAGTGGTGATTGCATGTTTACTAGTGATGAATTTGTCATGTGAAGTGGGAAAAACTCACCATGATAGTGGTGAAGTCATTGTTCACCCTAGTGAATACATTCAAAAGCAGTATTTTTTATGGTAAAGCAGTGAGTGCATCTCTATGTGGGCAGTGAATTAGACTTTGAAACATTTATTGTAGGCATGATTTTTCCACAGTCCATGAATATAAATAGAGTGCTTTAGATTCAGCTATGTAAGTATGTTTACATCAACATTCCATTTCTAGATTGGAAACTTGGTCTTTCAATTTCTCATGTTTAGGAGGTTGGAGAATTCAATATCTTGCTTTACCACATTTAGTTAAGTGTTTTCTCTCATTATATTATGGTGTTTAGTCCATTTAAAACTGGTGTAAGCTTGTTGTAGTGATTCAATCATGTTGGGAGTGTGATGTAGGTGATTATAAGGCTCCAAAACTTTAATAGAAGCGTGTTGTAGCCATGAAGGCACTATAATACATTTCTACTTACCTTTTAGTGGAACATGGAGTTGTTTCTCCCTATGTTGGATTTTTTCACCTAGAGGTGGTTTTTCTCCAAATCAATTGTGTGTGTTTTAGTTTATTAGTTGTTTCACATGTTATTTCCACATTAGTGTGTGTGTGTGTATTAAAATCTATATTTAGTTTATTTGTACATGTCCTATATTAGTTTTGACATCTTTCGTTAAGGCTATTAGCGCATCCTAATGGTTTGTTTATTCATTGACAACAAGTATCCATTTGTTAAGGGTAGTTGTATAACCACTCTATTTATAGATTAGTTTGTGCTAGAGCAAGATTGTGTAACTTCAATTTGTTATTTTTGTGACCTTATTGGTTGATTCGGAAGACTATTGTAGAACCTGAAACTTGCCCCCCAAGCCACTTTCCCGCATCATCGCATCACTAATTATCCCTTCCTCCAATTAATTAAATAAAATCAATTTATTTAATTAATTTATCCTAAACCATTTATCCCTAACCATTCATCTTATTCATCCTTAATAATGAATTAATTCATTACTAGACCTTACAACATCCTTCCTCAATTAATTAAATAAATATTTCTAATATTTATTTAGTTAATTTATCCATCTTCCTAATCCTGATTAATTAAATAAAACATACTTATTTAATTAATCCCCCTAGCCTATAGCCTAAACCTAGTTTAATTGAATAAATATAAATTATTTAATTAGCTAGTCTAACCTACCCATCCCCTAGACCTAAATTAATTAAATAAATCATTATTTAATTATTTTTAACCTCTTATTAACCCCGTCACTAATTCTAAACACTTAATTAATATGGTCAAATCTTGATTAACCCTTATCCCCACACACTTTGAATAAAAACCAATTTTTTATTCAAAAGGGTCACATGACCCTTCCAACTCACCTTTCCATTTCCATGTAAGAGCTCTTTTTAATGCAAAGAGCCCACACATGTGTTTTCCAAAAAGACACATGTGTCACATGTCCACACACTCACCATAAACCTTAATTTTTTATTCACACCATCCCCCACAAAAATGAATTTTTAATTCATTGATAAGTCCACATCATCCTCACTCTCTCCCATGGAAATGAATTTTTTATTCATTACTCATCCTTCCCAATGTGAATTTAAAATTCACAAATAATGGGAGCCGTCCAATCTTGTTGATCAAATCCCAACCCCTCATCTCCACCATTGATCTCAACTTTGAATCTCCACCATTGGATTCAAATCCCCTCCTATTTTCCTATAAATACAAGGCTCTCCCAAGCATTTTCACAACACTTCACATTCCAATCTTATGCTGCCCAAATCTCTCCTTAACCATATCTCAAGCACCCTTACCATGCCAAAATGATCTCTCATCCCATATCATTTCAATCTCATCTCATCTCTCAAATCTTAAGGCAAATCCTTAACCAAATCATCCATTTGAATCCTTATTGTGTTGAACATCAAGAGCAATTCACATTCTCTACTTCATCTTGGGTAAAGCTAGGAGCTACTTGGGTGCAAGCTCCTCCAACCTTATCAAGGAGTGAGGGAGATTTCAAAGGTATAACACTTGTGTTTTGTTTTATTTTTCATGTTTATGTCCTTTGGAATTTTCTTTCATCTTCAACTATATTGAGTGGGAGAGGAATATTAATGCCTTTTGATCCTAAAACTAAATTAAGGAAGTGGTTAAAAATAGTGGGAATGGCAAGAGAAGATGATGGATAAGATAGGTTTTGGAGGTTGGAAGAAGATGTGACCAAGATATTTATAGTGGAAGAAAATATCAATAGGCTAGAAAGTATAATGTTTGCCTTGATAGAAAGATTGGACATTCCAAAAGTGAGCCAAGAAGAAGGTGAATCTAAGAAAGTCGATGTAGAGCATAAGGAGTCTTCTAAAATAGAGATATTCTTCAAACTAGCCCTATGATGGTGATATTAGTGCTAAAAAATTGTACCAATGGATGTCCCAAATTGAAGTATATTTCAGTTAACATTGGCTTACTCCATAAGAAAAAATCTTTTTTGTAAGATTAAAACTTATTCAGCATGCTCTTATGTGGTATGAGAGCTATGCACACTCCTTGGAGGTTTGAAAATCACCACTAATGTCCAAGTGGGATGATTTTAATGGATTTCTTTGTAAGTAATTCTACTCAATTTTCCATTAAGAAGAAAGGGTAATTCAATGGCATCATCTGAAGCAAGAGCATGGGAAAAGTGTATGAGATTATACAAGTGAGTTCAGAAAAAGAGTAGTTCATATTGGGAAAGACATCATGGAATTTGAGTTGTTGATTAAGTATGTGGGGGGTTTATTAGATCACCTACAAAGGGAAATACTCATGGTCAGACCCCAAAATATAGATGAGGTGTGTGTCCAACCACACTATCTTGAGTTAGGTAAGAAGGGAATCTTTTATGAAAATCATAAGGGTAGTAAGTAGTAGCATGGTGGAAAGAACCATGATGGAAAAGAAAAACAATGCTACGATAATGACAAAGCAAAAGGTCAAATGCAAGAACAAATTCCATTGCTCCCATTTTGACAAAGATGATCACATGGATGAGAGATGTTGAAAACTTCACCTCTTATCGACTCCTCATGTAAAGAAAGACAAGGTTATTGTTTATATGTAAAAGGGTGTAGAAGTCATTGGAGACTCCTTAGATGAAGAAGGGTGCATAACTTATGCCATGCTCAAGAAGATGGTTTTGAAGAATGGTGGAAGCTCTCATGTTAAAGAGGAGCACACACAATTGTTTCAAGAAAGAATACAAGTGAAAGGTAAGAAGTTGAAAGCTTTATTTGACTCATGTTATAAATCCAATCTGATTTCTTCCAAGCTAGTTAGTGACCAGAATTTTTTAAAATGTTTGAAAGTTTTGGAGATTAAGGAAAACGTTAACACCCACATCCATATGCCTTGGGATGGTTGCAACATGGAACCGATTTCAAGGTAAGAAAGAAATCTAAGTTAGCATTTCGTATACATCTTAGTTCAAGAATAAAGTGTTTGATATTGTGCCTTTGGAGGTATGTGATCTAATTTTTGGTAGTCTGTACTTGCACATGAGGGATGTTATTTGTTTTAGGCACAATAATTGATATAGACTTTAGTTGAATGGAAAGTAAATTCATATGTTGATAGGTCAAGAATTTCCATTGCTAGCTCCTCAAGATCAAGTAGAGTAATCAATGATTTTGAAAATTTAGGTTCCCCAATGAATGAGGGTAAGTATTTTGATCTATAAACCACCTCGGATACTCTTAGCTCACTGATTATGGTAATATCTAAATTGACAACTCAAAACAACCCCCATTTGAATGAAACAAGTGTTACAATCCTTATAAACATGGGATAGTTGTATACATGTAATCAAACAATATACCAAAGAAATACAAACCATGTAAATGAAGCAACATAAACTAGATAATGATTGAATCATAAAAAATAAGTTTGGAGAATCCCTAGAATGGAAAAAAAAAAAAACTTTAGTTTAGATGAGAAAAACACTCTCCAACTCCACTATCAATAATCAAGTGCAATCATGAAATGTGAATGTAGGTCTATTCATGACCTTTTACAAGTCCTCAACAACTTACAAGAGTTATAACATCCATCTTCATGCTATTTTGTTCCATAATCTACTCCAACAATGTCTTGGAATGCATAAAACCACTCACAAATGAAGGTAAACAAGAGTTCCAACACTCATGAAGGCTTCAAACCCTCCTTAAGTAGATTCTCCTACATCCCACAAAGCTAGAAGCATGAATCCCATTGTCTAGAAGTGGAATTGAACAATCAAAACCTTCCAAATTCCATGTAATGCTCACACTAAAATGCATTAGCTAGTTTTACATAAAAAATTGTTTCTTGCTAAAGCGTTCACTACCTATAGAAGTAAAAAACTAATCAAAAGTAGAAAAAACACTTTTTTTTTAGAATTACACACAAGACTAACTCCTACCCCAAGATGCCTAAAATCACCATGAGTCTTCAACAACCTTGCCCATATGTCCTCAATGTGTCAATTTGATGAAAACTAACTCTCCTAGATGAAAGAATGCCTTGTGTTGACTTTTTCCCAGACTGGATGCTTATTCCCAGATTTCCCTACAAGGTAGCCATCAGTGATCAACAGGATCTCTGGGCCAGGGGGTCAACAGTGTAGGAGATAGACTCTATATTTTATCTCCTCTTCTTCTTCAGGCTCTGCAAGACCTAGGGGGGTATTCCCTACTCAACATCCATGAGGATATGCATGCAAGGCTGGGATGTTGACAGAAAGCAGATGAGTCCTCCTGTAAGTAGACCAAAACTGAAAGATAAGGGCAAAGGGGCTAGCTTTGGGCCTATTTGCAGTTGTAGACAGAGGACTGAGGTTCCTAAAACTAACTCTAAAGTCCTAATGTTGGTTTTAGATTTTGCTTTGGAGTTTAAGTGTGGATGCAAAGCTGGATATGGTTATAACACAAAACAAAGCATGATTGGTGCCTATCCAGGGCCTGGAGTCAGTAGACATACACCTGTGAATGATCAGCATGAACAACTAAAACTGGATTTCAAGGGGATATGTGTGATACCTGCCTTACAGGCATCTCCCAATACAAAGTGTTAGGTTATCTCTACTTATGGTATCCCTACTGCAGTATATCCCTCCCAATGTTCAACCTGAAAACAGTTTAATCTACCCCTTGAGTAGAAGTTAAAAGATCAGACAGTCAACATAGGAATTCTATGCTCTAGAATCCAAACATTACCAAACATCCAGATTCAGAAGAAGAATACATGCAATACTGGAGACAGAATTAACACAACACATGCCAAACAGCATTTCTCATATAAGTTTAATCATGAAATCAGTGGGTTCATGCCAAAAACAAACAACAAGAGATACATAAACTCACAGGTAAGCTGTACAGAGCAACCAGATCAGCTTGTTATGCATTACAGAGCCAAAATCATCAACTTTCAACAACCTCTCAAATGAGCAAGACCACCTGCTTATAACAGCCAGGTAGGTGCTTAGCAATTAATTACATGGTTGACCAAAATTTCGCCAGATACACAGTATCAGGAAAATGGCGCTCAAACACAACCGGATTGGCGCCCAAACTTGAATGCAGCAGGTAGGGGAGGAGACAGGAAGATTTCTCGAGCCCTGCGCCACCATCCGCTGATGTACACCCTCAGTCGGGTACAAGATCGACCCACGCCATCGCCCATACCTCTGCAACAATCGCCATTAATGGCGCACCAACCCGCGGCCTTGGGAAGATCATCATACAGACTATCGCAAGCATTTCCCGCCGAGACTCATCATCATGATGTTTGAAAATGCAGGATAACAATATCCCACATGCACCCCGCGATGACCTCAATAACACTTTATATACTAGGTCATGAGCATATATCATGTCGGTGCTTTTGCTCCTGACGACACTAGTATAGACCTCATCATCATCATCCTCCAGCAGCATGATATCCTGTTGTTCGAAATATCACCCTGACGTCATCATGATATTTGAAATATACCCTTCATGATAATCGGCACAACCTGATCCATCGGAGGAACATCCTCCTGCTGAGCTCATTCCAAAAGTCTGGCCGATGAACATCCTGATGACGTCATCATCATATCCTACTGACGTCATCATCATATCTGCCTACTGCGCACCTCCTCATATCCGGATGACGTCATCATCATGTTTACAAATATCAGGAGGTCTCTTCAAGATGATCAGTTGTTAGAAATATGACCCCCGCGGACCTTGATGACGTCATCATCATATTAACATCATCATGATATTCGGAAGACGACCGGATATTTGGAAATATCCTCCTGATGCTCAAATATCAGGTTACACTGTAGCTCCACTATAAGATCGGGGCGATAACTGAATATGATGATGCTGCTTGAAAAGATCACCCCCAGAGGATAATGCGCGAAGCCGGCAGGCGGATATCTCCTTGATATCAGCATCATCATGATGCTCGAGCAAACATGTATCCGGGTGATATGAAAATATCACCCCCTCCTTCGGAATATCATGATGCAGATAGGTAGAAAGAAAAGTATCACCCTGATATACGGATGACGTCAGCATCATCAGGATGTCAAAACAACGAACAAGAAGTGATACAACATCATCAGGATGATATTGACCAAGATCATCCTGACGTTCAAAATATGATGACCCTAGTGAATATCGGGCCGCACTTAGAACTCTTCAACATCATCATCAGGATGATCATAACCAAGATCACCCGATGATAAAAATATCACCCCGGCGAAATATCATGAAAGCAGAAAATATGATGACCTCCGCAAGCAGCAGGATGATAACTGGAAATATCATGATGATGACGACCCTTAGGAAAAAACGAGTCAGGTCGACAACTTAGAGAATAACCCCTTCAAGATATCGGGCCAACATCGTCATCATGTTTGAGCAAGGTGATATTCGGAAGATCACCGGACACTTGAAAAATCACCCTCGCAAACAACTGAGGGCGCACTGTAGCTCACCAGTATCATCAGGATAATAAGCAAACATCACCCGACAGTTGAAATATGATGATGACGATGAGAAAAACAAGTCGACGAAGAACATGCTGATGAAGATCATCATCGAACCAAATATGATGATGATGACCTCCTCCTCAGGAAAATATGATGCTGCAGCTGAAAAATGCTGAGGAGGTCCAACACTTAGAAAAATTGGGCAAGAAGATGAAGGCTTCAGATGAAGAAACCTCCCGATCATGACAGATCAAACCCCGGTCAAAATAAGTGCTAACAGTGGCTCCGAATGGGGACGTGCAGGTGAAAACCTGCAGCGAGAACCAGATCTCCGGGCAGACCTGACAAAAAGCCAAAAAACGCGAGCTGTACAAGGCATTTACACTACATACATATTTTACAAATGTGCACAGCAACCAGATATTCATGCAAAATAGAACTTAAGGAATTGGCCATGCACAGGCAATTCCAGAATTTCACCATCTAGGGCCTGGAGGAAATAAGAATCCTCCCCATGAGTATTGCAAACCTGATATGGGCCCATCCATAAGGGCTGATATTTACCATGTTTACCCTTTTCCTGATCTTTAGCATTCCAAATAAGCACCAGATCATTAACTTGAAACTTCCTTTTTGTAGTTCTCCTGTCAAACTGATATTTCATATCCTGTTGTCTCTTGAGATTGATCTGGTGGGCTCTCCTTCTGTCTTCATCCAATGCAACCAGCTGATTCACTCTTTCTGTCATGGGATCTTCAATCTCCTCATCATTTTCCTGAATGAATCTGTAAACTGGTAGGAGATTGTTTATGGGCAGTCTAGCTGATGCACCATACACTAGCTCAAAAGGTGACTTCCCAATAGCCCTTTTCACTGTCACTCTGTCAGCCCATACTACTAAGTTCAACTTTGAGTCCCAAGCTCTCTTGTTCTTGTCCAGTATCCTCTTGACAATTTTCATGATGCTCTTATTGCTTGATTCTGCTTGACCATTTCCTTGTGGGTGATATGGTGATGTATATGACAGATTTATCCCATATTTGTTGCAAAAATCAACAAACTCACCTGATCTGAAGCACATAGCATTATCAGTGATAATCTTAAATGGTACTCCAAACCTGATGATGATGTTCTCTAGTATGAAGTCTGTCACCACCTTACTTGTAGCTCTTTTAGTTGGAATGGCCTCAATCCATTTGGTAAAGTAGTCAGTTGCCACCAAAATCCAACTGTGTCCCCCACTTGATTTGCCTGCAATTTCCCCTATAAAGTCAATTCCCCACTGCTGGAATGGAGCATCCACAGGTACAGTTCTGAGGGGCAAAGCACCATTATATTTCAGCTTTCCTGAGAATCTCTGGCAAGGGTCACACTTCCTTACTAACTTTTGTGCATCTGAAAAGAGAGTGGGCCACCAATATCCTACCCTGAGAATTTTATGAGCTGTTGTTTGGGCAGTATAATGGCCACCACACAATCCTTTATGCATGTCAATCAAAATATTGTTAGCCATGTTCTTATCCACACATCTCAGCAGCACACCATCAGGATTCTTCCAGTACAGCTCACCTTGAACAACAACATACCTGATTGCATGTAGCTTCAGAGTCCTCTTTTGATTGTCACTGAAATGGGAAGGACAATTCAGATTTTGCAAATAATAGACAATATCCTTGTACCATTCAGATCCTGATACACTTACATTCTCATCTTGGACTGCATTAACTTGGCATGCTTCCAAGTTTGATTGTGCCATCATCTTGGCTAGTCCTTGTCCTCTTATCAACTTAGTAACTTGTATGTCTATGTTGAATTCCTGCAGTTTGTTTATCCATCTGCACCTTCTTCCAGTCACCTCCTGCTGAGTGAATATGTCTTTGACTGCAGCATGAGGCACATATGCAATGATATATGACCCTACCAGGTATGGTCTGAAACTTTTGATGGCTCTAACAAGTGCATATGCCTGCTTTTCCATAATGTCATACTTCAACTCAGAGGCCTGCAGGGACATACTGAAGAAAGCAATGGGCTGTTCAAAACCATCTTCATTTTTCTGTAACAAACATGTAGCTACAGTATGAAAGGAAGCAAATGAGAACACTTGGAATGGCCTAGAAAAATTAGGAGATTTGAGAATAGGGGCCATCTTTATTGCCTCTTTGATATTCTGAAATGATTCTGTTGCTTCCCTTTCCCAGTTGACAGTTGCATCCTTCTTCATCATCTTGGAGATGTTCCTTGTGATCTCTGCAAAGTTGGGAACAAATCTTCTAACAAAGTTTATCTGTCCAAAGAAGGACTGAACTCCTTTCACAGTTTTTGGCATTTGAATCCTGTCAATAGCTGCCACTCTCTCTGGATCTATCCTGACTCCATCCTTGGAAACAATGTGTCCCAGAAGTTTTCCTTCAACTACTCCAAAGGCACACTTCTTTGGGTTTAAAGAAATACCATATTCTAGTGCTCTTATGAAGATCTTCTCCAGATGCATACAATGCTGCTCCTCTTTCTTTGAGTAGGCAGTCAGGTCATCCTGATATACTGCCAGGATTGAATCAATCAGCCCTGCAAAAGCAACATCCATTGCTCTTTGAAATGTAGCACCTACATTTGTTAGTCCAAATGGCATTCTAACATACACATACGTTCCCCATGGAGTGGTAAAGGCAGTCTTATACTGTTCTGATTCTTTTACCTTCACCTGGTTATATCCTGAAAATCCATCCATCATGGATAGGAGTTCACAACCAGTCACTCTCTGCAACATAGCCTCCATATTAGGCAGTGGATAGTTATCCTTCAAAGAGGATACATTCAAGTTCCTGAAATCAACACACAGCCTAATATCACCATTCTTTTTCCTGACTGGGACAAGGTTAGACACCCAAGTTGAATGTCTGATGGGCACAATTATTCCAGCTTCCCTGAGCCTTCTGAGTTCTTCTTGCATCTTGGGAGCTAAGGTAGGATTTATAGGCCTTTGCCTCTGTCTAAATGGCTTAGCTTCAGGCTTCAATGGGATCTCATGCTGGAATAAGTCTTCTCTATAAGCTTTTAGGTCCTCATATGACCAAGCAAAGACATGTTTATACTTTTTTAGCAATGCAATCAGCATACTTCTTATGTGTGGTTTGAGCTGTTTGCCAATATATACCTTCTGAGGGGCCTGAGATGTCCCCAAATTTATTTCTTCTAAATCCTCCTTATTTGTGGGGGATGTCTTTGTGACCATTTTGTCTCTACTGTCAAAGGCTCTTTCCAAAGCCACCAACCCTCTAGGGATCTTGTTAGTCTTCAACTGAATGATCTCTTTTCCTACAAGAGTCTCTTTTCCATCTACAGTTTCTACAAAAGCTTGGAAATCAATCTGTTGATTCTCATACTCATCTATGCAGTGCAAAAATTTCAGCAAATCCCTATCATCATTAAAAACTTGCCAACTGCATATGTTTTCTGGTATGGCAGGCCTAATTTTAACTTCTATATCTGTGACACCTGACAGAGTGATGTCATCTGGCCTTATTGCAATATTAGCTAAGAAATCAGCCATAACATTTTTTGACCTTTCTACCCAGCCAATTGAAAATGCATCAAAAAGTTCAATAGTATCCCAAACAGCATGCTTGTATTGCTTCAGTCTTTTATTCTTTGCAGCATACTTATTTCTGATTTGGGATACAATCAGCTCAGAGTCTCCAAATACTCTTAACATTTTAATTCCATGTTTGAGAGCAATATTCAGGCCTAAAAGTAAAGCCTCATATTCTGCAATATTGTTTGTGCAATCAAACCTCAGCAAGAAAGAGGATTTGAGGAGCTTACCAGTTGGAGACAGGAAAACAACTCCAGCTCCAGAGCCTTCTTTTGCACAAGCTCCATCAAAAAACATGGTCCATAAGCCCTGCTGATCCAGCTCATCAATAC
This sequence comes from Cunninghamia lanceolata, assembly GCA_027924645.1. NCBI lineage: Eukaryota > Viridiplantae > Streptophyta > Pinopsida > Cupressales > Cupressaceae > Cunninghamia > Cunninghamia lanceolata. The sequence goes on from BSBN01002028.1 coordinate 62,376, forward strand.
AGGCATCTTTCTTTTTGTCTTCTGCATCATCTGAGACAACCTTGAAGTTATCACAGTCAGTGTCTACAAAGCATACTTGTTCATTTGCTTCTTGGTCTTCCACTGTCTCTGATGATCTTTGCTCTCTGATTAACTTGACATCCCTGCCATTCATTGGAATCATGGCATATGATAGGTCCAGCTGCATACTTCCACCTATTAGTGCTGCCCATCTTCTTGACAGCAGCATACCATACTGTGGCTTGATGTCAACCACTGTTATATTCATCTTATATTTCTTTTCAGGAAATGCTGCCAGTTTGAAATCTACATCCTTCATGATTCCAATCACTGGTACCTCTCTGGCATCCATAGCATAACACTTTCCACATGCCTTGTCAATCTTCAATCCAGTTTGCTGCATGATAGCCAAAGGCATGACATTTGTGGATGCTCCAGAGTCAAGCATACAGTTTCTAATTATTTTACCATTTATAACCAGGGAAACATAAAATGGTTCCACCTGTGAAGGGCACTTTGTCATGGTCATTCCTAAATAGACTTCAGGAGTCTCATCTTCTTCATTGCACATGACCTGTTTCTCACCCTGGGTCTGATCATTTTGCTTAGCTTGAAAAGGTACCCCTGAGATTAGGGATATTGTCCTATTCTTGATCTCTTCCACTTTCATGAGTTCCATAAGTGGAACAGAGACCTTTACCTGAGAGAGGATCTGGGCTATATCAAATGGAGCATAGTTTTGTACAACAGTTGTGGCTTGCTCCACAATCTTGCTTTTATCCTGAGCTGATTTAGTTTTCATTTTCATAGTTCCCTGATCATCATTCTTGTCTTGGGAACCTCTACTTTGATCTTCAGCCTGAGGGGTTTTGTTTTCTGGTCCTTGAAATTCATGACCTGCTCTGTATCTAAAGTTCTGCTTGTTATTTACCCACTGCCTTTTTTGTGGTTCAGTTCCTTTATGACCATGCATCAGCTGACCTGCAGAAATATCCTCTGGCTGATGTGGGCTGCCAACCTGATTCTTACCTCTGAGATTGTAGTTGCTCTTGACCTGAGCAACTGCTGCAGCTGTGAAGGCTCTGATTTCCTCATCAGAAGGTCGTTGTAGGTTACTCAGAAAATTGTGTGAGTTCTGAGCATACACATAATTATCCTCATCATCTTCATCACATGGGGACTGTTGGCAGGCCTGAACCTGATGATCTGTATTGTCACCAGCATCATAAAGAGTATATCCATTACCTATGGACATCATGTTAACATCATCATCTTGCACATGATGTGGCTCATTGCACTCATTACAAGATGTAGCATTATCATACAAAGATTGAGCAATCATGCACTGTGACTGTGAATGTGGCATCTGACAAATTATACACCACGGAGCATCATCAGCAATATTTATAGTTTTCTTCAGGGGATCAGGAGTTTCCTTGGCATGTTGAGCCCTCTGATTTGTGTTGTTACGTGGATATACAGGCTTACCATCATGCCAATTGGTGTTATAAGGCATATCATGTAATGATGGCCTCTTTTCCTGCCTTTGATAGACTTGCCTATCAGGACCCATTCCTTTTTCACTTCTAGCTAATCTATAGCTCAGGTCCTTAACAACATTTGCCAGTTTGTCTATCTTATCCTCAGGAGCAGATGTACTACCTTGAGTGTTCTGAGGCTTGTTTGGATTCTGCAGAATTTTTACATCATCCCTTCTATTGGTCTTGCCTGATGCTTTCCTATTGTTTTCAATATTTACTGCAATTCTGAAAGCATCCCTGAGAGTGGCAGGACCTTTATCTCTTAATCCATATGCAGTCTTTGCATCAAAGGCATTGATGTACAAAATTATGCACATTGGTTCATTTGGCCTCATGTGATGTGGCAGTTTGTTCAACACTTTAGTAAATCTTGTATTAAAGTCTGCAACCTGTTCATTTGACCCTTTGGTGATACTGGTGAACTCATTTACAAAGAAGCTAGGGTCAGTTTTATCACCATATTGCTCCTTGAATATCCTCTTAAAATCATCCCATGATGATATGCTCCGGTCAGGCAGATTCCTGTACCATTCTCTTGCCTCATCTATTAAGGATTGCATGAATGACTTCATGAAAACATCCTCATGCTCAACCTCAAAATTATCCATGACATTCTGAAAGGCCTTTAGATGATCTTCTCCTGACACTGTGTTGTTTCCTGAAAACTTAGGCACTTGCAGCCTCAGATGCTTGTCAATGGGGTTAGGATACCCAGGAATACCATCAAACACCAGCTGCCTGAATCTATCTAATTGCATAGGCTGTCTGTTTGGCTGATTAACATTAACATTTCTGTTTGCATTCTGGTTTCCTGCATGGTTCAGTGGTATCCTAGCATCATTCACATTTTGTCTGTCATCATGATGTTGATGTTGCATTTCATATCTTTGCTGATGTCTTTGCATATTTGCATTCTCTAGGGTAGGAACTGAATTATTTTGGGCAGTTCTCAAGGCTTGCACTTTCTGCTGTATATCATCTCTGATTTTCATGGCTTGTAGGTATTCTAGTTCTGCTCTTAGGCTTTTGATTTCTTCAGCTAGCTGTTCATCCTTAGGTCTGGAGGTAGATGGTCTCATGCCATTCTGGTCATCATCTTCATCATCCCTTAGAGACTCTGCCTCTTCAAACCTTTCACTTGGGTCTAGAAAAGGGCGTTCTTGGAACACCTCTGACCTCATTCTCATACTACCACCCTGTTGCCTCTCATATGCACCTTGGATATCAGCTTCTGCACTTGAAAAATAAGGAGCATGCTGTCCTGATGGCCTAGGGTTATCTTGTACCTCATCACTTTTTCTGGGGGAGCTCTCATGACTAGCTGAGACAGTTCCCTTTCTTCTATACATCATTCTTTTTGTTAATGGTAACTCTTCAAATAGAGGATTTTGTTGGGATCTTCTCCCCTGCATATAAATTTACCTTGACCGGTTGGGAGATTACTTCGGAGTCGCCACCTATTTCTAGGAACTGTTTTCTTCTGAAAACCAGGGTTCTTTCACAAGGTTCCCCAGCGGAGTAGATTACTGTTGCTGACTCAGATGGGTCACATATATATCACTGGAGATGATTAGATAGCACTTTTACTTCTCACTCCCCAGTAGAGTCGCCAATTTCTGTTGACTTTTTCCCAGACTGGATGCTTATTCCCAGATTTCCCTACAAGGTAGCCATCAGTGATCAACAGGATCTCTGGGCCAGGGGGTCAACAGTGTAGGAGATAGACTCTATATTTTATCTCCTCTTCTTCTTCAGGCTCTGCAAGACCTAGGGGGTATTCCCTACTCAACATCCATGAGGATATGCATGCAAGGCTGGGATGTTGACAGAAAGCAGATGAGTCCTCCTGTAAGTAGACCAAAACTGAAAGATAAGGGCAAAGGGGCTAGCTTTGGGCCTATTTGCAGTTGTAGACAGAGGACTGAGGTTCCTAAAACTAACTCTAAAGTCCTAATGTTGGTTTTAGATTTTGCTTTGGAGTTTAAGTGTGGATGCAAAGCTGGATATGGTTATAACACAAAACAAAGCATGATTGGTGCCTATCCAGGGCCTGGAGTCAGTAGACATACACCTGTGAATGATCAGCATGAACAACTAAAACTGGATTTCAAGGGGATATGTGTGATACCTGCCTTACAGGCATCTCCCAATACAAAGTGTTAGGTTATCTCTACTTATGGTATCCCTACTGCAGTATATCCCTCCCAATGTTCAACCTGAAAACAGTTTAATCTACCCCTTGAGTAGAAGTTAAAAGATCAGACAGTCAACATAGGAATTCTATGCTCTAGAATCCAAACATTACCAAACATCCAGATTCAGAAGAAGAATACATGCAATACTGGAGACAGAATTAACACAACACATGCCAAACAGCATTTCTCATATAAGTTTAATCATGAAATCAGTGGGTTCATGCCAAAAACAAACAACAAGAGATACATAAACTCACAGGTAAGCTGTACAGAGCAACCAGATCAGCTTGTTATGCATTACAGAGCCAAAATCATCAACTTTCAACAACCTCTCAAATGAGCAAGACCACCTGCTTATAACAGCCAGGTAGGTGCTTAGCAATTAATTACATGGTTGACCAAAATTTCGCCAGATACACAGTATCAGGAAAATGGCGCTCAAACACAACCGGATTGGCACCCAAACTTGAATGCAGTAGGTAGGGGAGGAGACAGGAAGATTTCTCGAGCCCTGTGCCACCATCCGCTGATGTACACCCTCAGTCGGGTACAAGATCGACCCACGCCATCGCCCATACCTCTGCAACAATCGCCATTAATGGCGCACCAACCCGCGGCCTTGGGAAGATCATCATACAGACTATCGCAAGCATTTCCCGCCGAGACTCATCATCATGATGTTTGAAAATGCAGGATAACAATATCCCACATGCACCCCGCGATGACCTCAATAACACTTTATATACTAGGTCATGAGCATATATCATGTCGGTGCTTTTGCTCCTGACGACACTAGTATAGACCTCATCATCATCATCCTCCAGCAGCATGATATCCTGTTGTTCGAAATATCACCCTGACGTCATCATGATATTTGAAATATACCCTTCATGATAATCGGCACAACCTGATCCATCGGAGGAACATCCTCCTGCTGAGCTCATTCCAAAAGTCTGGCCGATGAACATCCTGATGATGTCATCATCATATCCTACTGACGTCATCATCATATCTGCCTACTGCGCACCTCCTCATATCCGGATGACGTCATCATCATGTTTACAAATATCAGGAGGTCTCTTCAAGATGATCAGTTGTTAGAAATATGACCCCCGCGGACCTTGATGACGTCATCATCATATTAACATCATCATGATATTCGGAAGACGACCGGATATTTGGAAATATCCTCCTGATGCTCAAATATTAGGTTACACTGTAGCTCCACTATAAGATCGGGGTGATAACTGAATATGATGATGCTGCTTGAAAAGATCACCCCCAGAGGATAATGCGCGAAGCCGGCAGGCGGATATCTCCTTGATATCAGCATCATCATGATGCTCGAGCAAACATGTATCCGGGTGATATGAAAATATCACCCCCTCCTTCGGAATATCATGATGCAGATAGGCAGAAAGAAAAGTATCACCCTGATATACGGATGACGTCAGCATCATCAGGATGTCAAAACAACGAACAAGAAGTGATACAACATCATCAGGATGATATTGACCAAGATCATCCTGACGTTCAAAATATGATGACCCTAGTGAATATCGGGCCGCACTTAGAACTCTTCAACATCATCATCAGGATGATCATAACCAAGATCACCCGATGATAAAAATATCACCCCGGCGAAATATCATGAAAGCAGAAAATATGATGACCTCCGCAAGCAGCAGGATGATAACTGGAAATATCATGATGATGACGACCCTTAGGAAAAAACGAGTCAGGTCGACAACTTAGAGAATAACCCCTTCAAGATATCGGGCCAACATCGTCATCATGTTTGAGCAAGGTGATATTCGGAAGATCACCGGACACTTGAAAAATCACCCTCGCAAACAACTGAGGGCGCACTGTAGCTCACCAGTATCATCAGGATAATAAGCAAACATCACCCGACAGTTGAAATATGATGATGACGATGAGAAAAACAAGTCGACGAAGAACATGCTGATGAAGATCATCATCGAACCAAATATGATGATGATGACCTCCTCCTCAGGAAAATATGATGCTGCAGCTGAAAAACGCTGAGGAGGTCCAACACTTAGAAAAATTGGGCAAGAAGATGAAGGCTTCAGATGAAGAAACCTCCCGATCATGACAGATCAACCCCCGGTCAAAATAAGTGCTAACACCTTGATTGAACTCCCTTGACTAAAATGAAGAAAAAATAATCTCACAATCATAACTAAGATGTGATTTTTAGATCACTCCTCCCTAATTAGGAGGATTTTGGTCCCAAAAGCTCAAGGACTAATAAGATGTAGAAATTTCTTCCCAACATCTTCCCTAGGGTACCACTTTGCCTTGGTTGGAAGTTTTCACTTCAACCCAACCATCTGTGTTTCTTATAGCCCCTTGTGTGTTTACTTTTTCATATTCTAAAGTACTACATCATACTCAAGCTCTTCCAATGGCCTTGGATTGAGATCTTCCATAGATGATAAAACCAACTCTTCTTCCTTGTCCAACATTGAAGGCTCAAACAATCTCAAGTTTTCTACATTAACCACCAAATACTCTTTCATTTGTTGGTATAGGTGTGTCATACACCTTGCAATCCTAACATTCAATTTATCATTTATTTATTTATTATTTGTGATCCCTCATGGAAAAGGATATCCCACTTATGAATTGGCTATTATGCCATGTGTATACCTTATTATGATGTTGTAAATGTGTGTAAGAGGATATCTTGTCATGAAGGATGTGTAAGAGCATGTATGATGAAGATAGTTGTGTAAGAGAATCTATGGCACATGTAAGAGCATGTAAGAGGGGGTACATTGTTGACTTGACCAAGTTGACCAACTTATAATGTATGTTATGGCACATCATAAGGCATCTTTGAATAGATATAATGGAGCCAAAATGGAGCACCCAACTTAGGGAGTTACATATGATAACTTATAAGATGACATGATAGATATAAGAGCATATTCTATATTTAGCTTGGAAGACCAAGACCAAGGAGGGCATTGGAATTTGGGCCCATGATTCGGGTGTCATTTTTGGGTCATTGTATTGGTTTGTGGTTTATCGCTTGTGGTTTCACGTATATAATCTCCTATATATTGGATAATAGAGATGGAGGTTTCCTAGTGAGTTTTGCAAGTGCTATTAGGCTACCAAAATTACTCTAGATATAAAGTTGGTGATTACTCTTGTAATGGCATGTCCTTGGAAATCGTATTGTAAACTGTGTTGTTGATAATACAATTGATTCATGATTTGGAGTGTGAGTTTTTTTCTCTTGAAAGAGTTTTCCCCATGTACATCACTATGTTATGGTTGTATGCGTTTTGTGTTAATTGCCTTCTTGTAACTATTAGATCAAATTTATTTTGCACATTCTTCTCTTAGATTAGCACAGGAAGTAATTTCCACACCTCTACTTCCTTTCATCATGTATGGTTGCAAATCATGTCAGAAGACACTTTTATCAACTTGTTCTAGAATTCAAAAAGGGTCACGCCTAAAAGATTTCATCTTTCTTTTTCTCCCTAAAGTCTATCCATGCTCAAATAAAACCAAACTTGATCACCCACCTTGAATTTTTTTTGATGTGGTGTTGATCATGCCATCTCTTATACTTTTCTTGGTTGGCCGTAACCTTCTCTTACACATGGTACTACACTTGTTTGATATGATCAATGAATCTTTCAACCTGTTAACCTCTAAGTCAACATTTTTACCCTTCTCATATGGTTGTCCCACTAGTACATCAAACAAGCTAGGAGGTAGAAAGTTATAACATGTTGCAAATGGTAGAAGATTCATAGAATAATGTGTTGTCTGGTTGTGAGAATGTTGTATGTATGTTATTCTCTCATCCCACATCTTTATATGCTTCACATTATACCCACAAAGTAGATGCACCAATGTTTTATCAACCACTTCAATTTGTCTATCCATTTGTGGATGGAAATTCATGTTTCTCTTCAACCTAGTATCCTTTATATCCCAAAGTGTGCTCCAAAACTTACCAAGAAACATTGAATCTCAATTTGAAATGATTCTTTGAGGCAAACCAAAGTGACTATGAATATTAGAAATAATTAATTCATTTCCATCCTTACCTATCAATGTCTTCTTACATGGGATTGAAATGCACATTTTACTAAATTTGTCAACCATAACAAAAAAAATCATGCCCTTTCCATGTCATGGGAAGCCCACCAAACAAATCCATTGAATACTCTCCCATGGAAATGGTGGAACTAGAAGTGGTTGATACAATCCTAATTTCTGGTTGTTAGGCTTGTTTATATTACATAGTTTCCAACTACAAACAAATTTTGTAACATCTTTTTGTATACAAGGGCAATAAACATACCGCTAAAAATTTAAAACTATTATTATAACCCGAAAATAACGAGCTATCCCAGAAGTATGTGCTTCCCTTGAAAATGTCAATATTCTTTATTTTGGTACACATAACAAGTTACACTTGAAGAGTAGACCATCCCTTAAACAAAAATTAGTTTTTGGGTGAAAATCATCATGCTTACCTTCTTTTAGTTGCTAATATAACTCCCCAAAATCCTTGTCATGCTCATAATCGTCCACTCAAACCTCTTTCCTAAATGGATCAAGACAAGACAAAGTAATAATAGCTAAAATTAAAGGCAACTTGGACAACAAATCAATAGGTTTGATTATTGTACCTTTCATGTACTTAATAACCAAGTGGAACTATTATAGGAATCACATCCACTTGTAATGTCTCAATTTCTTAATCTTCATTTAATCTTGAAGGTGTTGGAGTGGTTGATGATCTATATGCACTATGGTTTCCTTTCCCAACAAGTAATGCTTCCACTTCTTAACCACTTGCACCAATGCATATAACTCCTTGTCATAAGTGTAATACCCAAGGATGTACCCATGACACAACTCGGAATGGTAATAAATAGGTCTTCCACCTTGCATTAGAACAATCCCATAGCATAATTGCTTGCATCTATTTCCACCTCAAAAGGAATTTACAAATTAAGTAAAGCCACCATAAGCGCATTGTTGATTTACTTCTATAATTCATCAAAAGACTTATGTTGCATGTTACCCCACTCAAAAATCTTCTCATAACATGTTACTCCATGTAATGGAGTTGCAATAGAAAAAAATGTTTTCGAGTTGCCCAACAAAACTCCTTGTTTCGATTATGCTTGTGGGCTTAAGGCCAATTTACAATGGCCTCAACTTTTTCCAAGTCACTTCTAAAATTACACCATTACCTACCACATGACCAAGATAAACCAAACTCTATTTTACAAATTCACTGTTCTTCCACTTGTTCTTCTGGTGCAAGAGGGTTCTCCCCTCTTGCAAAAAAAACACACAAACATGCACACATTTACATGGGCAATACTCTGCCCCAAAACAAATCCTAGTGATGTCGGCCTCTTCTGTTCGAAATGCATCTTTCCACTTTTATGGTTTCCTGTTGGCAGCGATCACCCTCTTCTACCATCTCTGTGGCTGAACCTCTCTCTCCTCTGCGTTTCCCTCCTCTTCTTCTCATATTCTATCCATTTATAAAATGAAAATGTAAACCCTCCAATTGGTATCTGAGGCCTCTTTGTTTTCACTTTAAATATAAGGTTTGACTTCATAGAAACGGATGGGTCTATAGACCTCCAGCCGCGGCCCATACAGGGAGACTACTATATGAAACTTGCATCAATTCCCTTCATTATATACTTTCTACTTCGTCTCAGTTTATTTTGTTTTAATCTTTCATATTAATTTATCTCCATACAGGAGCTACGTCCCTCTTGGTTTCATAAGCAACTTCTAATGCCCATGCTTTGGTCGCAACATTTAAAGGAATGGCAAGCTACTTCAATTACCCTTAATGCCCTTATAGAGATGTAGCTGTATTGATAAGAACATCAAAGGTATGCTAATTTAAAGAGGGACTCATTCATAACCGGAGTGCTACAATGAAGTGCATACCAAACACCTCTCCATTTGCTACATATTGTTTGAATATAAGTAATGAGCAAGATTGCATCAACATTTCTTTCGCTACATTTTGTCAAATGGTTGGAATGGACAGAGTAAATTCAACTTGCATCATATTTTATATCCAAGGGCGATGTCTGGATCAACTTCAAGCATGAGTTCCTTTACGCGACATCAGTGTGCTAGGAGCTGAAAAACAACTTTTGCCGTAACTTCCTGTCAAAACTTCAGAATCTCTGCCATAACTTCCTGTCAAAACCTCATAATCTCACAAAAAGTTGCAGAGACATGTATTTCAACATTCCTAAGACCTCCACCAAGCCATTATACCTTAAACCTCACAAAATTCGAAATTTTAAAACTTCGCCAAATTGCTAGCATAAGTCGCGAAACGGTTAATTATCCAAAACCATAAGGCGTATGACCATGAAACCTTTGTCATCAAATCCAGGATGGAATCAAAAATCTTTTTGTAAGAGGATTTGCCAAGAAACTTCACCAATTTCTTGAAACAATTGTTTCAGTGAGAACTGCTTGTTGTGCATCGAAGCCGAAGTATGGCAAAAAACTCAAAACTTGCAAATTCTGACGTGCCACCCATTCTAATAGCCAAGAGATGCCAAATAAAAACCAAAACACACCAAAGCTAAAACCCAAACCTGAAATTATTTTTAGTTGGTGTTGATCACCAATCCGCCCGGATGCTCCTGCATCATCTTCCCCTTGTTGGAAACCTTTCCTTATTACCTTTCCTTCTTATCATGTTGCTTATCTTTGAATGGGTTAGTTTTCTTCTTATCCATCTCCAAATAATAGGCATGTGCACTAGCCTCATCAAGATTTTAATATTTAGCCATTAAAATAGCCCTACAAATATGTCCAATAAGCCTCTAATATATTTCTTCGATACATCTCAATCCATCATATTTCTACCTCTGCACCACCTCCTTTCAAAATTTGCTCATATAATCTTGGACACTTTGCCTTTGCCATTGATAGAAGAAGTACCATTGGATTGCTTTATCCTCTCCAAGTAGAATTGTTTCTTCAATAACTCTATAAAATCTTCACATTTTGGAATTGGAGAGGCTTTTCTCATTTGCAAGGAAGTTGCATATGCTTCATACCACATTAAGGTCTGTCCAAATATCTTTAAACAAGAAAAATAAATCTATTGTGTAGAATTTAGATTGTGCAAGTTGAAATAGACCTCAAATTGGGAAACCCATTGATCTAGTTTCTTCATGTTTACTTCCCTGTGAAATGGTTGAATCTTATCTTTGTTTCCAATTTGAATGGAAGAGAAGAGTTGTTTTAGGTCTCACCATGCTCATTTCTAACCTTGTGTCAATCTTCTTCTACCTTTGGGGTATCCTAAATGCCTAATTTCTAAGTTATGGCCATTAGAACATTCTCAAACATTTTTTTTATTTCCCATATGAGAATAAGTCATAGCAACATCTACCTCAATAAGTTACAAGAGTTACAACATCCATCCTTACACTACTCTACTCCATACTTTAATCCAACAATGACTTGAAATGCATAAAACCACTCACAAATGAAGGTAAACAAGAGTTCCAACACCCATTAAGGCTTCAAAACCTCCTAAAGTAGATGCTCCTACGCCCACAAAGTTGGAAGCAAATAACCAAAACCTCTTAAATTGCATGTAATGCTCACATTGAACACATTCACCAGTTTCACAAAAAAATGTTGAACTCATAAGAAGTAACAAAAAATGCCATTTTCAAAATTGCACATAAGACCAACTTCTTCCTCGAGATGCTCTAAATCACCTAAGTCTTCAACAATCCTGCATACAAGTCCTCAATGTGTCAAATTGATGAAAACCAACTCTCCCACATGAAAGAACACCTTGACTAAACTCCCTTGATTGAAATGGAGAAAATTTGATCTCTCGAACGTAACCAAGATCCAATTTTTAGATCATATGTGCATTAAGGTGCAGCAATAGGGGGTTGTAGATCTTCAAAATGATGAAGAACAACAAGGTATAAGGTTGTCACAAAGTGGCAAGCATGTATAAATTCAAGAAGAGTTGTTGAAGATCAAGAAGAGATTTGTTTGATTTCAAGGATTGAACCTAAATCAGTAAGTGAAGTCTGCACTGATGAAAACTAGGTAAAAGCAATGGAAGAAGAATTAATGCAAATTGAAAAGAACCACACTTGGGATCTTGTTCCTAGACCTGAAGACAAAAATGTGATTGGAACCAAATGGGTCTTCCGGAATAAACTAAATGAAGATGGTGAAGTTGTAAGAAACAAAGCAAGGTTGGTATGCAAAGGCTATTCTCAAGTAGAAGGAATTGATTTTGAAGAAACTTTTGCTCCAGTGGCAAGAATAGAGGCAGTTAGATTGTTTCTTGCATTTGTTGTTTTCAAAGATTTTAAAGTGTATCAAATGGATGTCAAATCAGCATTCCTGAATAGAGCTTTGGAGGAGGAAGTCTACATTGAGCAACCGGAAGGATTTCAGTTGTCTGATCAAGGAGACATGGTTTGTAGACTGAGAAAAGCCTTGTATGGACACAAGCAAGCTCCAAGAGCCTAGTATGCAAGATTGGATAAATATTTGCTTAAGATAGGTTTTAGCAAAGGTATTGCTGATAGTAATCTTTACTTCAAGATTAATCATGAGGACATCCTGATTGTTGAGGTCTTTGTTGATGATATCATTTTTGGTGGAAATGAATGTATGTGCAAAGCATTTGCTGATCAAATGAAAAGTGAATTTGAGATGTCAATGTTTGGGGAGATGAATTTCTTCCTAGGTCTGCAAATTGTTCAATCAGATAAAGGTATCTTCATATCTCAGTCCAAGTATGTGAAAGAATTGCTGAAGAAGTTTGGAATGGAAGATTCAAAGCTAGTAGGTACACCTATGGTAACCAGATGCAAGTTAAGCAAAGATGATGATTCCCCTAAGGCAAATCAAAAAAGGTATAGATCAATGATTGGAGGGTTGCTCTATCTGACTCAGACCAGACCTAACATCATAAATGTCATTGGACTTGTTGCTAGATTTCAAGTTGATCCAAAAGAATCTCACGTTGTGGCAGTCAAAAGAATTTTTAGATATCTCAAGGGGACAATTGATTATGGATTGTGGTATCCAAAGGACAATGATTTCACTCTTCATGCATATACAAATGCTAATTGGGCAGGAAATGTGGATGACAAAAAAAGTACTAGTGATGGTGCATTTTTCTTGGAAAGAATATTGGTCTCTTGGATAAGCAAAAAGCAAGAGGCAATATCTCTGTCTACTACAAAAGTAGAATATATAGCATCAACAAATAATTGTACTCAGGTTCTATGGATGAAGCAAATGTTGAAGGACATCAGAGTTGTGTTTGAGGAGCTAGTCACAATCTTTTGTGATAATTCTAGTGCAATAAGCATCTCAAAGAATCCAGTGTTGCATTCAAAGACAAAGCGTATATCTATCAAGTTTCATTTCTTGAGAGAGAAGGTAAATGAGAATGAAGTCAAGTTGGAGTTTGTGTCATCCAAAGATCAGATTACAAATATCTTCACTAAGCCTCTTTCCAAGGATACCTTTGAATATCTCAGAGAGAAGTTAGGGGTTATTACCACTCTGAATCAGAACTAAGATGCATTGAGGTGCATCAATCCGGTGGAATTCTCAGTCATATCTTGAGATCCGGATTGATGTTGAGAAAATACTACTCTAAAGAGTAGTCAGTATGCAAACGTTGGAGATCAGTCTGAAATAAAAAGGGGGAGTAAAGATTGCAAATATGTGCCATTTGCCATTGATGTCAAAGGGGGAGAGAAGACATGTGAAAAACTAATTGTTGATGACAGGGGGAGCAATGAAGGAAGTGGTTGTAAAAGTCAGGGGGAGAAGTTTTTGTCATGATGGTTGAATTAGTTTTTCACAACATATGTTTCCATCAATGACAAAGGGGGAGATTGTTGCAAATATGTGCCTAAGCATTGTTGTCATTGATGTCAACATATTCTTGTTGTCATTGGTGTCAACTGTGCCTTATTTTGTTGCTTGTTCAAGAGACTGGAATATTGAGGATATTGAGAAAATTAATGAAGACTCAAGATTCCGGACCTTATGGCTGTATAGAGGATTGTTAGAGGCTGCTCCAGTCAAGAATTGAGAAGTTCGCATGAAGATTTGAAGAAGTAATGGCCATATGAATAGAACCGGATCTTGCAGTATTCAGAAGAGATAGAGTGACAATAAGTTGGTCTGGATTGCTCCACAATGAAATACTATGATCTGCGGATCTGAAGGCATGTTTGGGAAGTCAGTGTGTATCATCAACTCTAGTGGTTCATGGTTTGGAGGTCCGCAAACCATCCTTCTAGTTTGACAGTCATGGCAGACAGTGTTCTTGAGGTTCTAGAGGAAGATACAAATAATTCTGGTAATTTGGTTTAGAGTGGATGTTATTGGTGAGTTCAATGTGCTTGTGGAAGTCTCTGGATCATGTGGCTACTATGTTGGAGGTCTGCATTGGAGTTTGAGCTTGTTATTGAAGATTTCCTCTTTGAAGTTGTTCTTCTTACTCTTGACCGACCGGATGTTCTTAGCATGTTGCGGATGATCTAAAGATCATTTTATGAAGCATGGCATGTTAGTAGAGGAAGATTCAAGTCTCAGCTATGATTGGCCGACAGTGTAAAGATCCGCGTTAAGTTTGGCCGACCTTGTTGATCATTCCAAGGTTGATGAAGTGTATAAATACTTGTTGAAGAGTTGTTAAACATTATCCTTGAGCAAAACAGATTAAATCCGAATAAAGGATCAGAAGCAGAGCAGAGAAGAAAAGGAGTGAGAGCAATGTAGAGTATGAAGTTAGTAAAAAAGAATTTGGGGCAAAGCAGAAGTTTTGTGAGCATTCACTGAAACTGAACCAGGCATGAAATAGATGCTATTTCTCAGTTAATTCTTTATGTTCTAAATAAATTCTGTAGGCAGTGAGCTGTGGGCAGTGTGCCCGAAGGCATGTGCCTTCTATTTTTCTAAAGTACTTTTAACAGGGTACAAATCTTTGTGGGTTAACCCCCACCGTGGTTTTTCCCTTAACAGGGTTTCCACGTCAAAATCTTGGCGTCAAGTGTGTTGATTATGTTTATGCTCATATGTTGTTGATCTATGCTTTAATGTTTATATCATTAATCTGATAGTAAGATAATAAAGAAGGTTAAAAGCAGAAAAAGTTTATTTTGTGTGACAACTGATTCACCCCTCCCCCCTCAGTTGTCCGGTCTAATTCCAACAAGACAAGGGGCCAAACCTTTTACAAACAAGACCACAAGGGCAGAGAAACAAGAGAACCTAATCCCAAAAGCAACAGACCAGGAACAACAGACCAACAACCCAGGCACAACAGCCTAGCAAGAGAACAAGGATCTACACAACATTAGATCCCGACCTAGACAACCTAACACCCTTGCCACAGGTAGGCAAGGAACCTTTCTTCCTACACTGAACCACTGTCCAAGAGGGCTTAGAACCAAGATCAACAGCACGTGGAGAGGGGAGAGCCTCCCCCGAAGCCACAAGTAAAGAGGGTTCACGGAGAACCCCAACGGACCCCAACGAAGCCTCACAAAGGGAAGCCGAGCCCGAGGAATGCAAAACTGAAGCAGAAGAATCTAGAATAGAAGCAGGCATGCCTGAAACAGAAGGAGCCGATAGATGAGCAGGTAAGTGGTCAGAAGAGTCCAGAGAATGAGAGGGAGCCGCAGCAGCAACTAACTCCACACCCCCAGTAGCAGTCACAAAAGGGTCAGCATCCTCAGAGGAACCATCCCCCCGAGACGAATCGTCATCCACTGAGGCACTGATAGTTAAGTGATCTGGGAGAGCATCTTTCCATCAAGTTGCAACAGCCTTATGACGCGAGAGGGGGCAACCAGAGGCCAGATGGCCGATAGCAAAACACCTTCTCAATCTGAAGGGAATACCCTCATAATCCAGTATTTATTTCCAGGGCCTTTCCCCTACCATCAAGACCACATCCCCATGGAGAGATTTAGATATGTCAATATCCACAAGAATACAAGCTACCGTGGAGTGCCCCATGAAGGAGGTTGTAGAATCAACCTTAAGGAAGCGGCCAATGGCATTGCCTATGCCCTCGTAGCAAGAATCCTCCCAAAACTAGAGAGGGAGATTAGGGAGACAGACCCAAATAGGTCTTATGTTGAGTGGCTCTGTAAGGGAATTGAAGGAGAGAGTCCAGGGCTTGATAGAGAGGGAATGCTCCCCCCACAACCCAAACCTGCCATCGAGCACTAAGTCTCTCTGCTCAGAAGAAGCAAATGTCATTATAAAGAACCCTCTTGCATAGGGAAACAATTCAATCTTACCCTCAACCAGTGGCTTCCAAGACTCCATGACCCAATGGTGAAGGTTGGGCAAGGAGGGCCAAAAACCATTAAATTTGCAAATCACCCCTGTGTTGCAATAAAAAACTTCGTTTTCGGAGACCTCCAAACCACACGCCACAATAGGCAACTCACGGGAACAAGGGATCGGTCGAGAACTCGAGAAGAGTGGGCTCGAGCGCCAAATCCAGAAACAGTGGCAGCAAAAGTCTTCCTAGGACCTCCCGGAGCCCGAAGCCCCACAGCAAGCCCACCAATAGCATTAACCTTGAGAAGAACACCACAGGGACCCACACTGGAGTCAAAAGCCAGTTCCGCTTGAGACGGATCCCCAAGACCTGTGTTCACGAGGCCATGCCCTTGCCCAACCGCAGCAGATTCAACACCACCTGTAGCGAAACCAGTGGCGTCCACACCTCCAGACCACTCCCCAACCGTCTTGGGCACTCTGAGCGGCGACCCGTTACTCACACCACCATCGTAGTTCAAAATTTTGGTTTCCCGCTCAGCGCTCAGTTTTTCCATCGCTGAAAAACGACTATTTATTTACTTTGTTATTCACAACATTAAACATGCATTTTATCTATATTTAATTATTAATATTTTGTTGCATGAATTTCAACATCAAATAATATGAAAACATTAAATTTTTTTTTTTTAAATTACTAAAACTCTAATTGATGCTTTTTTAGTTAATTTTTTAATTTATGTAAATTTTGTTTATTATTTTTCTTGGTATCTTGCATAAATACACTATTCTATTGTATAGTGATTTTAATTATTTGTAAGCATTAAAAATGAATGTTATCTATAACAAATCCTTCCATTTTACTTTTTTTAGTCGTACTTTTAAATTCTAATTTCCTAATTATACCTTTAAACTTCATTTATTTGTTTTAGTTATTTAGAAATGTTAATACTCTCTTCTTTTATGATACATTAATTTATTTTGTAATAATATTTTTTAACAATTGTATCTTCTTTTATAATAGACTCATCCATTTTATTATAATTTTTCATGAATTAATTAGATGTTAATACTATATTCATATCCATCGTTTAAAGGATAGTCAATTTCACATAATTAAGAGGTTTATGAAATTAAGGTTATTGACATACAAAATATAGTGGCTATGTACAATGCCTCCTAGTTTGAGTGATGTCTATAAAGAGAACTTCAGCAACTATATAAATATCACATATTAGCTTCAAGTATCATGGAAACACTCATAAACATTTTCAGCATTCATGGCTTCCACAAAAGATGGTGTGCTAAAGCAATCCAAACTAGTTTTATGCTAAAGCAATCCAACCTAGTCTTATGCTGGGATAATTAAGTTGTCACAAACAACAACAAATCTTAAAGGGTCTAAGGGAATATCCATAGTGGTTCTAGGAGTTAACAATACTTTAGTGACTTCATGAATTCACTGGTTTTGAAGCCAGCCATCAAAATGCTTATCAATAAATTACTAAATAAAGTCACACTTTATATATGGTTTGAATGCACATTTTTCTTTCTACCACTTATTTCAACTCAATGCCATATTTAATAAATGAGAAGGTCCCTGAAAATAGTGTGTACATTGATACAAATATAGTAAATCCTTAGAAATCCTTTGCCCATCCACAAAACATGAGCTTTGTTATCCATGCAACTTGCTACTCCAATTTTTATTATTGTGGTTTAATGTGATTTTGTCTTGTGATCTCTTTAACATGCAAGACCTACTTCGTTGACTCTATTAGTGCTTCTTCTTAGATAGTGAATTTGTATTAGTCATATTTTTCGTACCAGCCTTCCAGTCATATGTCTGTCATTATTCCTATTGTCTATCTGTGATTATTCCTATCGTCTTCATTATTCCTATCGTCTATCTGTCGTTATTGCGATGTTATTTGTAATTTATTATTATTATTATTTTATAGTTTATTATTCTGTAAACTTCATTGGGTAGTAATTTTATTGTTTTTTTTTTTTTTTACTATTACTATTCTTTAAATTTTTTATTAAGTTATTTTTAAATTTTAATTTATATTTATTTATTTTATTACAATTTTAATTGAGATTTAAATGTCAAAATTATTTTTTAATGAAATTTAAAATCTCAATTAAAAATTGCAATAAAATAAATTAAATATAAATTAAAAATATATTAAAATTTAAATATTAATAACTTCATAAAATCGTCGCTAAGGGCATGGTTGGGTGGTTAAATCATTTGGTTGTCGTGGCGGCCACCTGTTACAAAGTTACATGATTTAGAAAACTGAATAATGGATTATGTAATGTGATAAATACAATGAGGAGTGAATGCTCTATTTAAAGAGGTTACATTCTAAGAATAGACTGACAGCTTGTAAAAAGCTACAGCTAACAAAGCATAACGAAAGAGGGAAACAAAACCTATCTAATAGGAAAGACAGATTGACCATTAGAGAAACTAACTAATTTATTTTAATACCCCCCCTTAATGGTCAATTTCCTAACTATACCAAGATGCCCTCCTAAATGACAAGATCTGCAGGTCGCTTGACCATGAACAAACGCAGATAAAGGGCACAGACCCCAAAACAGAAAACCCGATCACGGATTTTAGGGCACAAATCCAAGGAATCCGAAGAAGCAGAATAACCGTCTACCAAACACAAATCGCTTGATCCAGCTGGTGACAAGAAGGGACTAAGCGTTGTAAGCGCAAAACAAGGAAGCCCTCAAAGTTGCGAACCACAGCAAAAAGGTAGAAAATTCTCCAGAAACAACGATAGGGCAAAAACATTTGCCAAACCAGGAAGCTGCCAAAAACAGAAAACAGAACCCCATTCACAGGGCTACGGATCAGGTACCAAACTTTGATAAGTTCCTGCAGAGAATACTAATGATAAAAAAATTTGTTGCCGTTGAACTTTTGACTGCTTTTGAACCAAGATGCCATGTTTCACGTTTTCCGAGTCACGAAAAGACGGATTACAAACTGATGGCATGAATACTGAAGTAGATAGACGGCACAAATGCTGAACAGAACCCTTGCACGGGTTATGAAACACAGATTCCGAAAACATGGAATAAATCTGAAACACAAATAGTGGGGCACAGATCTCGAGATAAATCCAAACAGGGATTTCAAAACACAGATCTCGAGAGTACGGAAAGCATAGATTCAGAACATCTGAACACAAATTCGAAGCAAATATTTTGCATATCTCCATCCAAACTTTTCATAAATGCAACCAACAGATTGAAGAGAAGACACTGTTGGGGCCTACCGCCTTTCTAAGCACTTAGTGTTGAAAAGAAACTTCCGAACCGGACCCATAATACAAAGGAATCTCGTCCCGCCACAAATGCCGTAAAAAAACAGAGATCAAAAGTCGCCGAAACTGATACAAATCGCAATTCAAAAAGTGCCCGTAGAACCAAAATAGTGTGTCCTCCAAAATTAGGAATGCAAAGGATGACATCAAAGGGCCACAACTACTTGCAACCTTCAAAACAAAGGGGCCGAAGACACCAAAATGTGTCTAATGAATGGGAGCCACACCCTGCATACTACCCCAGATGCGAGTATGAGAGAAAACGCACATTTCAGGAACGAGATCGCGAGCAAGAATAGAAGGCGCTAAGAAACCCGTCAAAAAACAGAGGCAGATCGGCTAAAAGAAATCCCAACTTCAGGAATGGCACCAGCAAATCCGGGTAAAACCCTCTAGAGAACGTGTCGAAACACCTCCAGAAAACGCCCAAATAGGGAGTCGCGACCTCCAGGGTTTGAAAACGCAACTCTGCCAAGAACGCCGAAACCCTATAAAGAAATCACGATTTGCAGAGGAATCGTGACTACAGAGGAGAAACCCGCGATTTTAAGACCCTCATGCGAACTGGAAACACAAAGGACGATGGCCCAGAGCAAAGCATCCGCTCACAATCGCCTATGAACAGAAAACGCGAATCACAGATAAAAAAAACATTGATTGAAATCAAAATCATAACCCAAACACAACGGCCATGAGAGAAACCACGCAAAAACTGAATCCATGCCCTGACAGAGAACCTGCCTAGGGTAAACGAAGACAATGCCCAGAAAAAGTGCGATGCCTAAGAAGCACAAACGCGATTTTGCATATCGCGACTAGAAAACTGAAGAAAAAACACAGGCACCCAAAAACAGAAAATTGCAGCTTCCAACAGAAAACAGACAAGATTTTAGAACATACGACCTAGGCCCCGAGAAAGGACCCGCTCTGATACCATGTTACAAAGTTACATGATTTAGAAAACTGAATAATGTATTATGTAATGTGATAAATACAATGAGGAGCGAATGCTCTATTTAAAGAGGTTACATTCTAAGAATAGACTGACAACTTGTAAAAAGCTACAGCTAACAAAGCATAACGAAAGAGGGAAACAAAACCTATCTAATAGGAAAGACAGATTGACCATTATAGAAACTAACTAATTTATTTTAATACCACCAAGGTTCAAATCCCAAAATGTTCATGCTTGGGGATGAGATCCCCCGTATTGTGATTCATCCAAAAAAAAAAACTTAATAAAATAGATTTCTATTATAGCCCGCACGGGTAGCGGAGTTGGCTTGAGTCTTGGGTTTGCTCCCCAAGGTCTTGGGTTCGACTCCAAGGCCCAGATTTAACTGATGTACGTGGCTTGCGAGCGGTTGCGTACACCCCCAGGGGATTAGTCTCGCCCCAACTCGCCCCCTCCGTTCCCCAACTTGGCAGCTTGTAAGCCCAAGGCAAGGATGGTGGGGTCGCCGCGCTGGGTCGCGGGGATACCCCTGGCGCAACAAAAAAAAAAAAAAGATTTCTATTATATTCATGTCCATGCAACATTGATATTTCTTTAACATTATAACCAAGTGAGGATTAAACTTGAATAGATTACACTGAGTATATATATATATATATGCCGTATCCAACCCTATCCATATTATGAGGTCTTAAAAAATAGTCTGATACGGTATCCATGTCCATGCAACATTGATATTTCTTTAACATTATAACCAAGCGAGGATTAAATTTAAATAAATTAGACTTTATATATATATATAAAACTTCTATTATATATATGATTGATGTATCTAGCCCTATGCATATTAGGGATCTTAAAAAATAGCTCTCTTGGAAACAGTCTTCGCTTTAGAAAAATTCTTGGAAAGAGGAGTGGGTAGATAGGATATGCTATTTTTGTACCATGGGGCTTGTGGAAACGGAATGGCACTATATCATGGAATGTCCGGCCTACGAGGATATCCGGGCCATTTACATTGATATTTTGAATGTGGTCTCCTTGGCTAACCTGTTCGAAGAAGAAAGGATAACAAATACTGCAATTTATTTGATTAAGATTCACAGCAGAAGATCGAGGATTCTGAAAGAAAAAAGAGGGCAACAAGAAGGCACTGTTTGGGCAGCAGGTCTGTCCAGGGCTTTTGTGTAAGGCAGCGGCGTTGGTATCCGTTGGTCCCATAGGCTGTTTGGCCTCGTGGACGTTATTAATAAATCTTCATTCATTCACTCCCATATGAACTTGTTTTGGCTTACTTTTAATGTACTTAAATTGCTCAACCACCAAGAAGGAACATTTGACACTAAAAACAAAAGCGCAACCACCAAAGAGGAACATTTAGCACCTAAACAAATCCTATGTATAGTGATAATTATAAGACTTAAAATTTTGGTTAAAAAAGACTGCCACAAGTAGATAGCAACAAACTGAAAGCTACTTTTAACAGCAAAACAACGAACTTTTATGGAAATACTGGTAACCTAGTATTTATAAGAAGGCAACAATGAGATAACTATAAACTAAAAGTTAACCAGTATTGCAAAGATTTTTTTGTGCATTCAATGTTTCATGAGGCTACTTGACTCACAACTATAATCTCACTAAAACCGTGATAAAAACTACAGAGGTGAAAAATATGGAATTTCAAAAAGATCTATTGAATTCCATATTAAATGTTAATACTCAGCTTAAACGTGGTAGAAGTACAACTTCAATTTAAACTAATCACATACTAGGACAAAAAGTAAACCAAAAAATTAAGAACTAACAATAGAATGAAAACAGAATGCATGCATTGGTACAAGAATTGGAAGAAATAAAAGATGAACCAAACTCAAAGCACAAAGCCTCTAACCCCAGCCACTCCATCATCAAAGGACACATATCTTAAAATTAAATATCTTAAGTGACACTCTGCTCCACATCAACCCGAGTCAAATTTCAATGTCACCCAGTATGGGTCGAAATATTGGGTGTGTAAGAGACAGGGACTTTCCTAGGTGGCACTAGTGGAAGACACGGAAGACTCCAAATGAAGTCTCTAAGCCCTGAGAAGCATCTAGTCCCCATCTCACATCTCTGAAGATGTGTTCTCATTCCCAAGACATGTCATACGAAACTAGAGAAATGTTTCCTGATTTCCATGCAATTTATCTTTTGGTAATACATGTTCATCAAATAGTGTCAAATTGACAATTTAGGACAAAAATTACTTGTATAAATCAAAGGCTACGCTACAGCTCAAATCCCTACCAAAGGCTCCAAAAACAGCTTGTAGAATTAGATTATGAGAAATGCACATCTAGATGCAAGGCAAGAAAGTAATGCATTGTCTGTGTTTTCAAATCCTGAAATACACCCACAAACCAATCCAATCTAGCAGTTCAATTTCTCAAAGTCTACTTTCCGATGGAATTTCACATATTGGGAAAAATCCTACACCATAATTTCCATAGTTTTGGAACATGTTAAGGAAATATCATAACAATTTGAATAGACAAGCATGACCTGAGAAAGTTCTCTATTCAGATCAGAGATCAGATTTTTCAGTAGTTAGCTATATCCAGTGACCAGCTCATTCGACAATCCAAAACAGCCACAGCTTGGCAAAAAGTTGATGGCAAACTGTCACACATTGGGGTATAATGAAGACATTATTCATTAGGCAGTTAATAAATTAGTTGGATGAGTCATGTTCTGATGATGAGGTCTGAAAAAACAGTTCTTTATAAGGCTTTTGATCTATATATATTCTTCCATTTCATTTACCAACTTGGATCATCCTGCAACACTCCATTACAAGTCCTATAACATTCATTTCGGGATGAGGTCATATGCTAGGCTCACATGTTTAGCTCAAACATAAGCATGCCATATTGTTGGAAATCTTTTAGAGCTCTTGTATTGTAGTGGCATCTATATAGTTTAAACTTTGAGACACGACAGGCGTATAGATTGCAGTTGCATGGCTGTCACACATAGCATCTTACATATATCAAGTTCCGTAGAGCTAACTCCATATACAAGTGACTTGTAAGAATGCCAGTCTATTGAATTATTACCAAGTTGCCATGGCATCTAACAGTTTAAACTTTGAGACACGACAGGAGTATAGATTGCAGTTGCATGGCTGTCACACATAGCATCCTACGTATATCAAGTTCCATAGAGCTATGTCCTTATACAAGTGGCTTGTAAGAATGCCAGTCCATAGAATTATTATCAAGTTGCCATTTCCAATATTGACTTCACGCTTGCTACAGTCCTCCTTGCCACTCGTGGTTCGCCTTTGTAGAACAAAGAAGCAAAGTTTGCTATGTTCTATATCAAAATGCAATGGAGAATGGAGATAATGTCAGCACATGCTTTTCTTTACAAATTTGAAGTCTAACAAGAACATTGCCTTTCAAACTGAAACACCATTTCCACTCTGATCTTCTTCCAGTTCAATTTTTGTTAGTAGAGATGAAGTCTTCCTAACATAAAGAAATTATCAAATCAGGAATTCTAGGTGATACATTGAAGTTGGATCCTTAAGATTTCTTTGAGCTGAATCACCTTGATGTTCAATCTATGATGTAACCAACCATTAACTGCTGATTAATTCCCACTTCCCTGCAGCCTTAGTCATTCACTTGTTTTTAGGAGATTTTGTTGTGACTGCAGTTTGTGGAACTGTAACTGCTGTAGTGGGTTATTTAAGAGTTTTTCATTTTTAGGATAGTATTTTTTGTTTATTAGAGGAGGGGTGTTGCTGGGTTTAGGTAGAGAGTTTTTTTGGAGGGAATATAGAAGAGCTCTGGAAGTATTGTGAGTCTAATGTAAAGGAAATATTGACAGTGTCATAGTTTATTTGCTGTTGTAAAGCTTCTTATATGCTGTGTTCAATTTTCTTCATCTGCCTGATCATGATTTAAAATGTTTTATCTTTTTTGGGTATCCAGTTGGAGTTTACTTGCACGAGCCGAGGCTTGTCTACATTAGAATGGTATTAGAGCATCCAAAGATGGTGGGAGTAGAGAATTTGTGGGAAGAGTTCTGAATAACTCAGAGGAGTGTTGTGGCCATGTCCATGGATGTAGAGGTGGAGCTTTTTCATAATGTAACAAAGACGATAACCAAGTTGGAACAAGAAATAAGACAAAGGAAGAGGCAGAAACAAACAAAAGACAAGCAAAAGAAGCTAAAAAATTTGGAGTTTGAGTTGGAAGTATTATGGTGGATGTTGGAGCAATATGAGGCAAGTAATAATAGGAAAGCAAAGAAAAAGAAAGTTGAAAAGACATTCAGAGGATGTGAGAAGGTGATAGTGATTGGTGGGAATAAATACTCGCCTTGTGAGCAAGAGTTATTTTCAAATAGGAAAGCCATAGAGTCTAGGATTAGCCAAGGGATGGAACTACTAAAATAAAGAAAGATTAAATCCTTGAGGAGTTGGCAGAATTCCTAGTGGATGGAAGAACCCTAAATGTGCTACACAGAGTATGAGAGAGAGGAGATAGATGAATGAGGTGAGGATAAAGAGGATGAATGAGATGAAGATGTTAAGTTGTGTTACCTTGAAGAAGAGGAAAGCATTGATGATCACCTTGAAAGAGGAGAAGATTTAGAAGATTGCAATAAAAAGGAATGCAGCCTATCACTAGAATTGGCCCAAGATGTCGCATCTGTGGAAGTAAGTCCACATTAGTGATGAAGCAACCGCAGAAATGGAGATCTTTGGAGGCCCCATATTTGATTAGGGAGAAGAAGTCCTCATCAAAAAGGATGAAATTGTGAAGAATGAATGTGAAGAGCATGTTATTGTGAACATCCTAGAAGCTAATATGGCAGCAAAAATAGATGAAACGGAAAATGGACTCTTGATAGTCTATGATAGGGAAACAAGCCATGGAAGATATATGAGCTGCAAAGAAATTTGGAAAGCATGCCTAAATGGCACAATGAAGAGGAGGAGGAAGCACCTATGGGAATTTTTGATTGCCTTAACTTGATTTCTGTTTTTAATTGTTTGTGCAGGCACAACAAAAGGTTGGACAAGTGATAAAAAAAAGTTATAACGGATTTCAGTGGAGGAGATCAAGTAGAGGTGGGTCTATGCCTGCAAGAAGCTAGGAAAATAGAAAGACAACAGTTTGGCAGAGGACAACGATTTATGGCCTAACAAGAGGCTGGAAGCAGAGGAAGAAATTATTTGAAAAATTGCAAAAGTACCAACATTGTGGAAGGACAAGCTGTGGCAGTCGGGTTCTTGAGTTCTTTGAAGCAGGAGGTTCAAATTTTTGAACAGGTGGGGAGGATGATATAAACGACCATTAGCTGCTGATTAATTCTCACTTCATGACTAAAGTTTGTGGAATTGTAAAGTTTTTTCTTTCTTAGGATAGTAGTTTTTGTTTATTAGAGGGGGGTGTGGATAGGTTTAGATAGAGAGAGTTTTAGGGGGGAGATGGAAGAGATCTAGAAGTATTCCAAATCTGTTGCAAAGGAAATATTGACAGTGCTCCATTGTTTATTTGCTGCTTTAAAGCTTCTTATATGCTGCATTCAATTTTCTTTATCTTCCTGATCATGATTTAAAGCATTGCTACATCCTTTTTGGGTATCTAGTTTGAGTTTACTTGCAGGAAACAAGGCTTGTCTGCATCACTTTGCATGCCATAATGTCAAGGTGTCCTGCAGTTTCCAGTTTGTTTCTCTATAAACATCTCTCTACTCTCCTTTATAAAAGTTCAAAAAAGTGAAGGGGGAGATTCCATGGCACAGGGTAATTCCATTCATTCTTCTTTCATTATGAAGGAAGTTGGGAGTTCATTTTAACACGTCTTAACACAATAAACTGCATGTTTATACCAAATCTGGACTATCTCCTTTGATTTTATTGTCACGAGTCACGACCGTTTTTCAGTACATAAATATAGTACATTGATATGATATCCAAGTACAAAAACAGTTAGATTGAAAGAATAGATTCTCATTCAATACATCATATAAATAGAAATAGATATACAAATGAATATTTTGATATTGTAAAGACTAAGTAGCTCAATGGGACTGAATTACATGGCTAGGAATGGCAACCAATAGGATCATCATAATGAAGGGGTCAGTTCCTCAGGAAAAAGAAAGAAAGAAATGCAAGAGACACAAAATGAAAAGAAAATATATAATGTAATGCCCCCGCCTAAGAATAAATTAGAACTTTGAAAGTCTAAATAAAGCGTCAGATATGCTGGGACCCGCCATCCTATGGAATAAACTTTTAGCTGATTTTGTTAATGTTCAGCCAGTGATGAATATCTTTAATTCTAGTGAAGGGGCAGAAGTTTCTAAGAACCCACGAATGGACCAACATGGTGCAATTTCCTTAAGGAAATAATAAACTAAAATTATAATTAAAGTTTAGTTTTAGCAAAAGTCAAGGGGTAGTATGAGGAGTTATGTCTAATAGAGAAAGAAGATATAGAAGAGAAATCCAAAAAGGAGGAGGAGGCATCTTTGTGAAGACATTTTATATCTTATTATTACTCCTTGTGGTACGTGAACCTTGGTTCAACACCTTGAAGACGAAACCCTCAAGGTATAAATTAAAGGACGAAAACCGCTTAATTTACATTGCTGAGTTAGTGGACAAAAACCCCTCATTCAGGCAGACCCAAAGACATTTCAAGACAATTTACTAAAGATAGATAATTGCAGATTTGGGAAAGATTATCAGCAGATATAGAGGATAAGTTTCATCTTATTTGACAATACATTCTATATATTATTTCTGAATTAAAATAAACTGTTATAACTACAATTTCTAGGTTGATTTCATACTTATAATTAATTGTGCAACTATTATTGTGAGCTAGGGTTTATTATATTTAAAGAAAATAAAGGCAATTTGAAAAGGGACATTACATATAAAGATGTATAATGCATGCTCAAAGAAAGACAAGAGACACAAAAGGAAAAGAAAATATATAACGATGTATGATGCATGGTCAATCAATAGTGATGCAAAAGAGGGCCAACGTGTAGCTCTGTCCAAATGCAAAAAGAAAGAGCTAGTTCTCCTTGTCTCAAGAGGTAAGAACAGTGAAATACCAATTGTCACTGAAGAATGTCCTTTGGATAGTAGAGTCCAATGGAATAACCCTTGGTGTATCAAAGTATTTCCAACGATAATATGGGGAGAAAGGTGGAGAAAACAAAGATGCACTTCAAACAGCCAAGGCCAAAGAACCCTTGATAGAAGTGAACAAAAACATTTTATAGCTTTGTAACCTGTGTCTTCTGAGGGGAGTGCTGATGTGAGTAAATTTGTTTATCTTTGTAACCGTTGTTTTGTGAGAAGCCTAGTGAAGATCAGATAATCTCTTGTTGGTCTTGGGCTTAATCTTAATGTATTGCCTAGCAGTCTAGGAAACCCTTAATTCCTTTTATCAAGTTAGTGGACGAAAACCCCTAACTTGGGCAGAAATTAGAAACATTTCAAAGACATTCATACAAAGAGAAATCACTGCAAATTGGAAGAAGAATTACAGCAGAGGCTAAAGGATAAGTTTTATATTTTCAGAGATACTTGAGTACCAGTATCCCAAAAAAAGAGGCCTATATGAATACATCAGAAAAATGGCTAAGGAGGAGATCAAGGAGCAAGATCCAAGAGAATCATTCGTGGCAGCAGAAGAGAAGTCAAATTCAGAGTCACAAGAAGTTGCTCAACCCAAGGAAGAAAAAGAGTCGATGTTGTGTGTTGAAGATGTGTCAATAATTGCAGATGATGCCCAAGAAACATCCATCCAATTTCTAGGTATGGAAGTAATTGAACCAGGTGATAATGATTTGCAATGTATGGATGTGATTGGACCATGTGATGATGACGTGCAAGACATTAGTTGTGCTGTGGTGAAGAATGATTTGACTAAGTTGGACCCCCATGAGGAGGAATTGCAAGCTTATCAAGCAAACTCCATGATGATTCACACCGACTACATGGAGGTTGACCCGGAAAAATTCGAACTCCTTTGTTCCAAGATCGATGAGCTTGTTGATGGGTTAGTTTGTAGTCATGAGAAGGAGACTTATGGTTTGCACATGATGGGCCGAGGAGAGGCTAGCAGGGACATTGAAGAACAATGGACGCATTCACCAAACTATCACCTCACCACACTTAAGGTCCAAATGGAGATAGACGATGGTGAGCAAAATAGAGGTCATTTTGATATTCAAGATTTTTTAACTAAGCATGGTGTGGCGTTTGTGAATCCAAGCTATATACCGGGTGTGATACACCACGATGGCCTCACTATTCCTTACGTCATTAAGGTACAACCACTTACTATCACATTGAAAGGACACAAGGATGAAGGTGTTGAGGATACCTCAACAATTCTCAATTGGGCAAAAGAAGGTAAGCATGTTGATTACAGCCCAAGGTATGATGGTCATATCCCTGAGTTATTACTTCATACTGCATTGTTGTCAAAATTTGACCATGATGAAAAGGTTAAGGATATAACCTGCAGTAAAGGGCACAAAGATCTTTTCCAAACTCAGGTTGGTTTATGCAAAATGGTATGGGATCTGGGGGACATTCTTAGACACAAGGAGGAACACAAAGAATATGCTGTGATCACTAACAAGTTCATGGAAGTTCAATGGTTGCAACTCAAGGATCAATTGCCGGGTTACAAGACATGTCATCTCCTATCTACCAGTACCCTCAAGGGAAATGTCTATAGAATAGCTCAGAGGCAAAGTTTCATGAATGCAGATCGCCCAAGGGCCAATAGTAAGTGAGCAAGCACGCACATATTTTAATGTTCCATTACGAAAGTGGGCTGCATATGTTGATAGTATAATACTTGTATGGATTGGTAAGCTTGATGTGCAGCCCAATAAGGACATCAGCATATTTGTATCAGCAGAAGTTGCCAAAGGCATGGATGTCTCATCTTCTGTTGTGGAAGCTGCAATTACTGCTGCTGCACGTGGATTAGACTCATTAGATATTTCACCAAAGGAGGCATTTCCTGGGAGTTGGATTGATTTAATTGCCTTGACAGAGTCTAAGAAATAGTAATTTGAATAGAAGAATTGAGAAAATGGTTAACGAGAGAAGGCCTCTTTGAAGAAAAGATCAAGGATTATGAAGGGATTATGAATTCTGGATTTCCAGTCTTACAACAACAGCCAAGATCAGCTCTGAGAAACAAAATAGGCCTGATTGAAAGGTTGGGACAGTTACAGGCAGAAAAGAATGGTAAGTTTGAACAAGAGGGTAAGGCCTTCCTAGTTTTTGACAAAAAAATTTATGGTCTCGATGCAGGAGAGGGGATAGTGGATTGAACTACAAATGATGGTGGACAGTAAAAACCGTCACAGGCCATGTGAGACAGAAACGTATGCTGATATTGGGAGAATTAACAGGGTTGTCACAGACATATGTTCAAATGCTATCACTCCCATGTCCATTGATGGGTGTTTCATTTCATTCACCAGAGTAGAACTTCTTTCAGCAGAAAATGCATGGGAATATGATGGATGCTCTTCAAGGTTTGGAAATGACAGTACAATTGACAAAACAGCAAGGTGGGAGGATAAAATTAACACGAAGTTCTCTGCAGCCTTGGCCGTGGAAGGTGGACAGGATAAGACAATCTGTAAAAGAGGGACCTTGCTTATGTTAAGAAGACATCATTGCAAGCATATCCACTTTGTGAGGAGGAATTCCCGTCCAATTGTAATGAAGTAAGCAGAAAAGGTGATTTCAAGTTATTTTCAACTGCTGCACAGATCAACAACACAAAATGCTGCAAGGACAATAATGTATATGCTTGAGAGTTTGATTAGATTTGCACAAGCACATACCAGGATAATATGCGTTGAGGCATCCATGACTATGTCTGCCATACTGAACTATGCCAGTAATACATCTCATTCTAGTCTCACAGAAAACCCTGACAAGGAACATACAAAGCAGGAAAAGGTAATTCTGGAAAGACTGAATCTTGTGGATAATACTTCTAACAACCAACATGGTTCCAATGGCATTCATTGAAGCTTCAATTCTTGAAAGAGTAAATATTAACCAGCCTGTCAATGGAACACTCAAATGCAATAGCATACCAAACCTATACTCATGTAACAGTGAGAATCCTTTCAAATTGTTAAAAGCTGTTGTGGACTGTAATTTGTTGAGCAGGGAATGGGTCATTATTCAGCAAAAAGACTTGAGGGAAGAGTCAATGCAAGTGTTATATGGCAGAATTCCTCCATGGAACAGCAGCACAGAAAATTCAGATTCATTAAAATCAGTCAATAAATTTGCAACTAGATCAAGAAATGACTATTCAAGTTGGAATGATCTATTTATCTGGTATGCTTGTGAAAATGGCAATGTGAATACCATGGATGACATGTCAGTCTTAGAGCAGTGACAACAGGCTGTAAATTGTCTTTTTCTAAATGGGAAGACAACCTACAGAATTTTCAGTCTCCATTGGCATCAGAGTAGACCAGCAAAAGCATGTTGGTGAGCACTTGACTGAACAGGAGTTTGAGGGTATCCTCAAGCATTGGGAAAAAAGCATCATCCGTCATCAAAACAAAGAGGAGTGTATTGCAGGGTGGTTGCACTCGTTGCCTATTTTACAAAGGAAGGATACAATCATAGCCCTCATCACAAGTTTCCCCGAGGAATTGCATGAAGATGTTGTGGATTAAGGGAAATGTAGACCCCGTAGTGCTTTTTGGCAAGAGTTGTATCATTCGACAGGTAAAGGATCCAGGCTTTATGGACATTTCAGTATGATCCATCACATTGGCACAGTGATACTTGATCATATGGGTTTGCAATTGCTTGAGGACAAGCAATATTTGAGACGGGAAGACTGTCATGTCCTCTCCGTCTAGGAGGTATAGTAGTATTATTTTAATTTAATAATAGTGTTTCTAAATTTCCTTGGGCGCCAACTTTTTGAAATCTTTTAGCCAACTTGCTTTACAAAATTCATTCCTACAATTAGGTATAAAAGAGGGGATGGATTCTCATTTTTAGGAAAAAAAAGAGAAAAGAAGGTTATGACATGACTTAGGTTCTGATTTTTAGCAGCAAGGTTTCCTGGGACGAAAACCCTATCTTTCCATTTGTGATCAATTCCTATCCTTCAAGGAAATTGCAGGTGCTTAACCAGATTTGTTGTTGTTCAGATTGGTGTCAAGACTGGGCGCATCTAGGGCAAAATTCAGACCAGTCGAATCCATCATATTTAGCAGAATAATCTGATCTGATCAAGGGCGACGCCATTCTAGGGTGTCTAAGTTCTTCATCATATGCTTTAAGGTTGGGCAAACAAGTGCTGCAACATCCAGAAACCCTACATGCTATTCTGGACAGTGTTAGAAAGTGGAAGAAAGGGAGTCGCTGTGAAGGAGATCCGCCATTGATGCAAGAGCTGAATTCCTACCACTAGGAAACTATATAGGTCGTGATTCTGTGTGTCTGTGACACCAGCGTTGACTTTACTAGGGAGCAGGCATTATTCTGGGTTGGAGGACAGACCTAGTTAGGGTTTGGACAGCGATTTCCAGACCCAGGGCATCTTCAGGCTAGTTAGAGGTTATCCTCCATTGTAATCAGCTGCTGTGCGCAGAGTACTGTGAGTCAATTTGCATATGTCCATTGAATTACTAACAGCAGAGACTGAGGGCCATATATTCACATATTTATCTCTGATATCTGCCCTATAAAATTTTCATCTGTTTTTGAATACATCTATGAAGGTGATGTGCAATTGAATCAGATCAGTTTTGTCTTGCTTGGAATTAAATCAGCGTTATATTCAATCTGTTTGAGTTGATTGTTGATGATATGTTGAGTTTCTCATTTATGCCCTAGGGTGTATGTGCTCATAGACAAATTTGGTGCTAGGATTTCCAAACAGCCAATTGAAAACAGTGACACAAAAACCCTAACTAAGCAGAAATAAAAATAAGGGATATTACACATCGTTTTAGTAATTAAAAGGATTTCGAATCAGCAAGATACGAAATAAAGCTTCAGCTCAGTTTATAGAAATCCAACATCGGAGAAAGTATCTGTCATATATTGAATTCTTGGAACTGGACACAATGTTTATTCTTCTTGTCTCTTCCCGTACATGTTTATGTATAACAATTAAAAATGCTACTCGAGATTACTTCTTTGGATGAAACAAAGTCTAGAGGTTAACCTTCACTCAATGGCTACCTGTGATCAACAAAACAAATTGAGAAGTTTACCCTAGATGAAACTGACCTTATAGTTTTCTCTTGTGCCCTCTATGTTTAAGTATAGAAGTTGAAAATGCTACTCAAAGAGGATTATTTGGATGAGATAGGATGCAGATACGGGCTTCCCCTAATGTTTATTTTGAGAAAAAAAAAAAAGCAACCCTTGTTAGCTTGCAAAATTATTCTAGAGGTCAGCTTGTTTAAGTCTTAATTAGTCGCACAAGCCCTGTATGGAAGGGTGAGATAGAGGTATAATAACTCATTATTAGGACATAGAACTAGAACTTATAAGAGATGAGTCCTTGCTATTTCCATATGATTGAATAGCAGAAGCTAGAGTATACTGAAGCCTGATAGATGAAAAGACATCAAGCCATCTAATCAAGAGTGTCCTTCAACTTACATATTCTTGATTGGAAAGTCATCCATTCGAATTAAGTTTCAAGACGAGACAGAAAATCCAAGTTAACTAACAAAAGATTTTGTGTTTTGTCAGAATGAGAAACAGTGTAACACATCTTTTGTCAATGTAGAACTACAATTCTTGGTGCCATTCTATTCTCCAGAAAGGTAAGTGTGTAGTCCTCTAACCTTCATTCAGAGAGGTTCTGATGTTTAAAGAGGATTTGGCTACTAATAGTGTTGCCAGAATGACTGTCTTGACAAAACATATTAATTCTTCAAGGACAGGAGCACGAGCTGAATGCTGACACTTCATGCCTGCATTAAGCAAGGTGGCAGCTAAAACAGTACTTGTTATACTTCATCTTGTACCTTTATAAGATGCATGTGTTGTAAAAACACAATATGCTAGAGTAGTTGTATATAAAACAAGAAACTGAAAAAGCTATATATCTATTAAATTATTAATTTATTAAATGCATATACAGTTTCTCATCTTCAAAAGCAGGAATGGGAACACTTCTTCTACATGAAGCCCCAAGGACGAAACATTTTTTTAAAGGAAAGGGCCTAATTTTAACAAGAGATTGCACTGATACTTTTAAAACTTGAAAAACACTAATGTACATCAGCGTACAATCTGAACCTTGGGAGGAGTGGATGAAAATCAAAGCATCCATCCAATCCCATAGTCAATCATCTTTAGAGAGTCTTTATAATTTGGCTCAAGTATGAAAAATGTAATTGAAAGTAAGAGCATTACAGATCAATTCAAGTAAGTCAGGCTTCTTGGGAAAGCACCATAGCTAGTTGCAAGACTCTTCAATACCCTTCTTCTTCACGCCTTTTTCCCCTTCCATTCCAAGACGTTTTTTGAATTTCTTCTTCTTTGTTAATGCAAGATGTGAACTTCCTTTAGGATTAAACTTTTTGCTTTTGCTCTTTGTATCTTTATCATCCAGTGAGTACTTGTGCCCTAACAAACAAACAGGTAAAGTCAAATTCCTGACAACTAAGAAAATTTTCAAAAAAGCATATTACAGTATTACCCAGATCAACATTTGTTAAGATATTTTACTTAAAGGTAAAATTACTTGTCGTATTCAGTGAAAGGAAAACTCACTCTTTGTGGTATTTATGGTAGATGCAGCAAGACAAGTTATTCTTGCCTTTGAGTCTATCTCAAAAACAGGGGTTGGATTCCCTGTATCCACCATTCTGGTATCCCAAATCCGAACAGATCCATCTGATGATGCTGATGCAACACTATAAGGAGTTTCATCCGATTCTATACCGGTTTTTGATCCAAGTACAGCAAGGCCTTTGATACGACTTTTGTGTGCATTCTCTAAAGAAAATGTAATCTTTCCAGATGCTAAATCCCATGCCCGAATCGTAGATTCCTCTCCACCAGTCAATAGCAATCCATTCTGTCCTAAAAAGAGTTGGGAATGTCAGGTTGAGAATTAAAATCCTCCATGGTTCTAAAATAATATTAAAGAATAGCATTTATCTGCAGTGGGTCCAGAATAAGCAGTATATTGAACATTTTAAGTTGCAGGCATGGTTGGGAGTTCCTTTTGTGTTTTTCGCTCAATAATGTTAAATATAAAGAGGCCAAGGGAAGATATTCAAATAGATTTTGTGCATGGCCTGGTAATACTTTATAGAGGTAAGCATTCTGTTCATGTGCTTATAGATAGATTCAACAAAACCGGAATTCAATTTCATGCTTCAAGCATAGAGATGATTCCCATATTTGCATATTTTAAAAAGAAGATTAATGCAAATATAGACAAAACTCGGCTAAATTAAGCTAAAGACATTCTAATCAATCAAATTTAAAAATGGTAAGCGGCCAAACACAGAAAATCTATATGATTCCTAAAATTGAGCACTGGTGTACTATCAAAAAACATTTGCACGTAAGTATCACAGTCAAAATAGCCAGCAGAGAGAACCTTTAGATCTTATATCCATCACTTAACTAAGGATAGAGCCACAGATAATTTAATCTCCATTTGTTGAGGCACAATAGATGAAAGCAAATTGTGTACAAATACATTGTTATATGAAGTTTCATATTCAAATTAACAAAAAAAAAGTCATTCAAAACACGGAACATACCATGAATGGAGCAAGGCAATTTACTCTCTTCCCGTGCTGCAGAGAATGCAGCAACATTGCATCTTCAGCATTATGAACAGACACCACATCTTCAATAGCAACAGAATAACTATCTCCAACCTTTGAATTAAACTCAATAACAGTGGCCTCCTTTTGCAAATTTGAAGTAAAAGTACATCTTCCCTTAATTAGATTAAACATACTCAAATGACAATCCCTGCCAACAGAGAGAGCGAGTCTTCCAGAAGGGTGTATGGCCAGATCATTGACACCCTTCTTGTGAGCCTTCATGGTCTTCAAGTGGACCCACAAATCGGAATCCCAAATGCAAATTGTGCCATCTAGGGATCCACTCAGCAAATTTTTAGGATAAGAACTGCTGCTACCATTATTACCATAGCATTCATCTCCATAAAAACAGAGGCTAGTAACTGCAGCACTGTGCTGGAGGAGAGAACCCACTTCAAGGTAGTGGGCCATGTCAAATATCTTGATGGTGTCATCCATGCCACCTGTTACCAGCACAGGGCCTGCCATGGCTAGGGTTTTGATGGGACCCATGTGGGCAGGATAGGTGAAAATAGGGTTTAGGTTATGACCCATATTTTCTTCTTCTT
Source organism: Cunninghamia lanceolata (assembly GCA_027924645.1). NCBI lineage: Eukaryota > Viridiplantae > Streptophyta > Pinopsida > Cupressales > Cupressaceae > Cunninghamia > Cunninghamia lanceolata. Next base: position 98,217 of record BSBN01002028.1, read on the forward strand.
GCTGTTCTTCATTGTTTTTGTTTTTTTTCTTCTTTTTGTTACTCTCCTCATCCAGACTCCATCCCAGTATGAATCTTTCATAGGACCCTGCTACTATATTCATGTTGAAGACTCAAAATTTTTGAACCCAGAAAAAAAACAATTTGGAAAGATAAAAAATCAGGAGAATTACAATTTAAATAGACAGGATTGTATTTATACAGCACCCTGTTATTATACATATAAAGAACTAGGGTTTTGAGTTTAAAAAACTAGGCGTTTGTATTTGAAATGAAAAACGAAGGTTTTAGAAACTGAAGAAGAATTACAATCCACATACAATCATACTCGAGGATGAATTTCTGCTGAAAGTGCTGTCCACTTCGTTATTTCGCCGGCTATTTTGCCTAGGAGGGTTTTGCTAGGGTTTTTGTTTTATAAGTTCAATAAAATTCACAATGAATTGTTTATTTTTTCTCAAATGTTTTGTTTTTATTTTAGATTATAAATGGAAATTTAATTTTTATTGTTTATTGTTTAATATTTCTATTATTCCTTTTTTGGGTTAGGGGGATATATTTTCGGAAATGGGAGCAATAAAAAAATTTGAACGGTGTATAAAGCAAATAGAACGATTATTTTGTCATATGTAGTTAAATATATATATATATATATATATATATATATATATATATATATATATATATATATATTAAGATCAATAAAGTTTTAAATGTAAAAATTAAAAATAAGTAAAATAATGTTATTTAGTTAAAAATTTGATGTAAATATATTTGGACAAATGTTTGAAAGTGATTCATTAATATGTAGAAAAATAAGAAATGATTAAATGAATATCTTGGAATTTAAAAACTCATTATTTTTTATTTGGGTCACTTATGCAACCAGGGCTTAAATTATTTAGGCATTTTTGCTGTAAAAAAACAATCAAAATTTTAAAAAGACTGTATTCTATGAAAGGAAAGATTTTGGGCAAACTGTTAAAATTCATATAAGATTATGATGATATATATATTTAATTTTTATATGATTTACTTATACTAAGACATTTTATAGTATTTAAAGGGCACCATTGAATAGATAACTGTCATAAAAAAGTTGCTTGTCAAATTTAAGCCCTGCAAATATGGAAGTGATGTGTGCAACTTATGTATCTAACCTAGACTCGTAGATCTAAACTTTGATAAGTTGTGGATCTAATCTCTACTAAACTTTGATGTTTGCTTTTCAACTCACCTTGATGTCTATGGTCTATTTGATTTGATTGGTGGTGTTAAGGAACACCTCTAGGGAGTTTGCTAGGCAAGGATTGGTTCTCTTTTAGTTAAAACCTTACGATATTGATTTAACGACTTTGTGAAAAGATCGAAGACAATAGGTAGTCATGCAAAAAATACCCTAGATGTTGATGCAAGCAGGGAATGAAGTAATAAATACTTTGATTGTGTGAATGAACATTTTAAAATATGATAGATATTTAGGTGTTGGAATGCTTTGAAATGAATTGGGGTTAATCATTAAATACAACTTCAAAGGTGGCAAATCAAATGTTTCATACTTTGAGTCAACACGTAATGGCTAGTTGGAAGGATTAAGTTGGCCCAAAAATTTTAATTTGAATCTTTAAAGTTCTAGGTTCATTTCTACAAATTATGCAACCAACCTAGGTTAATCTCGTAAATTGCAAATCTAAACCTAGGTGGGAAATGGATAAACTAAGGATTAGAACCTATCCCTAGGAATGAGTGTAGATGGGATTAAATAAGGTTCATGTTATGTGTTGGCTTTAAACATAAATTGTGCCACTTGTACACTTGTCATTACATAAAGGACAACTAGGTTGAAGTGAGCCCAAAATGAAGGGGAAAAGTTCAATGTATGCAATTTTCACCATTACATTTTGCCCCCATTTTGACTTGCATGCAAACTATCATGAGAATGCATGTCAAAGTAGAATAAAGCAGCCAACATGAAAATAATTTAATAAAGACACTCATAAAAAAGATATGGCTATGGATACGAATGTCACTTCTTGGTATATGCTCCCTTGAAATGAGTGCTTCATCTTAGAATTTGTTAAAAAAGAAAAAAAATCAATGAGTAGCATCATATAGGAATTTGAAGCAACAATATATTATCTACAACCAAAAGACAAGAAAAAAGGGTGAGATATTCTACTTATGGTGGAACAAGGTTATTGCTTAGTGCAATGCAACATCAATGGGAACTACTTTGAAGTAGCAAGAGTAATGCGGTACCATCTAAAAATGGGGTATAGGATCATAAGGTAGTTACTACAAGCATTCTCAAGAAAGGAATGTTGGTGACCTCATGTGCTCCTTCCAATTATTTACATGCAAACAATGCAATTAATTTGGAGGAGAGTAGAAAAGATATCTAAAATGATGTAAACCTTGAAAATCTCAATAATCATATGGGAATTTAATGATGGCATCATGTGACACCATAAAGGAGATAGTAAGGTATACTCATGAAAGCACGTATAATGGTAGGTAATTAGGTGTCCCCAATGTTGCCCCCAAATAGGGATATAAATAGAAATAGCCACACATGCTAGATAAAAGATCATGTAACCACAAACAAGCATGAGATATCGTCATGATAAGCAATAAGAAAAAAAAAGTATAATCATCATAAAGAATAAGATGTTATTTTTGTTCCCAAACATGAGCAAGTAGGTTAGTAGAGAATTATAACATGCAAGCATGGTAGACATGGAAGAACCTGTGATCATCATAAGAAAAGATCATGTCAATGAAACATTTAACCAAAAATGCCACTTGTATAATCATTATAATCATATGGAGAATCATGTAAATGTATCATTGAATCATAGTAGAAATGTGTCAAATCTCATAAAGGATGTGCCCCCAAAGTGGGAGGCATCATCTAAATAATGCAATGTGTGTGTGTGCGCGCACAAGTGCGTGTGTGTGAGGGGAGCATGGAAGCTTCCAATCTCAACCGTTGATATGGTCATCACCCATGTAAAATCAATGTCATCCCAATCATGTTTCATGTAGCCACCCTAAGTAAGTCCCTATCATCATAATAAGTAGTACTTTTAATAAAAGTGCTTGGTATATGTGGAATAGGTGCCTTGTATTTTTGCATCAATTGATCTTGTGACTTTGGAAATGGATTTTTCTCTTTGATACCTAAGTAGCAAAGGACCCTTTAGATGTTGCAATTTGACTGTCAAATCTAACATTCTTTGCTTGTTGATAAGGGTGGAATTTTTCTTTATTTGGTACTTATAGAGGATGAGAAATAACTTGTTATTTCTCTTCTTATGGTCGAGGACAAGAATTATAACTTGCTTTCTTTTCTTGAGATACCTTGGGAGGTAATGAAGAGGGCTTCATTTGCTCCAAGATGAAATCATGAAGCTATGTCACCTTTTTACAAAGGAAAAGGGCACCAACATCCAACTTGACAAGTATGAGGATTTTTTTGCAATGTATCAAATTATGATGTTTTATCAAAATTCAATTGCATGATGTCTTGATAAAACATCATAACTTCTAACTTTTTAACTTAAAGCACCTAAAATTAATATATATGTTTCAAATTTTAAAACAATGTAAACTAATGAAATGTATATATTTTAGTGTACTTTATTATTGTATTTGTTTAATTTAAAATATTATTTTGATATTTTGTCGTAAAACTATCAATACAATTTAATTGAAAAAAACTTTATAAACTAAGGTTTGTAGGATGTCAATCAATTTGTAATAATCTTTTCTTCTATTTTTCCCAAAATGTGAACTTGATAGTTTAGTGCAGTGGAAAAAAAAGTGATAAATATTTTTTAATAAATGTTTAAAGTTGTGTGTCCCAAAAACACAACACTTTTATGGGATGTTGAACATCTTGATTATTGTTTTATCAAAGATGGGAATAAAATAGATTGCCTCACCTGAGATTCTCTCCTTTAGTATAATGATTTTTTCATTTTTTCATTTTTTTTTTTGTGAATGGAATCAAGCTTGACTTTGAGACTAATAACCCACTTGTCATCAAAATGTTTTGATTAAGTTTAAGTTGTTTTGAAGGGACCATAAACCCGGATTGGTTTTAAAAGGACCAAAAAACTTTTACAATAGCTAAATTACTACGTAATTTCAGCTAGAAAAACTGCAGCCAAGCTACAATCATTACAACAAAACACATCAAAATGTTAAAAGAGATAGTAGATAGAGTTAAAACATAATAAAAATCATATTTTTAGAACTTGTTCAATGAGATCTGTGAAAGGGTATTTTGGTTTTTTGAAAAATATAATTTGCATGTGTAAAAATTGAGTAGAAGTGGCAAACAAGAGTGAATTTGAGCCTCACTTGAAATACAAAGGATTTTTGTGCAAAAGCTTTTCCCCCAAGGAGCTATCAATAGGTTTAGCCAAACCTAGTCACACTAAACTAGGTATGACCCAACCCTCTTTAGTCTAATCTATCGAGTATGGATAGAAAAATGTAACCTTGATATTCACAATTTTCCTAATTTCTAAAACATTTGAGACTAAAGGTTAATTTTAAAAAATCAACACCTTGCACAACATTTGGACCAAGCAATTGACCTTTTTACATGTCTCAATGATTTGGTATCTAGGTATGAATTTTCTTTCTAAAGTTTTATTTTGTATACATGCAATGTTTGTCTTCAATTTACTGATGTTGTACTAATTATGTTTTCTACTTCATACATTTTTTGTTCCCTTGAGCCTAACAAATCCTCCATTTTGAGCTTCCATAGCGATCTCCACACAAGATGTGCTCACCATTTTCTCTACAAATACAATTTCTTCTACATATAGTTCCTACACAAACCAAGATTAATCTGAACAAAAAATCCTTCTAACCTTAACACCCAATAACTAAGATGATCAGGCTCTAATACCAAATGAAATGAAGATGATAAAACTTCCACAATTAATCTAAAAGGAGAGACATGTGTAAATAGAAAAGATACATAATTTTAAATATAGAAAGAATAAACACACAACTATAACAAAGCATATACCCTATGAAAACCCTTTTGAGAAAAATCCTAGCCTCTAATTCTTGAACCAATTGTATTATCAATAATAGAAAGAGGGTTATGATACAAATCTAGGCTCAAACCTTAATAGGAGATTATACCAATATACAAATCTAGAGATATTCCAAACAACATAACAATACCTGCAAAACTGAACTATCAAACATTCATCTTGAGCACTCAATAAATAAGAGTAGTGCATGAAACCATCAAATGGTAATTAGTAAACTATGAGTGAAAACCACCCAAAATATAATCTAATGCCCAAATCTCAAGATGAGCCCACATGCTAAAAATAGTATATTCCTCACACTTGTCATTAAGTTGTCATAACATCATCATTATTCACTCACCAACTTGGGTGCTCCATTATCTCCATTCAAAGATGCCTTGTGACATGTTATAACATGCATTATAAGTTGGTCAACAAGTTAACTCCCTCTTATAGCTTTCTTATGCATCATAGATGCTCTCACATTTCTAATGTGGGAGGCCTAATTTTTGGAAGCCATAACTTTTGATATAGGAAGTTGATTGAGCCTTTTTTAGATTAAAGAGCTTAGAGTAAACTTCAATAAAAAGTCTTAGGGTCAATTTTGACATGTTTCTGTATGTTTTGAAACATGACTCAAACACAAATGCAGATGAGCCAGCCTTGATATCACACATGAACCCTCTCCTTGGTATGGGTGACCTCCGAGTCACTCTCGCTCTTGTGGAAAGAGCCAGTCAAATGGAGGCAAGACCTGGGGTGGTTTTGTTCGCATGGGAGTAGAACATCGTGGAGAGTAGTTGGTCAGTCTATGGGCCTGGTATGGATTGTTATATGATGAGCTCATTCCAAGACTGTTGTGGTTGAGATAATTATATGACCCAAAGGGTCACTAGTCCTAGGTCTTCTATTTGGATTTCTCAAGTTCCAACGCCCAATGGGTAGACTATTTTTCTCGTTGATGAGTCTAGCACATTGTAACCTATCCTCATTCATTTGAATGTGTTGTTTTATGGCATCTCTCTGTTGGAAGATCCTAAGAGTGTGTTCTTGCTCTTCTATCATTTGTTGCATTTGTTGTGGTCTTGGGTGGATTTCGTCTATCTCTTAGAGAATAGCCTTGATCCAATTTCCTCTTATCCCTGGGCACATCAAATGCTTTGAAGAGAGTTTGTTGACTTTTGTTGACCTAGTTTGACTTGACTTGACTTTCTTTGACTTTGACGTGAGCTCAAAGGTTTGTTTCACCTTTTAATTGAATGTTGTATGTGACTTATACCTTGTGATGGAATCAACGGTTTGAATTCACTTTGATGTGAATATGTAGCTCGTGATGTGATCGAGGGTCTAGTTTTCCTAAGTTCCTAATATTCTTGTATTTTTGTATGAATGCAACTACTATGAATGCAAAATGATTTTTTTTGTTCTTTTTTCCAATTGAATAACAAAAGTGATCTATTTAACTAGGAATTGAAATATGGATGCAATTTTAATATGAATTTTCCAAATGCAATCTAAACTATGTTTTTGGTATTTTGTGAGACAGTTTGTGAATCTAATCTAGGAATTGAAATTGCTTGAATGAAATACCTTGAATTGAAATATAATCTACAAATTACAATGATTCTATTCTAATTAATGTTGATCAAATCAAATCTAAACCTATCAAGGAAAAAGCAAACATGAAGATTACTTCCTCCAAGAGTAATTTTTTTATTTAATTAACTACGAAAGCATATAAAGAACCTGGATTTCTCTTTGGCACATGAGCCTAGCGTATCCTCATAAGTCCTTGTGGTAACCTCCTCTCCTTTGCAGTAGTGGGGAACTCCTCTTGTGACAAGGATGAATTGCAATTGATTGAATGAGCAAGGTATTAAAGCTATGATTGATTGAATTGACCTATTTGAAGCTATGAAGCACTATGGCTTGGCAAGTTGCAAGCGTAACAATGCTATTGAAGCTTTTGAAATCTTGGGAACTATACTATGAAAGCAAAAGGCTCATATATCCTGCAAAGAGCATGAATATGCTATGGAGAACAAAAAAGAAAACCTGAGGAAGAGTCTACAACAATGAATTTACCTCTCATATTGCATATAGGAGGGGGTATTTATAGTTTGGTAGAGCTCACAAAGTGTGGGATTGATTGAGGAGTTAACTCAATTGATTGATGAGTTAACAAGATTAATTTGGGAGTGAACATGCCCGATAAGGGAGTGAAATAAGTTTAATAGCTTATCACTTATGGAGGAAGGAGATTAGATGAGAAGAAAGGGAGATAAGAATAGTTTTGTGGGAGATAAGAACAGAGTGATTGAGAGTGGACAAGTAGTTAGAAATAGACTAGGCTTAGTTAGGGTCAAAGAGCCATGCAAACTAGAGGAAAAACAAAGCTAAATTAGACCTGAATTGAAGAGAAACTTGTATTTTAAAACACAACAAGGTCACCCCTTTCGACAGGGTAGGTTGTCCGAGGTGATCCTGGGTTGCCCCATGGGGAGAACTAGGAGATAGAAGGGGTGACCCATAGAGACGTGGTTCTGTAAGAACCAAAATCATGCACAACCTCCATTAGGACCTCAATGATGACTCACAATCCTTGTCACATACATGTAAGCATGAAACAATGCCTTCTCAGTAACGATTCTCTTGGTAGCATGTGGCTTCTTCTTCCTTTTGTTGTTCCCCTTTGTGGTTTCTTGGTAGAATGGGGATACAAGAAACAATGCACGTATTATCAAAATCCTCAAAAACAATAGGAATGCAATGACAGATGGGGTAACAGATCAATCCCCAGTTAGGAAAATGAGGGATGACTATAATGGAAGAGACTACTACCCTCCCAATATTAACGCGATTGGTCATCCTAGAAATAACACATATTACCCATGGGACAATTATCAATTTTGGAATCAGAATGGAAATGGTAATGATGGAAGATACGAAAGACCCCCCTATGAATATAATCAATTATGTTTTTTTCATAGGACTAGGGGGCATAGCGCAGAATCTTGTAGAGAATACAACAGGTTCATAGCAAGATTGTCATAAGACCAACAATGACTATTCATAGAGATGTTCTTAAATCCGCAAGAGGATACACTGAATAACAAGGGGGCAAGGCAAACTCAAGCCCCAATAGCTCCCCAAAATGCAGAGATGAGAATTTATCAGACCTATTTCCTGCACACAAAGACATAGAAACAACTAATCAAGGTAGCGCATCCCAAGGTAACAATGTGAATATCCTGACGCAATTAGGACAAAAAGGAGAAGCTAGGATGTTGGGATTGGTTGAAATATTACATGATGAGGAATAAGAAGGAGAGATTGAAAAGGAGCAAGAATAAATACATGAAAGCATGGTCTCGGTGGTGGAACTGATACCATCCCCGATTGGACCTTATGAACTCATTGAGGATTTAAAGAAAACTTACGAACATATTTCATTCATTGACCTCCTCAAGAACTCTCCCTCACATCACTCAGCACTATTGAAAGCGATAGGATTAAAATATCTCAATCAAATCACACCTCCGCCTAGTGAACAAATCAATCATGTGGATTTTGACATGAACCCACCGAACTCTAGCTTAAAGACCTAGGATTCTTCTTTGATTTAAAGAAAATGCCCTCTTAGGAAGAACTAACAAAGAAATGAGATCCTGTGCTATACTTGCAAGTGTGGATGTATGACACCTGCATCAAGAGAATGCTAATTGATGATGGGGCAACAATGAACATAGTTCCATTTTCCCTCTTAGAAAGAATGGGTTATGGACACAATAGGAAAGATCATGTTAAGTGGATATGACAATTTGAAGGCTGCCACAATAGGAAAGATCACGCTCTTGGTGACTTTGGGATCGAAGACAATTCCAACCACGTTTTATGTCATTGATAAAGACACAAGATATAATTTGCTTCTCAAAAGACCCTAGATACACATAATAAAAGTTGTGTCGTCTACCTTGTTCCAGGAAGCTCAATTCCTACATCTTGGGAAGGTGTATGTCGCAAAAGGGGATCCAAATCCTTTTAGCATGATAAAATCCAATACAACAAACAAAAAGATAGGCATCCCCATAGACTACGAGCTTCCTACAGACAAGCTTTTTGTCCCTAGTCCTACTCCAAAGTCAATATGTATCAAAAGGACAAAGATTCCAGAAAAGACAATAAATAATGCAGAAATGAAGGCCTTGGAAAATGAGGCACTATTGAAATAGAAAGAGGTTATCCCTAAGGAAAAGACGATAAAAATCATGGAATGGATAGAAAGGGATGGACCTCTCTAGTTTCCTTTAGAAATACTTATGATCAATGTGCAACCAGTTTATAAAATATTTCCTTGCATAGGGGAAAAGCCTCATAGAATTGAAGGACCAGTGTTTGAAACAATTACGCTAGATTTGAGAAATGCAGACCCTTACGTCTTCTTAGATCCTAAGGAAGACTGAACGGAAATTTACACTCCTTTGTCACCACTAAGCGAGTCGCGTGTCCCCGAGACACCAGAAGAAAGTGAGTCATATGAACCACTCACTCTATCGAAAGATTCCTATAGACCCATGACACCAATGGAAGATGTAAATTCTATGGACAATTAATCAACCAACATGATAGGAATTCTCCCGAAGATTTTCACGATCTCTTGATCTCAAGTGCAACCCACTACTTCTGCTTCAGTACAATCAAATGAGCTTGGCAAATTGGAAGCACCCTTGGTATAAATTGAAATGGTTGAGAGGCTCCCAGATGAAGATGAAGAAAGCAAAGGAACATTTAATAAAGAATGGAAAATGCGAGTGACAATCAGGACTAATAATCTAGTCGTCTTTGAGATACCAAGAAGCTACATAGGATATTCCATGGATTTGAGACCTGATCCCAATGGAAGGATGAGTATAAACTTTCTTCCTCCTGACGAGAAAAGGGAACCTCAAACTCCCTTCGAGCTGTTCCAATTCCTCCATAATATCCAAGATCAACAGGAAGTGAAGATTTACATGCAAGATCAATTCGATACGCTTATGAAGCTACTGAGATGTGATGAAGTCTTGTATTGGACTCCCACCCATCAACAAGCTTTCTAAGATTTACTCTATCTCATGCTACCAAGAGAAACCATAGAGTTAGAAAGGTTAGAGCCAAGCGATATCATGAAACCCTACAGAATAGGAGAACTCATCTTAAGAAGAGGTAGCACGAAAAATAAGAAAAGAAGATAAAAGAGAAAATTCACTGAGGACTAAAAAGGTTCTTACATGGTTAAAAAAGATGTTGGTAATGGTGCCTATCTCTTGTGCACAATGGAGGGCGAGGGATTTGGTGAAACAGTCAATACCTTTCACCTCAAGAAATACTATGTCTCAAAATCATAAAAATCATAAAACATAAAAATACAAAAACAATCAAATATTCCAAAAATACAAAAAAATTACAAAATTATAAAATATAAAAAAAAATTGTTTCTTGCATTTCAGCATCATTATGTTCATCTTGCATTTCAGTGAATGACTCGCTCTTGTATTATTTTATGTTCAGTAAGGAGTCTAAGTTTGCCTAGGTGTAGGTGATCCTTTTAGGTTTTGAGATTCCCCCTACTTTCACAATTACCATTTTCCCCCTTTATTCACAGTGATTCTAATCAAAGCCTAGCTCTTAGCTTGACACTGATCCTGATCTTAATAATTCAGGATGTTGAGTCTAAGCAAAGTCAGTATTCAAACCTACAGTGTTCAAAGGAAGCTTGCAAGTAGACCTTCCCAATTCTTCCCTAGTAGGAAGGAAGTCCAACTGGACTATGAAAACTTTTGGTGGTGCTCAACCCCTTATCTTTCCTAGCCAAAAACGTCAGGAGGATCAAAATTCTGAAGGAAGTAATCTAAAATACGAGTGAATAAAAAAATGAGTGATCAAAAAATAAGAGTGATGGGAAAAGTGAGAATTGAGAGATCAAACTATTGCATATCCAAAGTACTAAGAAAGTTCAAAAGCATTCATTTTCATAAAAGTCAAAAATCCAAAAAATGAGAAAATCAGTGAGGCATTCCAGAAAATACAAAAAAAAGAGAGTTACAAAAAAAGAGTGATAAAAACAAGATTGTTAAATATGTGTACCCTTGGGTGGAGATAAATCTAAGCTTGAAGCTTCAAGGGTGACATTCTACCAGAGAAAGTTAGAGAGAAAGGTACAAAGCACACACAGGCACTAGCTAAGCAAAGCCAAGAGTCTAATAGTCTTGAGGGCCATTTTCTACTTAGGGACCCTTGTTCTTCCCCTTCTTTCCTTTACACCGGGTCTATCTTGCTGGCCATCTATGATCTAAGTCTAGTGAACATCAATAAAATTTGTTGCTTGTCTAAGTTGAAATCTTGTTAGATTGTCTTATCTAGATAAGGATAAGTGTTTAGCCTAAATAACAAAGCCCAAAATTTAGAAGCGCTCCATCTCCTCCCCGTTTCCCACTTGATTTCTAAAATCCCAATCTTACAAACTTGAATAGGTCTCTTACACCAGCATAACCTGCAATCCCCTGGATTGAAAATCATACTAAAGAGCAATCATATTACTTGTTCCATAATGCATTCATACCAAAGTCAGAAAAAGAGTCCCAAAGCAATAAAAGTCAATGTCATAACTCATGGCATTCCATAGAGGTAGAAGTTTTATTTCAGCATCGCTTGTGTGCTTGCATCTGCATATCGTCACCTGCATTTCGTCACCTGCATTTCATATATATATATATATATATATATATATATATATATATATATATATATATATATATATATATATATATATATATATATATATTCCAAAAAAGAGCTAAAAACATGTCATCGTTAGCATACTTGCATTCTTAGAGTTGAAGGTCAAACATAATCAAAGAGTTCTAAAACTTCCAAAGTGCATAAGAGATGAGTACTCATACGATAAGAAAACAACCATAAAGAGACAAATTTTCATAGATAAATTAGAAGTCTGAGTTTTACAAGAGTACAAGAACTAGGAAAAAATGCTCTCAAAGGAAAGTAAGGCTCCCCATGCAAGGGGGCATGATTTCAAAACATGTAGAAAGAACCTCAAGGATGATTCCCTCCAACGGAACCATCGGGGCTCCTGCTCCTCTGCCTCTATGTGGCACTAGTGTCTCCATGAGACCTATGGGAATGAGGAACCCTACTCTAGGTATGAGAATGTGAAGGACCTACAGTACTAGACTCTGGATGCCAAATCCCAAGGTGGGCCATCTCATGAAGAGCAACGTTCTCACCCCTAAGGAGGAGAACCTTGGACCTCAATGTAGCATTCACTTGACACCCATGGTAGGCAGGAGCAAAAATGACGTAAGTGTGTTGCCTAGCTCTAGGAGGTGCACCAGGATCAACTAGAAGCCTCTCTCGTGTCAATCTAGTGAAGGGGCTCGTCAAATCAACATTAACCTTGTGAATGAAACCCCTCCACTCCTCAACACTACCTAAAAAGCAGAGATAAAAGAAGTGACGATTCAAACTTTGAGAAAAGGAAGGACTACGTGAAATTAGAAAACAAGAGCAAACTTACAAGGATCACCAGGCTACCAAGAAGGATCAAATCGCCACATCGCCTCATAAGAATGAGGAGGTCTAGGCCCTATAGAAGAACTCTCGGGTATCTCCTCCTCATCCAAATCTATCTCCTATGCATCTCCTGCTACTCCCTTGTCTAATAAGTCATCTCCATCTAGGACATAGTCCTCATTGGTAGAATCTGAATCATCCACGATGAGTCCTCAGGAAGGAGCTCCTCTCCCTCCCCTTTGTCCACCTCTCGGGGTCCTAGAAGTTTTGGCGATCAAAATCCCAGGAGTTAAAGGAGTCCAAACGATAGTCCTCTGTCCAACCTCACCCATCTCCTGGATAGATCGATAGCAATTGGGAACTAGGGGCAAATCCTTAGGAAAGTCATCGCCAAACTATTGTAGAGTGTGCTCAATATGACGAGCCTTGATAAGACCATTACGGTCTGAAAACCTTTGATACACTATGACAGTAATCTCTAATCTGTCTATCATGGGACCATGTACCCTTTATATCTATATAAGGGTCAGTGATCATATCTGTATCAGTGAGAGTGGCCACAACACATAATGAAGTATCGAAGTGGTCCACACGAGCTCATCTAACAACTCTCGGTAGGTAATGATCAGGAAAAGGAATCTCCTTTTTGTACGACCTGATATGCTCAAAGATCCAGGTCATGATCAGAGAGGAGTGGCTAAATGTGAAAGCCTCGCACCATGAAATGCAATAGAAATCTTTGTATACCATAGCGAGAATGTCTAGACCCCATGCGAAAACTATGCCCTACTTAATACCCTAGATAATTGGTGCTCAACACCATCTTAAACGAGTTGAGGCCTTGTCTCTAGACAACCTTGAAGTGATCAAACTGATCAAGAACTTCCTCAAGAGAGGAATGTGAAGTCGTGGTACTGAAGTAAGATAAACACCAGTCTGATCCTTAGGATAGCTCATCCCCATGATCTGAGCCCAAGATACATTGTCCTTAGAGGACTCACTAGCAGGTAAGATGAGAGGATGCCCTCTCACAGGAACTCTGAGAATGTGATACACATCCTAAAACCTGCAAAAATCTAAATGTGTTCCTGTCAACATCCCAATAGGTCAAGCTGTAACAACAAATATGTGAAACTGGATGTACAACTGTTACATGGCAAATCCTAGCCAAGCCTGTCCTCTTCAAGACAACAAGATCATTGGTAGACAATGAAGCATACATCTCTGAAAGCCACAACTGCTCGCAATTGACATTCCAATGGATCTACATATCCTACCAATCAGAAAAGAACTTTATATTAGATCTCTTGAACTCAGAAAATCCCTAAAAATCAAATAAACTTGCAAAAATTTCACAAAAAAATGTATAAACCTTCAAAATTACAATAAATCGATGAATTTAGTGTTCAAATTAGATCGAAATAGAGTGAAGAAAACATCAAATTTCAGTCAGAATCAATTTGTTAGGGTCACCCCTTTCATCAGACCAGATCTCTTCCGAGCGACCCAAATGTTCAGTAGGATCTCCCTCGAGCAACCCTATTGCACAGGTAGATCTCCACTAGGTGACCCTATTGCTTAGCCAGATCTCCCTTGGGCAACATGACTGGAAAAAGGGGCAACCTTGTTTGCCTACCCCTCAAACTAAAAAGTTCTCTAAAAACCTTTTTTTTTTCAGTCGATTTCGACAAACGAAAAGCCAAAACTACTCTAAACAACAAAACATACACAATGCAACAGAAAAAATCACCAAAAATTGAACAATTCAAGAGATTTTTCACAAAATAGAAACCAGGGTTTAGAGAAGGGTTTTTCATTGATTGTGTACCTGAATCTCAGCGGCACAAGAAGAGGCGACCATCTTTGCGATCTACTCGGTGATATCTTCCCAACGACTGCTTCCACGATCGATTCTATCACTATTTCACTCAAATTTTGCTAATTTCTCCACTCTTTGTCTCTCTTAGCTTAGTTTGCATTATGCATTTCTAGATTAGTTTTTGCTTTTATGCATCTTTTTTGCTATCATTTTGCGTGCTTTCATCCCTATAGGTCTCTTTGACAAAGGCAAACAACTAGTCAAACTCACATGATCTATGGTATGTTTGTCATTTCAGTTTTCATTACTCATTTTTGATATATTCAGATGCTGGACTAATACTAGTTATTGCAGGTACAATTGTAGAAAAATTGACAACAGGTAAGGCCTAGTTCAGGAATGGTACCTACCTTTCATGTAGACTACTATCCCGAGGGGGCAAATATGTAAGCACCAAAATCACGCACAGCCTCCATGAGGACCTCAATGATGACTCACAATCCTTGTCATGTACATGTAAGCGTGAAATAATGCCCTCTCAGCAACGATTCTCTTGGTAGCATGTGGTTTCTTCTTCCTTTTTTTGTTCCCCTTTGTTGTTCACCCCCTTTCTTTGCTTTCGAGACTTTTCGACACTTGTCGATTTGCTTTTCCTGTGCTTGCTACTTTGTCCATAAGCCTTGTATTCATCCATTTGTTGTGTTTTCACCTCTCCCCAGTGTTTTTCATCCATTCCCACCTCTAGGAGCCCTCTAAAGGACCTCCCAAGCCATCTCCAACTTTTAATTTTCAGTTTCAGTCAAACAGTACAAATCTCCCCCTATTATTTCTAAATCTCCCCTGGGAGATCCTACTTTTACAAGTGGAGATTTGGTTTTTGACCCCTGTTTGCCCTATTTCTGGAGGCAGATCCCCTTCTTTTCTCCTCCTCTTCCATCTCCCATCCTGATCTTTCACCCAAGACCCCTCGTTTGAGGGTCGCCCATGGGTCACCCCCAGGGACCCTAACTGGTGAAAGGGGCGACCAGGTGGTGACCCTACCGTTTTTCTCAACTACGAATTAACTCAAGTTTTTGACCAAAAATAGCTCTATTTTCACCTGTTTTTGCGTTTGTTTGCATGGAATTTTGTCCTAAAGATAGAGTTAACTATTTCATGCACCCACCCATGCATATTTAGCTCATTTTTATCTTTAGTTATCAACCCATGATGCATTTTGTTTCTCCATTTCTTCTTGAGTGATAAGTTATAATTAGTTAGATCACTCCAATTTTAGCCCAGATCACTCTTGTGTTTTCCAAGTTAACTCTTCAATCAAATTGAGTTAACTCTTCATCATCTTCACCTCTCATGCCTTTTTCAAACCTATAAATACCCCCTCCCCCAAGCACAAAGGGAGGCAATTTCATTTGTGCACACAGTTCTTGTGGATTATTGCTCTCTAATCAAGCATCCATATGCTCGCATAGGACATTCGAGCATGTTGCTTTTATTTGTTATCTCATCTAGCTTTGCTAAAAGCTCATTTTGCGTCGATACGCTGCCCACATCACAAGCCACAGTGCTCATCAAGCTCTCATTGAGCTCTCTTTCAAGCTTCAAAAGCTTCTTTTGCTTCTCTTTTCTTATTGTTGCCAAGAGGATCACCCCACTGTTGCAACAGGATTAGAGTTGCCATACAAGGATTTATGAGCGTAGTGGAGGCTCACGCGTCTCTCTATTCCAAGTTCCTTCATGCTTTTTATTTCATAGTAATTAGATAATCAACTTTGCTCTTGGGAATAGTAAATGCATGTTGTTTTTTCCTTGATAGGCTAAGTAGATCTTGCATTGTTAATTAGTTTGATTTCAAAAGTTCATACATTTAGATTCATTTAAAAGCAATTTCCCTTTCCTAGAATAATTGATCCACTTATTCAGAAAATCAAACAAAAAAAAAACATAGATTCAATTGCATTAGGTAACTTCATATTAGTTTGCATACATTTTCTAATTCCTAGAATAGAAAAAAACTCTTTCATTTCTATAAACATAAAAAACACAAAAAAAACCTATTTTGCACTCATATAGGCTTGCATGCATACAAAAACTTAAAAGAACAAAAGCATTAGCAATGTAGAAGGTTTACAAACCTTTGATTCCAACACAAGGTCAACTTTGGTCAACATTTTAGCAAAACCCTTGATTTCAACACACGGTCGACGCAAGATCAAACAAAGTCAAACCTTAGGTCAAACAAACCCTAAGTCAAAACCCTAGGTCAAGTCAAGGTTAGCTTAAACCATCTCTCTCTTGTTTAGGCTCACGAATGTGCCCTGGACTTAGAGGTGAGTGGGTGAAGGCAATCCTCGACAAGATAGAGGAGATCCACCCTAGACAACAGCAAGACCCACAGGTAGTCCAACAACAACAAGAAAGGTTAAGAGAACTTCAAGTACAAGCAATCATCCAACAATTCAAACAATAATGCCAACTTGAAAGAAGTATCAATTGAAACAACAGTCAACCCACACAACGTTGGAACCTTAGAAATCCAAATAGAAGAACGGTGACTAGTGACCCTTCGGGTCATATAGTTATTTTAACAATGATCACAAAACACCACATCTGAACAAATGCACAACAAAGGCCCTAGGACTGGCCGACCACTCTCCGTGAAGTCCAGCTCTCAAACAAGCTAGACCACCCTCGTGTCTCGCCTCCTCTCAACTAGCTACTTCCACGGGAGCGAGAGTGACATGGAGGTTCACCCCGTGGCAAGGAGAGAGGGTCCATGTGTGTGCCAAAGCTAACTCGACTTCCCCAAGCCATCGAGTCATGTTTTTGAGTGTACAAGTTCTACAAGTGGTTTCAGGGGCTAAGAATGGTCAGAGAAGGCTAAAGATGAAATTAAGACTCAAAGATGGATTGAAAGACCAGAAGAGGGTGGGTCACCCCTTTTGATAGAGCAAGTCACCCCATGGGGAGATCTAGGGTCACCTTGGGTGACCCATAAATAATAGGGGGAAACCTAGGGAGAAGGAATGGGAAGACAAAATTAATGATGGGGAATGACCTAGGAGGTCAATTGGAAGCCTCTGAGAGGTTAAAATGGATGAAAGGAGCTTAGGGAAAGTGTATTTCCCATCTTGCAACACTAGAAGGTCAAATCGACAAAACTAGAAAGCGACAAAAGTGAATTGTTGACAAGGGGCGAAGGGAGAAGAAACAAGATCTAGAAGAGTTAACTAGGGAACATGGGAAACACAAACAAGACAAAGAACCCCAATCCATGTGTCACCAAGAGAAAAATTGTTGAGAGGTCATAATTATACATTTACATGTACGTGTTTAGGACTAAAGCTCATCATTGGATTACCATGTAGGCCCATGCTCTTTTTTAATGCTCACATATTTGCCCCCTCAGGAACAGTAGTCTACATGAAAGGTAGGTACTATTTTTGAACTAGGCCTTACTTGTTGTCATTATCCTATAATTATACTTGAAATAACATGTATTAGTTTCATTTAATGATGTTCAATAAGTACTGAAAATAGAAATGAGGAAATGTGCCATCGATTTGTGAGTCGTAAGTATACTTGAGTCACCTCGCTTCGCCATGGGGACCTACAAGAATGAAAGCATGCAAATCAAGGGTGCAAGAACACTACAAATGCCAAATTATTCCTAAATGCATTCAAATGAACTAAACTAAGAGAAGAGGAAAGAGGAGAAAACAAAAGAAACGAGGTCAAACTATGACGAAATTGTGCATGGAACCAGTTGATGGAGAGCTATCGACAAGGGAATCGAGAAGATGGCTACTAACCTTCCTCCTGCTGATAGTTGAGTATGAAAAATGAAAAAAAAACCTCTTGCAACCCTAGTTTTTGTTTTGTCAGTTTTGGTCAAATGAATCTGTTATTTTCCAATTTTGTTGTTGTCTATTTGTAACTTTTTATTTGTTGAATTTCTGTATTTTCTAGTAGTTTTTCTGACATTTTTACTTTCCTTGGGCATGGGGTAAGGTCACCCCTTTTGACAGGGCATGTCGCCCAGGGAGATTTGCCCTAGTGAAAGGAGCGACCCACCCAGAGTACTTTTAGATGGAATCTTCAAAAGATTGATACATCTAATGCTTGATTTTGCCTATTTCTTGACACTAACCTCTTATGTTTATTGTAATTTTTCTAACAATATACGTTTTTCTGTGGAACCTTGTCATGTTTTATGCTTTTTTGTGTAAAATTTTCAAATTTTGGAGATCTAATTCAACATTCCTTATGTGTGATAGGATGGACACATTCGATGGAATGCAATACATGACTAGCCTTGGTTTGTCAATGCCTATGCATCTCTATCTTCTAGAGATTGTTCTATTCTTAGGAGGATGGGTTTATATCTAGTGGCTCAGATTCTAGTTGTTCATCCTTCTTCACATATTTCTTGTGACATTTTGACATGCTAGGATGCTAACATGAACACAAATTCAGATTCCCTCAAGCATCATGAGAGTAGACCATCACTCTGTATGATGTGTATCGCATACTAGGTGTTCATGTGAGAGGAGAGCACCTTCAGCTCCTTGAGAGTGAATATGAGAGGGAGCGATTGTCTTGGGCTTCTATCATGGGGGTCACTCGTCCTAGGGACAAAGTTGGTGTTCAACTTATGTTAGTTCATGATCTTGACATTTCACCTTTAAGAAGGGTTCTCATTGGATTGATTGCTTCTTGGTTATCGTGGGATAAGGGATCAGCCTCGAGACTTTGATGGTGCTGGGCACCAATCATTTAGAGACTTGAGAAGGTTATTATTTATGCATGGGGGATTGATATCCTCGTCATGGTCTATCAAGACCTATATCATATATTGAGGTGAGGAGCTCTTGCCTTCAATTATACTTCTCTGATCATGACATGGATTTATGAGCATATTATTTTGTATCTAAGAGATGCGTCACTCCCAGATCCTAGACTACCGAGAGCTATGTAATGGGGCCATATGGATGTCTTTGATGTTACTACATGTGTCATAGCTACTTTTATTGATGCAGACCTTGTTTGTGATCCTTATAACGACATGGAGGGTCAATGGCCAGATAATGGTCAAATTCAAGATTATTGGAGAGGCATACTTCACTTGAGAGACAAGAATCACTTGGTTGAATCTCATCAGGTCGACCAAGTACTTTAACAATTTGGCAAGGACTTTCTAGAGGATTTGCCCCCTATTGCAACTTGTTATAGCTTAGTACAGGAGATGGTGGATGCTCAACATAGGGCATCCATTTGGACCCCTTTCTCTAGGTGTTCTGATTACGAGGCCTATTCGTGGACTAGGACAAAAATGTGTGAGGCCATCCTTTTCTTAGAGATTAGTGATTATCAAGGAGGAGCTTGAGGACTCTATCAATGAGGATTATGATCGTAAGAGAGGAAAATGATGGGGTCAGCACAAGAGGAGACAAAGAGATTCCCTTAGATGAGGAGACAACTATACCTCCTACACATGGTTCTTTGTCAAATGATCCTTCATGGCAAGTTGGCGATCCTCATAAATATCATTTCCTTTCTTTGTTTATTCCTTTGTCTAGTACTATTACACCCATTTTGTTTCTAACTATTTACTACTTACCTTGACTGGTTAATTTTCTTGAATAAATGAATGGTTTATGAATCTTTGCATTTATGTGTATTTTGAATCTTGAATTGAATATATTGAAAGATTGAATGATGCAATGTGATGTATTATAAGTGATTCTAGTTATGAAATGTATAAAGCATATGATTATATTGTGATTAGCTAACTACTATTGTGATGATGTAAGTTGAATGCAGGAACATGTTGCTCCTCTAGAAATGAGGGGAAGTATCACTCAGGAGAAGGACTTGGTCTAGTAATCCTTAGAGACGCCTAAACTGAGCAAGCACACACCACTATCCTACTTGGTCTAGGTTATGTCGAGTCTATGTGGGTAAAGGTAAGTAATCTGTGGTAATGATCTTGAATGCTTATTGGATATGATTTTATGAGCGTTTTGAATGAGGAATGTGATTTAGTTTGAGTGTCGATTGAAGTCTTCTTTAATAAAGTCTAGAATTGCAAATGACAAGGTATAAACATGAAATGAATACATACACATATGTAAATGCATGTCCACATTAAACTCATACATATGAGAAAATACGTGCATGAGTATACGTAGGTAGATGTATCTACGTATGCTCATGAACGTATTGCTCATAGGCATAAGAGTATCAATTGGACAAGGGATATCTGTATGTATGTGTGCATATGTGTATTTCATACACATACATCGTCAGTGGATATGTGGGTTAATGAGTTTTATGTTGTTTCAAGTAATGATAATACATGTATATATATATATATATATATATATATATATATATATATATATATATATATATATATATATATATATATATATATATATATATATATCGTCGGTGGATATGTGGGTTAATGAGTTTTATGTTGTTTTCAAGTAATGATAATATATATATATATATATATATATATATATATATATATATATATATATATATTTGCATTTACATACATATATATAATCATTTACGGTATACTTAAACATATGTAGATGATGGAATATGCAAATATGAATATATGAATTCTAATATCAAATGATATTTAAATAGAGCTTATAAGAATATGTAATGTGTGTGTGTGTGATTAATGTTTCTTAACATTGATTTGATAAGCATAGCGCTGATTTGTTAAACATAGCACGTAGCTTTGGAAACCAATGTAAAAGTTATACATAGCGCATAGCATAAGACTATTACGCAACATAGTCACTATGACTATAGTGCTAGA
Organism: Cunninghamia lanceolata; assembly: GCA_027924645.1. Classification (NCBI taxonomy): domain Eukaryota; kingdom Viridiplantae; phylum Streptophyta; class Pinopsida; order Cupressales; family Cupressaceae; genus Cunninghamia; species Cunninghamia lanceolata. Next base: position 119,499 of record BSBN01002028.1, read on the forward strand.
AATGCAGTGCATACATTCATAATGTTTGGGGCACATAAAGTGCCATATAATGTGAATATGACAGCGCTCCATAAAGCGCTTGTCAACTGATAACCAAACATATGAGTGCTTTGACCTATTCTATCCAAACTGCCAGCATGAGAATCATAGGCGTGGTGTTTGGGTGGTGCCATGATTGAGCAGTGCAAACCAAATTGAAGTCTTAAAGCTACATTATAAATTCCTGTAGGAATTAGTCAAGAATTAGGTGGCTAACATGGGTCGATCTGTTTCCTTGCATTTCTAAATTTAGTTCTTGTTGTCCACTTATGTGTTCTTTGTGCAATGATTTATGCTGCCACCTTGAATTCATTTTACTGAGTCAAATTTCTAAGTGGGAGTTGTGGTGAATTTGGGAGCTTGTTTGTAGCCTTGGCATTCTCATATTTTTATATAAATAGAGGAGCTCTTCCATTCATTTGTACACAATTTTTCATCAAACTTGTTTTATGTTGTTCTACTATAATTTTATGAGTTTAGAGTTTTTGGGTGTGCATTGTTATTTTGGTCTTGAGATTTCTTAGCAAAATTTGTAAGAAAAGAGGGGGAATTGAGTTGTTCTTGGAGGAGATATTCAGCCATCTTTAGGAATTAAGAGCAAGGAATCTAGTTGAACTATTGGAGCATAGCATTAACAGGCATGCTAATTTCTCCTCCATTGTGCATTTTATGTTTGAAAAGATTTTGTCCTTGATTGTTTGTTTGGAAATAAGTTTGGGTTGCTTTTCTTTATCGAATTAGATATTTTATTGTAATTTCTATGAGAGGTATATATCTAGTATGGGAAATATTATGTATTGAATGTATGAATAATCTCCATAGTAGAGATTAGTATCTATATTGAAACACTACAGCAAAATAGGCAATTAGTGCTTAAAATAGTGCCATAATTTAGTGCATTTGAGTTCATGGATTGGACACTTCTACTAGCGCCAAACTCGATGCAACAATGCGTGTTCACTTGGGCGCCAGGTTTAGCGTCGGGTTACCGTTGGTTTTAGCACCAGATTTTGTTGCTTCCAGTTTGGCTTCTGATTTTGCTTCTGGTTTTGCTTCTTGTGTTGCTTCCAGTTTTGCTTCGAGGTTTGTTTCCGGTTTTGCTTCCAATTTTGCTTTGAGTTTTGCTTCCAATTTTGCTTCCAGTTTTGCTTCCAATTTTGCTTCTGGTTTTGCTTCCAGGTTTGCTTCCGGTTTTGCTTCCAATTTTGCTTTTGGTTTTGCTTTCGGTTGTACTTCTAGTTTTGCTTCCAATTTTGCTTCCATTTTTGGTTCCAGGTTTGCTTCTAGTTTTGCTTCCAATTTTGCTTCCACTTTTGCTTCTGGTTTTACTTCCTATTTTGCTTCCGATTTTGCTTCCAATTTTGCATCTAGTTTTGCTTTCGATATAACATCGCTTGTTGCTTCCATTTTTGTGTCTTTTGTTGCTTCTAATATGGATTCTATTATTGAATCCTTTGTTGCTTATAAAATTGCTTCCATTATTACTTCTTTGTTTGTTACCTAAATTGCTTTTGTTTTTGCTTCCTAGATAATGCCAAGTTTTGCTTCCAAGATTGCTTCTGGTTTGCTTCTAGTTTGGCTTCCATTGTTGCTTCCTTATTTTCTTCTAAAAATGCTTCTTGTTTTACTTACATTTATTAATTTAATATGTTTTATTTCAATTTAATTAGTTAAATATATCATGCCTCTTAAATAACTCATATGATTAAATAACAAGATTAATTATTTAACTCATATGATTAAATAACAAGATAATTATTTTTTTTGGTCGGTAAAAGGCATTATAGTGCCCACATATATTGATATTATGTAAAAAGGTTTACATACAAAACTATCCATTCTCTAGATATACTGCACAGATTCAAGCTTATACAAAACTTATACAAAAAATTACATTTCTACATATCGACTAGATGTGCCATAAAAAAAACCTGAATGGCAGACACCAAAAAGAAGAACTTCAAAATTACTCCTGTTGATAGAATTCATCTAATGCCACAAAAATGTCAAATAGTTGGATCCACAGTGGAGAATCCTCCCGAATCATGCCTATTGCTCACTGAATAAAATCCCTCCCCCTAGAGGCCCAAATGCGATGTGTGATCAACTGTTGACCGACCACTAGATCTATGAGGAAGGGGAGGCGTTCAACCACTGCATCAAGTTCTAGAAGTTTCGGCAAATCCCCTGCTTTCAGAATTCCATTAAGGAGATCTGCAAAAACACAAATTTCAACATCATCACCAAGGAGATGGTCCTTGAAAGTCACCCTCAAACACACCAATGCATTTACTTTCTACATTCCCTAGTCCAGCAATGATGCAAGAAACTGATAGGTGATATATGTATTAACCCGATATTGATCCACAGATGAAAGGAAATGGAGCCCTAGCACCATCTTCACAGCTTCAATAAACAACTTTGAATGAACTTTGCAAATTCCAAACAACCGAACATCAAAAATTTGGCCCAGAAAAGCAACCTGTCACTTATTGTTGGTGAGACGAATAGGAGTCTCCATTCTGAAAATATGAATTGCAATTTCATAAGGCGAGTGAAATTTATAAATTTCAACTAACAATGCCTTAAATGCCCTTCAATGTATCAATGAATGAAGTGTTGGATGAATGTCTTGTCCGAAAGGAATTGGTGTCGATCACACAAGGCGGAATAACATGATAATTAATTCGCATGGGAGAATTAATGTTTATGTAGAATAACAAGATAATAATTTAAACACGATCATCATCTATAATTAAAACAAGTGAGTCAAATATCTATAATTTAATTGAATTTGAGAACATCCATTCTGAGCAGTAAATTAAAATCATCATACGTAATAAATATCCATCCAAAAATCATCAACCACTTTCAATATATAAATTGACAAGTCAAGATCATCATCATATATAACTAAAACAAGTGAGAGTCAAATATGCCAGTAGATCAATAACATGTCAAAATGATACATGTCCAACAGTCGACATAAGTCAAAATGATACATGTACAAATGATATAAGTAAAAATGATAAATTATGTAACTCAAAATGATACAAGTCAAGATGATACATGTCCAAATGATATAAGTCAAAATGATACATAAAATTATGATACAACTCATTAATATGGTAATGCAAGTCATGAAAATGATACATATGATAGTAACCATGAAAAGAGGCATCATAACAATATATCAGCAATGATCCATGATGCAGTCTATATGATCATGAATGTCACTGACTACTACCAGCAACTGCTTCATCATCATCATCACCATCGTGATCATCACCATCGTGATCATCACCATCGTGATCATCATCATCATGATCATGATCATCATCGTCGTCATCATCATCGTCATTAGCCTCAGTGTCTTCTGTATCTGCGTCGTCATCATCCTCTGCCATGTGATCTGTACCAGAATGAACATAATCTGGATCTATATCATGATGATCATCTTGATCTTCTGGAAGACCCGTGTTCTGCAAAAAAAAATATTTAGAATGAAAAGTTATTATTTATTTCATGCAATAATTTATTTTTTATGTTATATATCTAATATTGCAACATATGAAACGAAACCATAATCATATTACATCATATCAAAGTGCACATACCATAATAAAATTTCAAAAAAGTTACAGCTAATATGTGATTCCAATGATGTAAAACATGCAACAATTCTAATAAACGTTAGTAAAGATCATAAAAAATTTTGTTATACAATTTAACTATCAACTGTAAATTCTATTACATAACCTTAAGTGCCAAAAATTGCTTGGTCCGTGTATGTTCTTTTTCACTATTAATCTAAATCAAAATAACCTATTCCCGCCATCTTCCCATACTTGTATTGCAAAATGCAAAATAATAAATCTGCTCAATTGATGCCCTAACCCTAATAATCCTGCAACATCCCCACCATTACCCTCCAAAAAGAATAAAATTATTTAATTTGACTTAAGGATCCTTTAGAAGTCATAAAGAAAAATATCGCTAGGAGAATACCATGTCGGGAGGACTCACTTTAACATCTCCCCAATAGCCCGATGAGATAAAGTCAATTTGTATTTCGCTGACATCATAAAATCAAGGAGATAAAATATATCGAAGAGACTGAAGGATATTGGGAAGACTAAATCGTGTCTCTTCGATACCCCGTTAACATCAAGCACATCGAAGGGACTGATACATATCGGCATGACACTTAAATGTGTCCCGCTGATACAATGATATCCAAGTGTAAAAGCATTTCAAGGGGGCTTGAGGATATCGAAGGGACATAAACTTTGGTCCCGCCAATACAATGATAAAGGGCATTTTCAAAGGAAATAAAAAGGGTTCTATAACATATAAAAAGGATATCGGTAGGACAATGGTATCGATATGACATTATCAGAGGTCACTCCGATACCTTGATGAATAGTGAAATAATATCGAGGAAGGAAAAGGGTGACCATCCTGATAAATCTGTGACATGACTATTAGATATCTATCAAACGGCCCCCAATTCAAATGAATTAATTGCTCTTGAATCAATATTGCATTTGAGACATATATGCCATCAATGAAGCAGAGCCGAAAGGATTAATCTCTAAAAGATTTTTAATAGGCGGGGAAAATTGAGGAGACAAAAGATAGAAAAGGACAAGTTGCAGAACAAGGAAAGCTCATCCAAGTAAGTACTCCAGACCTAACTTTGAGATTACAGAGTACACTTCAATTGCGAATTCATAAACACATGAAACCATGGAAAGTTGGAATGAAAACCCTAAGAAGAGACAGAAAATAGAAGATAGACATCTAAATTGAGACTTGATAGAACAATGGCCGGGGTCTGGGCAGAGGTCTAGAAGAAATGCCCAATTGAATCCACATGCTAAAAAACTCGAAGATAGTAACAAACATGTAGGATATTAATGGATCCCCATCAGAGGATATGACCTATTTATATACCAATACAAGAAAATGCATAGACACAAGCTAGTCTCTAATCCATGGAGGATGAACTTGGGGAAGTTAGTAGTGCCAAATGTGTTTGTAAATGTAGAATTGCTCAAAATGTTTGCAGATAACTATAACCCCCAAACCCGTATGATTGAGCTAAAGGATGGGTTAGGGTTTATTCCTATCACTTGGGATTATATCTCAATGGTTTTTCAATTAGACATGAGCTTTGATATGGTATTCAGGGTCAAGGACTTATTAAATGAATATCAAAATCTAAGTAACACCTATAAAAGATGGAGATTACCGTTTCACAGGCCTCAGGATGAAAGTAATCAACTTAGAGTGTTTGCAGGAGAGGAGGATCCCCCTTATTCGTTTGAATTGTTTGAACCATATTTCAAATATACCTATTATTCTATCTGTTAAGTATTGGGTGTGGATGCCCGTGCATATATGGATATAGCTCCAATGGTTTTAGCTGCTGATATACAAAGCCCAGATGCCAGAACATTAGACTATGTTGAATATCTCTCTAATGATATTCATAATGATTTAAAAGCTATAAAGGAGAGCAAGAGGGGTTTTAGGTTTAAGAATTATTCTCTGTTTATGCATCTTGTGTTATATGAAGGGAAAAATTTGAGTTTATGGGATGAATCTCTTAGGGTTAGAGATCTAGATAGAAAGGGAGATATCAAGCCAGTACAAATGTGGATAGTTGTATGGGATGGTAGATGTGATCGATCACATTATCTATACTTTGAGGAATATTTTGTAAAGCCTTTATATGCTCTATTTGGTGACCCATGTAGTTAAAATTTGTCACCTAATATACAAAGATTTCTCATGCCTAAGGATATGGATAAGAGTAAGAAAATCAATCACAATTTGGGTGATTGGTATGTATACATGGATTGTATAAAGATTGAAGTTTTTGGATATGAAGGAGCACCATTTTTGCTCCCAAAAACTTGCCCTGATAGACTGACATATTTAGAGATTGTTAGGCAGTTGGCCTATTTTGATTTCATGCACTTGAGGAAACACAATAAGCAATCTTTCATGCTAGGTACCCTGTGTTTTGGGGATTTTACTGCCTTTTCTAAGAAAGGATATGAAGAAATTGAAAAGAGATTAGATTATTTTGGGCTACCTAGAGGAAATGTCAGGGAGAAGTTTGACCCTGAGCACTTCATAAATCATGTCAGCATGAATCAGAAGTTAAAGAAGTATCAGCATGTTCTATTTGTAGATGATGATCTGATTAAAAATACTGATGAAGCTTCTGTAGTTCAAAGGAGACAGTTGTATCATAAGGTCATGATAGCTAAGGCTTGGAGGGTAGTCCAAAACCCCAATTATAAAGGAGCCTTTCCAGAAATAGATGATCCAATTGACAGATTGAGTATGCTAGTTTCAAAAGCGTAAGAATTGATTGTAGATGTCCCACCTAAGGTTTTTAAAAGTAAAGGCGAAAAATTTAGAGAAACACAAGCTAGATATGAGACTCCTTTGACTCGCCTATCTCCTCAACCTATGTCTGATATCAATTTTTCTATGGATACTAGCTTTGTAGAAGATGAGGGATTAGAAGGTGAGGATGAGACTGTGTAAAGTTTTGAACCCGTGATTGACAAATATGACCCTCCTATGGACAGAGAAGCAATCAATACATAATCCCTTGATGAACTATTAGAGGATATGAGACATATGGCCAGCCAAAAATTTGTCTTAGATAAAGATTTTATAAAAACCCCTGAGTTTAAAACATTTCTCTATGAATTCAAAGGCACAAAGGCTAGGGAAAAGATGAAGGATATTTCCCCTGAGGTACAAAGTGAAGTGTTGCATGATCTTCAAAAAGAAATTGACAAAGCCATGGATAACATGACCCCAGAAAAGGGAAGAGAACTATTAGAGGAGGCAGGGGTTATGTTAGTATCTGGCTGGGATATGACATCTTCTATTATTTTTGATACTTTCAAAAGAAATCAGGATAAGAAAGTGCAGTTAAGCATTGAAGCTATGGACAAGGTTAAGACAGGTTCTAGGTATGATCCTGATAAAGCAACTTTGTTGATATGGGCACTCTACCCTCCACACCAAATGCCTCAAATCATTGATGATCCAAACAAAGCATTTGGTCATCTTATAAAATAGAGAGTTGAAGATACTGACTGACTTGATACTACTGAATTGAATGTAAATTTTGCCAAACTGACAAAGGCTCAAATAGAAAAATTGGTCAAAAACAACAATGCTTATGTAGCAGAGAATACAAAATTGGAAAAAGAAATTGCTATGTATAAAGATAAACTGGCATCATCTAGTAGTCGTTTATATTTTCAAGAACCAGACAAAAGAATGATGGAAGCCATAGCTGATGCAAATTATTGGAAAATAAAGGCTTAGAAATTCCAAAAGAAAAGTGACAAATTGGAAAATAATATGAAGGTTGCCAAGTACCAAATGGCTTATGAGTTGATAAACAAAAGATTTGAAATGATGATGAAACACAGTGATCAGATATGGGATTTACATAAAAGGACCCATAATGTTCATCGAGAACATTAAAGATTGCATCTCAGAATGCTTGAGAAGAAAGAAGAGCTAAAAACTAAGGCAAACATCAATGAGCAAACACTTAGGGAATGTAATGAATTGATCATTGAACATGAAAGATTTAATATATTGTTAATAGAAGATATTAGTGATTTTGACCTACAAGGGGACATGGCATTTCCTAATTTATTCAATAATGAAGGAAATATATAGGACAAAGGTTTGCGGAAAGAAGAATTGGCTCAGTTATTACCCATAGCTCTGGAGAAGGTCAACGATGAAGACAGGGTGATAGAGGATACACATAAACAATTGGATAAAATCTTCAAGCTAGAATTTGTCATGATGGATATAATTTCCACATACACTTGTGTATCTCAGGAGTACATTGAGCACATAGCCAAGGTAAACCTGTTTATTGCCAGAACAGTATGAGAAAAGCATAGAAACAAGAATTAAGTTTTGAAAGTTTTGGCGATATATAAAAGTGATGTATTACTTTCAGCAATAGGAACAGGCATAGCATATTCGATAGAAACTGCAATATAAAGAGGAATACCTTGCCAGGCCTATGGTCATGGGTATTCTATGAAGACTAACAGATATAGATCTTAATCGAGTTTGTTAATGCCTATAATCACTTTTTCCTAATTATGTTTAATTATGAAAAGATACAAAATATGAATAGTTGCATCTATTCAGGCCTGAAGCTTATTCGCTTCCCATATATATATGAGGGAAACCAAGGCCTTAGGAATCATCATCATTCAATCTGTTCTACAAGACAATTCATACTTATATATTTACAATCATATTTCAAGTTCAAGACATTACCATGATATTTTAATATTTTAATGGGCAAGGATGATCAAAATTATGGATATATCTATGGTGTTATGATATTCTGTTGATATTAAAGTTTATCAGTTGTTTGACTGTCTCCATCTTGGTTATTTCCAGTTATTTAAATCCCTAGATTTATCAATGCACATTTGTTGTCATTGTGTGGATGCTTTTTGATTGGTTTCTGTTAAAAGTTGATTTAATTCCTTCTGAGTGGTTTAATATTTATTGGTCTCTATTTTGAGTTAAATCCTTTAAAATAAATCATATTGGTGGGTTTCCTTTAAATAGAATTAAATCCTTTTAGGCAAACACAGTAACTTGAAAGAATCAACTAGATATTAAAGAAGAGTCTAGCAGCTAACCATCTTGCACGTTCATACAAGGTATGAACATTTAGAAGATGCCAGATAATCAGAGTTAAGCCAAGTAGTTCTGCAAATCATTAAAACCTTGACCCCATTACCCAATAGCATTAGGCACTGGTCAGAACCTTTTTATAACAATCCTTTTATATCTCATAACCTTATACACATCTACTTCACATCCATTTGCCATTGTGAAGGTCAATCAAGTCTGCACTAATCATGAAGACCTATTTTTATGGCCCCCCTACAATTCCCCGAGTCTTTTACACCATGTCTCTTCTTGTTCCAAGAACCCATATAAATTGCAATACACTTTTACAAGTCTAGATGTGATCAAACTACATGACAATCTAGGAGGAATCTCGAAGGTGCTGATAGGTTAGTAACAATAAACATATAGGAAAGAACATATGTGAAGCACTTTATTCGTTGTGGGCTCATGAAATCTCTAAATAACCAAATGAAGTACAATGGGACATTTTTAGATGCAACCAGATATGTATGTTTAGTAGCTCTTCTCTTTGTTTAAAGAATTGAATCCACAAACCTTTCTAACTTGGACAATTTTTGTATATACAATTTCACTAATCTTCTTCTAATTGTAACTCTCTGTTTTATTTACCAAAAGAAGTTTTTTCTGCTGAGCATGGATCATACCACCATTAATTTCAATCAGAGCTACTTTTTTGGATTGAGAATGAGGTTTAGATTCCGTACATCCCTTAAAATATGTGTACGATTCTCAAGGTGAAATACTTTTAGCAAAAAGTAATTGTACAAACCTTTGGTTTGTAGTTATCTCAAGCTACAAAGAAGGCCAATGGGCCTATAGTCAGAGATATCACTCCTATGAATTGCAATGGAATGACAGGAAAATGGTTAAACCAAAATTTTCCTTGGTTGGATAGCATAGCCAAATCTAGTTTAGTATGAGGCCTATCGTGTTTGTGTTTAAAGTTAGACCATAAAATTAGTAATTGACTAATAAAATTCTCTCCCTTCAGTATTTTTATGGATCATACAATAGAAATTCTGGCTTTATAATATTGTAATGTCAGAAAATGTCCCCTTGGGGGATTTTCCCTCAAAAGGTTTAGTTCCCGGGTCTCTAGTGTGCATTTAGGACATCTTCCATCATAATTCAACATCTTGATGGAATGAACCCTGGGTATCATGACAAATGGGGCCTAGGGGGACCCCTTGAACCTAACCCTACCCAAAATAGGGGGGGAGGACTTGGGCACCCATGCCCTAGTCCTGCCCTATCTTGGATCATGCCCAAATTTCTAGTGTCAGTTTATGACCGTTATTTGGTCCCTAGGCCAACACAGTAAGTTTGAATTTACGAAATCTTGGTGGGAATGTTTGTAGTTGCATATAAAAGCATGCTTAGGCATTCATTTGTAAACTAGATGGCTATTGTGAACTTTATGTATTTCTAAAAGTGATTCAAGGCTTTCATTGTATTGCAAGAGCAGCTTTGTGTTGTCTATGTGTTTGTGTTTGCAGATTTGAGCATCCATCTCCTCATGGAATGAAGAGCTTCTTCCTCCCATGAGATCTTCAATACAAGGTGATATCTATTGTGATTATTGACCATTTATCATTTGGTTTTTGCCTCTGCCTCTCAAGGCACGCACTCTCTATCTGACAACGGTGTTCGGAAGGTTTGAATGTCTCTTTGGGGCTTGATTGAGGCAGGCCTCTAAACACCACAACCCCCTCCCAAAGTTTTCATGATTGCAAGTTACAGGTTGGAGTTGCAAACAAAGTGAAGTTGTAGGAGGGTACAAGAGAGTGTCGAGATTGCAGATCAGTGAAAGAAATGACTACCTAGACTTGGGCGCCCACTCATTAGTCCTCAAAGTTCCATAACAGGAACACCTCTGATACAACAGATACAGGTTGTAGACCTTATTTCTAGATCTTGACAAAAAGCAGGGCCTTGGACTTGGACGCCCACTCTTTAGTCCCCAAATTTTCTGTCTCGGAACCTCAAAAATAGGTGCACAGTTATTTGATATTTTACATCTTTCTGCAGAAGCATTTTCCGTAATTCATCGGTTTACTGTCGTATTTGCATAATTAGGGTTTTAAGGTACAACTGAGCATAAGAGAAGGAAATTGTCAATCTAATCATAAAAATCCAAGTTTCCCTACATCTCAATAGTGACCTAGGGTATGATAGTACATTGCAACTCGACCCTAGGTCCTTGAATGTAAGGGTGAAAGGAGGATATACACCAAAACTACCTAAAACTTAACTATCCAAAATTTACCCTTTACAATTATGCCATAGATATTTTCCTCTTATTTCATAAAGAGCACATCCTCTTCATCATTGAGGTTTCTAGTTCTACCATGTTGTAATTGCCATGTAGAATCCATGTTGCTTCCGGGCATCAGTTCTAGAGAAATGTACATATACATGCTCAATGTTACAGCAGTTGACCAAATTTCTCTTTTGAATGGAGTTTGTGAAAATGTTTTCTAGTCCTCTTTGGGGTCATATTTTCATGCCTACTTTTGCATGTCTTTTCTCCACCTAAAGAATGAAAATAAATTTATGTTTGGCCTTGGACCACCATGATGGCTGGAGCTATGTACCCCAAATCTTGTAATGAGATATGACCAATCACTATAGCCCCATTATCAAAGAAGATAAAAGAATGACATCTCAACTAGAAAGATACAAAACATATATATTGACTCTTCAAACATTTTCTGCCTCCCTATGTTCAAATTGAAGCAACCCTAGGAGATATTTTTAATGTCAGTTGTGTACTGAGAGTGTGAATTTTTTCCCTTTTAGTTTGTATTAAACATTTTCCATGCAGGTAGTCAATTATACCTAGGTCTGGTAGAACCTGAAGTGAACTTTGATCTTCCTTCAAATCACCCTAACTTCATAAGGAATCCAAAATAGGATTAGTCATAAGAAGGAGATAGGCAAACAAGGGTTTGCTGTTCATTATTAGCCCATCAAACTTAAGCATATGAGATAGCATGGCACACAAAAAATGTTGTGGATAATGACCACAAGATTAGGTTAATTGCAACCACTTTTGTAAGCAAGCACAAGACTAGTATACTCATTATGATCCTAATGGCACCAAGAATGATCTTGGTAAATTGCTAAGAGATTTCCTTCCCAATTTCAATTGCCCTAAGATGATGCATCGTAATATTGTGGCATTAAAGGAAATAAGGCAACAATCAGGAGAGATTGTGTGTAGGTATGATCAACACTCTAAAGAATTGGTGTTAAAGATTGACCCAACTATAAAATGTTGAAATTTAGAAGAAATGATTTATTGGTAGGCTAATTGCACATATCCAACATGAACTAGTTTAGCTCACTCTCCCTAATTAAAAAGTTTCTTTAAAAGTTGTGTTGAGATTATAAGAATTAGGGGAGCCCCCAACATATGATTCTACTACATGCCTAAAAGAACAAATGGAAAAATGGTCATGCAAATAGCACAACTTGCAAGTGAAACTCTTAATCAATGTGGTTTATGATGAACAAAGTGCCACACTAAGGGGCATACAACTACAAACTATCTAGTGGTGGGAGCTCAAGCTATTAATGCCACATAGTTCCCTCTTGCTCAACACATACCTAATTGCACCATATGTCATGAGACTCATGAAATTGTCCACTATTGCAAAAGTGAAAGGATGTTCCTATCAATTACTAGTGCAAGGTTTGTCACACATCCACCCATGACATTACCACCTACAAAGTAGTACAAGTCTTCCACAAGGCAAGAGGAAAACAAAATTAAACACAAACACGTAACCCCAGTCACAACCACAATAGATGGTGTTGTGCTATTAGGAGCCATAATATATGGAGCATGGAGGAAATCAAGGAGGCCATGGTAGAGTATGCAATAGAGGAATCTATTGCTACTAGTGTGGAGAACCTGGGCATACCTCGCGTAGTTGCACAAAGTTTCCAATGTATACTTATTATGATGTTGATCACAAGATAGAGGATTGCCCTACATTGTTGCAACTGTTGGAATATTCAATGATGTGCCTTTGATAAAGATATTAATGATGTGCCTTTGATAAAGATATCAATGATGTACCTTTGATAAGGGACTTATCATTTTCATAAGTTTTATCAGCACCTAATGATTCAATAAAGGATCTACTGTCTATACATTAATTCAATATAAACAAATGTGTGGATGATTCAGTGGCCTATTCACATAACTCACATTTGTATATAAGTGATTGCCCTTACAGTTGTCAAGCTTTGTGGATTAAATTTTTTTTGAAAAATGTCTAAGGATTGTTCTGTAAAGGTAAAAAGGTGCATTCATAATGAGAGTGACTGAAGTTCAAATCTCAACACTGCAATAAGGTAACTAGGAGGACATGTGCACATGCCTAATACTGCAAATAATGAGACAATTGAGTGGGATCTAGGGTCAACAGAGAAGCAATTTAGAACTCATCCTATGCATCAATAAACAACTCAATGCAAGAAATGCAAATTGACATATTAACATAGCAATATCCAGCTAAGTTATTGAAAGTCAACTATTGATACCTCGTTCTCCATCCAAATTACAAAATCGGTCCACTTTTTGCTTTGTAACATTTCCTTTTCAAATTGGCTTGGATGCCGACCATATTTCTCCTCCTATCAAAACATGGCACATGGACTAGTTAAACTAATTAATATGCAATCATTTACTTTTTCCTAGGAAATAAAAAAATATATCATTTAACTTATTAAATATACTTACAAATGTACAGATCAAGGCCTGTAAACCTTTCTGGCCACTGTGATGTGTGGCACGAAGTTTGTCAAGCCTAGCCTTGGAGGCCTTGTCCTAAAACATATACTAATTCAATTTAACTATGCACAAATAAAATTTAAAAATCGTTTATAAATTTGATATAATCTTATGAGCAAATTCAAATATCTGCGTACTCTCCTCACCAGACTTCCTCTGTGTATCGGACTTCTCATATGCTTTTACAAGTTCTTTCCATACTTTCAAACTTACATCAATTGGCCTTTTTTTGAGCCTTAGCTTGGGAGGGAGTTTTTTTATCTTCTTTGTTTGGTTGCACCAAAATCTCTTGCAGTTTTGAGACATTCATAGCTTTATCTTCTTTATAGACCAACCTGTGCCAAATTCAGTCTCCATGTCTTGGATAACTACTTTTTGTAGGTGCGTGGGTATCTTTGAGAATGGCAAATGTAGATGGTCTTTGAACCGTTGAAGGCATGATTCCTTCAACCTATTCACAAACATTTTTCCAACATCTATCATTTGGACATCCCCTGAAACCACATCGTATTATATCTTGGTATCGTAGCTACCAATGCAAGATGCAAAACATGGCGTGGTGGTCGAAGAAGTCTATGTCCTAGGAGTGGTTGGGACATTGGAAGCCTCTGCTCACTGTTCCACATTCTTAGAGGTTACTATTATTGATTTCCTCCTGGATCTTTTGTCTGATCCATGACTGGTTTGGAAATCAATTGATTCGCTTTGACAATGTTGATTTGGCTGCAATGTTTCAGGGGCTTTACTAGATCATTTTTCTATGTATCTGGCAAGCATTGTCAAGTCCACACCATCCAATTTGTTCATTGCCTCTACCCCCAATATGGAAGCTAATGCCTCTTTATCTTTGTCAGTCTCATGTCCCTATATATATAATTTCTTCTTTTAAATTTAGAAATAAAAAACTAAAAACTAAAAATCAAAGAAACAATGGAAACATTTACAAATCTATAAATTGACAATGAATTACCTCATTGTGGCAAGAGTCTGCTCCCTTTGCTATATTCCCTCTATTGCTTAACATTTTGAGGCGACCTAGGGCAAATTATTTTCGTCCAGTCCATGGAGGCAAATGAAGTACACACTGCCAGGTATGAAAGTTTTCATCCATTTTTTCTATATTCCTCAAGGTTTTTGACCTTTACTTTGTAGATCAAATCATGAAGTTGTTTTCCTCTGTAAGTTTGCTGCAAGAAAGTAAGCTTATACATCAATTGAAATAAAGCACACACTTATAATATTATGGAATGTGGAAATTTGTTGTCTATTATGAAAAGCCTTGCTCGGAATTATCTTCAATAGATGCCCTATGAATATTACAAGACCCGCATTTATCCAAATGAACCCGACAACTGATGGGAAAAAAAAGAGAGGCGATGCCCTTACTTGGCACGAATAGAAGAAGAGCAACACGAATTGAAAGGCTGAGATATCTGGAAGCAAAGGTATGGAAAGGAAATTGGGGTTGGAATACAGGTCCCGCCATTGCCAAGGATTTGCCCAAAATAAGGGCGAACACAAAAAACCCAAATGCTTGATTTCCAAACACAAAATGAACACCAAAAATCAATAATTTTTTTTTTTTTTGGGGGGGGGGGGTATGTTCAGGCGGGAATTTTTAAATTTTTTTTGATCTATTAGTCGGCGCTATAGTCGGAGCAGTTATCAACAACTTTAGCGTTGACTTTTAGGCCTAAATATAATCTTTTTTGGGTACAAAAGGTGGTGCAAAGTACACCTAATTTAGCGCCTATCAGTGCAAAATGATGTATTTTTCTTGGAAGTTGATATCACTATCTAATGGAATGCCAACTTTGGTTGCTTATAGCAACCTCACCAAATTTGGATTGTCCTTATAATAAGTAACTATATCTTGTTTCCATGATAGCATTTTGACTTCATGCTTCTCTTATGATTAGCTCAATAATGACTCACTCTTTCACAACCTTACACAGATGGTTGGTGATAATCCTTATGCAAGTGATATGGCTTTGGAAAAACCAAACAACTCTTCTCTTACTATCATGACATGATATTGGGACTATATTGGCAGCTTATGGCAATTGCTTATGGTATTGTGATTTTCATTTCTATGTTCTCATTAACCTATTTTAGGTTGAAGCATGGTAACTAACCCACTAGCTATTATGACAGTCATAAAATGACTAGACAATCCTCTCCACTTTGACAATGACAGTCCTATGCATGGTGTTTTCTTCATGACAGTCCCCAATAATGTGAATTATTGATAGTAGCTAGTTCAAATGGAGTTTTGGATGGTGTAGTAAGTTGTCCCTATGGCTCATGAGAGTGAATGCCTTGGTTATGTCCTTATGACATTACTCTCTATATATCTCCTCTTTATAGTGACAAGGTTTCAAGAACATGACAACTTGGGTAAGGTATCAACTTGTCTCTTTAACCTCTAGATTGTCATTTTTCAAGAACTGATCTCATTGAAATGCAAAGACAACATGTTGATTAATGACTAACTACATTATTACTATGATAGTGACTTAACCTGGTCACAAGATTAATAAGACAATTTTATAGTAATAACTCTATGGATGCATACCTAGCTATCCTAGGTGTACTATGACAATAATTTTATGTTGCTAGTGTTGCTTTTAAACCTCATATGGTTGTTACCTATGCCTCATGGTATGACAACCTCTACAATGTTAATTATGATATTCATATGATGGTGAGTATTGGAGCTATGGTTTGGATGACCTAATAACATTTGTGATAGTCCTTTGGGGTTGTGATAGACCTTTTGGGTTGTAACAATACTTAGTACGATTGTCCATCAACTATAACAAGGCATAATGATGGTCCTTGATATCATCCCCCTATAATGATAGTGGGTGGGTGATATCATATGGTGGTTCCCCTTTATTCCCATATCAGTCCATTGACTTGCTAATAAAGATTCTAAATCATTATTAGTACAACATTAGGTGGTATTTGGACGATAGCAATGATATGACAACCTTTGAATCCTCAAGATCCCACTACAATAGTAGATCAACACTATGATGGTCCCCTGACTTATCATTTTGACACCAATTATTTTAGTTGGAGCCATGACCTTCCATCTAACATTTCAGAGTTGGATTTGGGATTAAGGACAACCTTAAGATATGTGAGGAGATTGACAACATTTTAGCTAAGTCATGACAATCTTTGTTTATATTATGTGACTTCACTATAATATTGAGGCCTAGTTTAAGAGGCTTTAGGTATGTGATTAACCTAACAAAGATCTAACAACATGATTTCAAAATTAACATCCAAATCATCCTTCCCTCCATCAAGAATTTAAAATTGTGGTGCCAAAGACTCTTTGAGACTGTTTTGAGTGTTCTATGATAGTTTTGAGGGTTTTATGGCCACTTGGGGAGATATAGATAGACTTAAAATGACCCATAAAAGAAAAGAGAGAGTCAAACAAGAAATAAATGTCTTTTTGATGTAAATTTGTAGTCATCTTGTAATCATAAGATTTAAGCTCTAGTTGTCAAGATTCCGCGTGTAAACTTTTTGTGAAGAGCAAAATGTTGCAATGTCCTATTTTGTTTTTCATAGTGCGTCTTAATGAAAAGCGAGTGTATTAACAAGATAATTTCAACAATATTGTCTTGGTGCACAGTTGTTATGTGACTATTGTCATTGTTGTGTATTATAGGATCCAGAGGAGGCCATGGAGAGAGGACGTGGACGACATAGAACTACTAAATCGTAAAGAGGAAAGTGGGTGGAAATAGATATGTCAACAAAATCTGCAAATACAATAGAGGTAAGAAGAGAAAGCAACCTCAACCAAAGGAGGAAGGTGTTTATGAATTCACAAATGCTACAACATAGAGGAGATAAAGTCATTTTTCTGTCCATGAGGCCTCTAAGGTCAAACTTAGTGGTTGAAAATGCACAGGAATGGTGATTAAATGTGATTCTATGATCAAGGGAAAAGTTTGAAAATTAGGATGGCCAAAATATGATATCAATATGTCAAATATATGACAAAAATGAGCTTTTGTGTTGGATAGCATATTCGTTGAAATGATATAATTGGTGTACTAAACATTATTTACTATGTTGTGTATTATAGGGGCCAGACAAGGCCATGGCAATAGATCGTGTCATATCAAATGAGGACACAATGGATGAAGCAGGACATTAGGTACTCAAATTTTGACTTAGTAAAAAATGATTTGATGGCATTTTGTGATACGTCCATCTTTTTTCACAGTATCATTGAAATTTATAATGTATTATCCAATCTTGATATAAATTAATGCATGTTGTTGATTATTTTAGATGGAGATTGGAGCAAATGTAGAGCTTGAGCATTCAACTAGCAAAATAAAAAGATATGTACATGGACGTGGACCTAAAACTGTTAAATCACGTAGAGGATAGTGGGTGGAAGAGGATATGACAATGGATCCTGTAGACACAACAAATGATTGCACTGAACAAGAGGTTGGTCGAGACTATAGTACATGGGATGAATACTTTGAGAAAATTGTTGGTTGTGGATGTTCTGTATGTCGTGGAAAGAAACAATTCAAACGAGTGATTGTACAAAGACATTACATATATGATGAGCTTCGAGTCGGTAGTATGCCTCCTACAATCGATTCAAATCCAATAGGAATTGTGGTAAGGAATTTTCCAATTTGATATAAATAATATGTATACTTCGTTTAAACATTGTTTTATATTATTTAAATAACTAATTTTTCCTTAATGGATACTTGCAGGATAAAGTTCTTGGTTTAAACTTTCCTGGATCATCGACTTCCAGCCTAGAGGGAAATGATCATTTATCAGATGATACATCCAACAAAAATATGTGTCAATATACCAGCTCAGAAGATGAGGAATTGATGAAAACAAGCAACAAAACAAGAACCGGTTTAAAGATGCATAATTTGCTTAAAGACAAGGGGAAGGTGGACTACATACCCTATGAGAATGAATGTGATGGAGATAATGACTTGCCCTTGAATTTGAGATCAATTTACAAAGACTATATTGTGCTTGGCCTAGTGATCAACAACTACCTAGAGTGTACAAGGTGTTTCAATTTTGGGGATACAGCTACATGATACGACCCTCCAATATTCATGGAGCGAATCTAGGCCTCTTTATTGTCCAAAATGTACACGTGGGATCTAAACATATAAACAATTCAAAACAAACCACTAGGAGATTAATGCCATATTATGGTCCATCATATTACAGTGATGAATGGAGAAGGCTAACATAATATAAGCCTAGGATGTCAGCATATGGTCTAAATTTGAATATGTATACACATCATCTCCAATTGGAAAGTGGAAAAGAAATGAATAGAGGTCATCTTATGTATATAGATGGATGTGCATACACACACAAAAATATTGCAGGATTTATAAATAGTAGTAAGGGAAGGGACCCTACTATACGACCGAATTGTCAATTTGTTGAGGTTATAAATGATAAAGATGGAGATATGGAAAGAGAGGTTGATAGATTGATAATGGTTGAGGCTATTATGGACCTTACCATTGGGGATGAGTTATTGAATGATTACCCCTTCTTAAAATGCACTCTTGCATGAAAGAAGAGGGAAGAACAAGGTCTCCCTAAGGATGTTCGTAAGGGCAGAAAACCAAAGAATAATAAATGAGTGTGGACTGATGTTTTATAAACTATGTTGTCAAAATTGTGTTTTATTTAAATTATTGTATAAAAAGGTAGTCTATAAAACAATGTTCCATTATTCAATTGATACATATATGTTCATATAATTTTTATTTTTATTTTTTAAGCCATATTTGATTATATTTCTTTGAAATTGATACATTTATGATTTATCCAATTATTGCCAAACATTAAATAATACTTGCATTTGTTGATAGGTAGAAGATGTTGATGAAACACATACTGATACCCAAGATCCAACTGGGTTATTAAGATTTGGATGGGATGATCCAAACCATCCTTTAAACCATACCAGGGTGAAAAGATCAACATTGAAGAGAATACTACCAGCTGAGAAAGTTGAAGAGATGATGAGATCCGCATACATTGATGACATGCCACCTAGCCTTAATGATGATGATCATGATAGTGAAAATGCAGTGCATGAAGAAGGATTGAATGAAATGCTTACAGATTTCTTTGGGGATGGAAATAATGATGACAATAATGATCATATGGTTGACAGTAACGATGATAGCAGGGGTAATTACCACCAACGTAATGTTGATGATAACAACATGAAAGACTCCATCAAGCAAGCAGCGAAGACACCCGTGTTCAAATCGGGTGCAAGTAGAACCTCAAAACTGGCATGCACATTAATATTATTAGAAATCAAGTCATTATTTGGTTGGTCAGACAAAGGTTTCACTACCCTACCGAAGTGAGTTGAAATCTATTTCTTACTTTGCATTGTCAATTGGTGTACATAATTCATAAACATTCATCAACTTCATTTATTTTTCTTTAAGGGGATTTTAAAACCATATATTGTATATAAACAGTCCTAGTATAGATTGACATATCAAACTAATGAAGGGGGTAAATCATAAAACACACCACAATAGAGATGGAACATAGAAAATAGACTATTTCTTTATTGATCTGGGCAACTCATTACATTACAGAAGCTTAATTACAATCAGAGGATGAATCCTCTACTGGCTGCAACACATTACAGTTTTCCCAACCTCAAGACTCTAGAATCTTTAGCCTTCTGTAACCCCAAATCAGCTAGGGTTTTTGTTTTCCTACCTCTTCTTGACTCTACACTGGCCCCCTTTAACTCTACTACTGCCCAGGGTTCCTGAAATAGTCATAAATAGCACTTTCAAAATTTCAAAAATTTCAAAATTTGCAACTCCCTCCAAAAGTAGGTCAACTTTCGGGAAGCATAACTTTTGGTTCAGGTGTCCGATTGACAAACCGTTTTAAGCGCCAGAAAGCTCGTGATGTGAACTATCACGCTGGAAATTCGTAAATGTATTTCTATTAACATTTTGTGACATTATGGGATGTTTTAGTGCCTCATATCTCGTTTCAAAAATTTTCAGGGGCTTTTCAGAAAACAAAACCTTTAATATCTTTTAGCTCACAAATGATCTTTCCCTGATTCCTTCGCCAAAGGTCTTATATTTCTGTTATGTAACTTTCTGTAAGTTTTTGCTTCAATCTGTGTCCAAATGCAAACTTTCTAAAAATAGCAGGTGCACTTTCCAAAATAGGCAGGTTGCTATTTTTAGCAGTTTTGGAAAAACTGAAAGTCTTACATCATTATTCTGGATATTATGGAACCAAAAACACTAATTATGGAAAGAAATGAAAACAACTACAATGATTTTGAATTATCTTCTTTTTGGGTGATGCAAGATTGCCCTTACACCACTGGATGCTCCTGCATCAGACACCCAGGGTAATTTGAGAAGTGACCCTGTCACGTCTCAGATGTTTGTGTGAGGAAAACCCAAACGGTCAACCTCTGCCTTAGACAACCAAGAAGAATCTTCAACAGGCCTTCCTTTCCATTTTACTAGATATTCTTCATATTGCTTGTTCTGAGTACTTCTTCCCACACAGCTATCTAAGATCTCTTCTATCTCATCCATTGAAGTAGATGCCATAATACTCCATTGCGCTTTTGTTGGTCCATCCTCTGTTCCACCTTCATGATATTCTAATAAATCAGCAATGTTAAAAATAGGAGAAATATTGATCCCACTCGGCAGCTCTACCTCATATTCATTTCTTAAATCATGCTTCTTCAGGATTTTGCATGGTCCAAATTTCTTCATTTTCAAATTATTGTATGTTCCAATTGGGAACCTTTCTTTTCTCAACTGAACCATGACTTCATCTCCTACTTGGAACTCCTTATACCTCCTCTTCTGATCTTCCTTAGCCTTGTACTGAATATTCATCTTATTAATGTGATTTCTCACCTCTTCATGCAAATTCTTTAGATGTTCTGCAAAGCCTTCAGCTTCAGCACTTATCTTTTCTCCTTTGTCCAGCTTCCTTAACTCAGAAGCATTTCTCAGGCTATTGCCATATATAATCTAGAATGGTGATTTACTAGTACTCCTATTGATAGAATTATTGTAAGCAAATTCTACTTGTGGTAAAATCAAATCCCATCCTTTGGGCTTATCTCCTACTAAGCATTGTAGCAGGTTACCCAAACTCCTATTCACCACTTCCATTTGTCCATCAGTCTGTGGATGGTGTGCAGAACTGAACTTCAAATCTGTCTTCAAATTCTTCCATAATGTCCTCCAGAAATAACCAACAAACTTGGTATCTCGATCTGAAACTATGCTCTTTGGTAGACCGTGTAATCTCACCACCTCCCTGAAAAATAACTCCGCAATATGAACAACATCATTAGTCTTCTTGCAAGGAATAAAATGTGCCATCTTTGAGAATCTTTCCACCACCACAAAAATGGAATCATGTCCTCTCTGTGTCCTTGGTAAACCAAGAATAAAATCCATACTAATATCATCCCATGGCTTCTCTGGTACAGGTAATGGCTGGTATAGACTTGTGTTCTGACTTGTTCCTTTTGCCATCTGACATACTCTGCAACTCTGCACAAATTTCCTCACATCCTGCTGCAACTATGGCCAATAATAATTTTCACCAACAATAGCAATGGTCTTATCTTGACCAAAGTGTCCAGCCAATCCTCCACTATGCTTCTCCTTAATCAGGTTCTCTCTCATGGAACTCCTCAGAATGCACAACTGACTTCTTCTAAACAACATGCCATCTTGGATTATGAAATCCAACCATTTTGTCCTGTCCAAAGTAACAGGTTCCAAACAAGCCTCCAGGCCTCTGCAAAATCTAGATCTTTAGGATACAAACTTTTGAGCTCATCAAACCCAACAACCTCTATCTTCATTTATGTCAACAAATTTTGCCTTCTGCTCAAGGCATCTGCAACTCTGTTGGACTTCCCACTCTTGTGCTTCAAAACATAAGTATAGGTCTGCAAAAACTCAACCCATTTTAAGTGCCTTTGGTTCAACTTCCCTTGACTATTAAGATACTGCAAAGCCCGATGATCAGTATATAAAATAAACTCTTTTGGCAACAAATAATGTCTCCATTTCTTCAAAGCCTGAACTATTGCATAAAATTCCTGAACATATACAAAATATTTTTTCTTGGCATCATTAAGCTTCTCACTAAAATAGGCAATGGACTTACCTTCTTGGCTCAAAATAGCTCCTATACCACTACCACTAGCATCATAATCTACCTGAAATACCTTATTGAAATCTGGAAGTGCCAAAACAGGTTGTTCTACAACTTTCTGCTTCAATGTATCAAAGCTCTTGTCTGCTCCTTTAGTCCATCTAAACTCTTTTATATCCCCTCTCATTGTCTCAGTTAGGGGTGCACAAATGCTACTAAAATTCCTGATAAACTTTCTATAAAAACTTGCCAAACCATGAAAAGATCTTACCTCCCTTGCACTCCTTGGCGTAGGCCATTCAATGATAGCCCTTACTTTTTCTGGGTCCATCTTAAGACCTTCCTCTGAAACAACAAATCCCAGGTATACCAACTCCTTCTTTGTAAAACTACATTTCTTTAGATTAATCAACAACTTCTCCTCCCTCATCTTCTCTAGAACTCTTTTGATATGCATCAGATGCTCATCCCAAGTCTTACTGAAAATCAAAATATCATCCAAATAAACAATAACAAAACTTCCTAAAAATTCTTTCAGTACCTCATTCATTGGCCGCATGAATGTGCTCGATGCATTGGTTAGCCCAAATGGCATGACTAACCACTCATACAAACCTTCCTTTGTCTTGAAGGTTGTCTTCCACTCATCTCCTTCTCTGATATGGATCTGGTGATACCCACTCTTTAGGTCAATCTTTGTGAAGTACTTGGCTCCACTCAAACAATCCATTATGTCATCCATTCTGGACAATAGAAATCTGTACTTGATTGTGATCTTATTGATGGCTCGAGAGTCTGTACACATTCTCCACTCTCCATCTTTCTTTGGTGCTAGTACTGCAGGTACCGCACATGGACTTAGGCTCTCCCTTATCAGTCCCTCCCTCAACAACTCCTGAACTTGTCTGTTCAGCTCTCCATTCTCTGCAGGGGTCATTCTATGGGCTGCCTTATTCGACAAACTGGCTCCCGGTATCAAATCCATTTGATGACTTATCTTCCTTACTGGTGGTAAACCCTCCAGTACATTATCAGAGATAATGTCCTGAAATTCTTCCAACATATCTGAAACTTCTGCTGGTACATCTTCACATTTCTCTTGACTAATCTTTGGAATCAATGCATAGCAATGACGCTCATGCTTCATACCCTCCAAAAATTTTCTACCATCTACCAAGCAAATTCTGGCAATACTACATACCTTTTCTCCCACCTCCTTCAAGGGCTTCAACTTATGGCGAACTCCATCTTTTGTTAGAGAATATGTGTTTGCACGACCATCATGGACAGCGCTCCTATCATACTGCCACGGCCTCCCCAACAACATTTGACATGCATCCATCGGTATGATATCACACAGTACCTCATCATGGTAGTCCCCAATCTTGAACTTCACTAAACACTGCTCATTGACCAAAGCTTTGTGGTCCTTCTGCAACCATGTAATCTGATATGGATGTGGATGCTTTCTTCTTGTCAACTTCAACTTGTCAACCATCTCCTTTGAAACAAGATTGTCAGTGCTTCCACTGTCAATAATAATATCACAACACTTACCTTCACATTTGCACCTTGTGTAGAATAAACTCTTCCTCTGATTTGGTTCTTTCTCCTCATTCAACAAGGTTCTTCTGACAACTAGGGTTTCCCCCCTTTCAGCATCTTCAGAATGCTCAGAATGTGCATCTTCATCTACATGTGCAACTCGTGCATTACCTTCAGGCCTTCTATTTGTCCTTCCTTGATGTTGCGAACACTCGTATGCTCGATGCCCTTCTTCTCCACATTGGAAACAAGTTCCTCTAAAACCTCCTCTTCTAGGTCCTTGCCCAGGTCTGCCTCTTCCTCTTTGCTCACCATTGTTTTGGTCACGAGGGCAGTAGGTATTATCTCCTCTCTGATTTCGACTGGTGCCAGCTTCTTCACTTTTCTTTGCATCTTCATTTCGGTCTCCATAGGGTCTTCCACCAGTCCTTCCGCCTTGACCTCTTCCCCTTTGCTTGCTGTCAAATCTTTTATTCAACTTCTCTTCCACCTTCAGGGAAAACTAATACGCATCTTCTATGGTGGTCATTCTAACTAGACTCAGCTCTTCTTGGATACTTGGCCTCAACCCATTAATGTAACGAGCTACCTTCTCTTTATTGGCCTCTGCATGACCAGTTTAGATAGTAATTTTATAAAACTCTTCTGTATAATCCTTAATAGACTTATTACCTTGCTTCAGTCCTTGTAACTTCTTCAGCAACTCCATCTCATAGTCCACAAGAATGAACTGCTTCTTCAGTTTCTCCACCATCCGATCCCATCTGGTGATCTTTCCTTTTCCTCTTTTGTTCCTCTCTAACTAGACCTCCTTCCACCAAATACTAGCATGGTCCTTCAACTTTGTTTTTGCAAACTTGACCCGATCTGGGTCCTCCACATCTTCATACTCGAAATACTCCTCCATGTCATTGATCCAATCAATAAGCTGTTCTGGATTCAAATCTCTAGAATATGTAGAAACTTTGATCTTGGGCCTCTTTCCGATCTTAGAAATGGCCCTCAACAACCTAACTTCTGCAGGATCTCTTGTAGCTTCTTGTTCTTCCTCAGATAGCTCCTCTTCAGCTTCATCTTCGCTTTCTTCTGTTGTTCTCAGATCAAACCCTCTTCGCAGCTCCTCTTACAATGCATCAATTTGCCTTTGTAGGGCTCTAAAATCCTCTTCCGTCAAAGCATTTCTCCCAACACGATTTCTTCGTGGAGGCATCTTGATCTCCGCAGCAAACCCACAACCTCAAGTTCTAGTGCAAACTGCCTCACGGTTAGCGATCTGTCTACACACTCAGGAACCCTTGCTCTGATACCACTTGATGAAGGGGGTAAATCATAAAACACACCACAACAGAGATAGAACACAGAAAATAGACTATTTCTTTATTGATCTGGGCAACTCATTACATTACAAAAGCTTAATTACAATCAGAGGATGAATCCTCTACTGGCTGCAACACATTACAGTTTTCCCAACCGCAAGACTCTAGAATCTTCAGCCTTTTGTAACCCCAAATCAGCTAGGGTTTCTATTTTCCTACCTCTTCTTGACTCTACACTGGCCCCCTTTAACTCTACTACTGCCCAGGGTTCCCAAAATAGTCATAAATAACACTTTTAGGAGGCCTCCAGCTAAATTTCAAAATTTGCAACTCCCTCCAAAAGTAGGTCAACTTCCGGGAAGCATAACTTTTGATCTGGGTGTCCAATTGACGAACCGTTTTAAGCACCGGAAAGCTCACGATGTGAACTATCATGCTAGAAATCTGTAAATAGATTTTCATCAACTTTTTGGGATGTTATGGGATGTTTTAGTGCCTCATATCTAGTTTCAAAAATTCTCAGGGGCTTTTCGGAAAACAAAAACTTTAATATCTTTTAGCTCACAAATGATCTTTGCCTGATTCCTTCACCAAAGATCTTATATTTCTGTTATGTAACTTTCTGTAAGTTTTCGCTTCAATCTGTGTCCAAATGCAAACTTTTTAAAAATAGCAGGTACACTTTCCAAAACAGGCAGGTTACTATTTTTAGCAGCTTTGGAAAAACTGAAAGTCCTAAATCATTATTCTAGATATTATGGAACCAAAAACACTAATTATGGAAAGAAATGAAAACAACTACAATGATTTTGAATTATCTTCTTTTTGGGTGATGCAAGATTGCCCTTACACCACTGGATGCTCTTGCATCACAAACATGTTCATCATAAGTCAAACATTCAATTGATTTAATCTCTGGCAATCTTACAGGGCACTAAAAACTAAAATATTCCCTGAAGAGAATGTGTTGCCATCAACTTGCAGGGAGGCACGTCTGTTCTTGGTTGAGTTGGGGATTGAATATAAGAAAATTTATTCATGTAAAAATGATTACATTTTATACAGAGACAACTATCAAAACAAGGTAGAATGCCCTATATGCAAAGAGAAGAGATATTGTATAGATGTACAAGGTCCTACAGTTCCAAAGAAGGTTTTACGTCACATGCCAATTATACCTAGACTACAACGAATGTTTTGTTGCAAGTCACTTGCACAATTGATGGACTGGCATGCAAAGAACAAGAGTAAAGATGGATTCATGCAAATTCTGGATGACTCCAAAGCAATGAAACACATAGAGGAAAAATGGCCAAGAAAATTCAAAGATGAACCCCGTAGTATCAGGTTTGGTCTTGCAATTGATGGAGTGTGTCCATTCTCTTTCCTAATATCAAATTATAGTGTTTGGCCAGTCAGATCAATAGTATATAATATTCCCCCATGGATGAGTGTTAGAAAGGAGCACCTTATGCTGACTCTCATTGTTCCAGGAAAACAGCAAGTTAAAAACATGGATGTTTATCTTGCGCCTTTTATTGATGAGATGTAACTGCTATGGAAAGTCATAAGAATGTATAGCATATCACGTCCCCCATCAAATAGGTCCTTCATGTTGTATGGTGTGTTATGTTGGACTATTCATGATTTCCTAGGACTTGGTGTTTGTTCTGGTAACATAAAATATTTACGTATTTACACTCATAATTTATTTTCATCCCAACTTTCATACTTAGTTTTATACTATTTTTTTGATGTTATTAACATTACTTATTGAATTGCAGGGCTTCAAACAAGGGATATTTGCATGTCCAAGATGTGTAGAACAATTTCAAGGGTGGTATTCTAAAGAACTACATAAATTTATTTACGCAAATAACAGTGTTTTTCTACCACTAGATCATAAGTTTAGAAATCGACTGAAGAATCAATTTGATGGAAAAGTTGAAAATAGAGGCCCTTCCATGATTATAGGTCCAGGTGATTCCATGATTATAGGTCCAGGTGATTGGCTTAAGAAGTATGAAGATGCTCGATTGAAAGCTTGGGAAGATTTTTTTGATCGGGGTGATTTAATTGAAGAACCAGAACAAGTCATAGTTAATATGCCAGAAGGAATGAAAAGGAAATCCATATTTCATGAGCTCCCTTATTGGAATGATCTATTAATATCTCACCTATTAGATCCTATGCACGTCTTAAAAAATGTCTCTGATTCTATATTTCAACATATATCAGGCAAAGAGAAGGACACCTTGTCTTCGAGGAGAGATATTGCTCTTTCGCGTACCAAATTTGATAGAAAACATTTGTGGCCAAACAGGGAAAATGAAACATATGCAGAAGCTCCATGGATTTTGGAAAAAAAAAAGAGCTAGACCAACTAAAAAATGTCATCCATTCAATAAGGACACCTACTAGCTATGGGTCATCGTTAGCTAAAGCTTTTACAGTTGATGGACATATCACAGGATTTAAAACACATGATTTTCATAATTTTATGAAGATATTATATATCATGATTTAACATTTACTGGTAACATTGATTAAGTACTAAATATATTTTGATATTTTGTTGTGTGAGAAAAAAATACTAATGACTTTTTCGTAAATGTGTTTGATAGCATATCATGCCATTGGCAATTAGGGGGATTCCTGTCTTACAGTTGGCTTAAGGAATGCCATAAGTCGATTGTCAGCATTTACAAGGTATGTGGATATATGAAACATTCATGTGTGAGAGACATAGAGATATTATATTGCATTTTAATTTTTGACTAAAGGTTCATACTAATTTACTATTCTTATATTAGGTGGGTGACCTCCAAGGAGATCCATGAATGTGAAGTGCCAAAATGGAAGAAGGAAATTGCAGAAATTGTATGTGTATTTGAGAAGGAGCTCCCTACAAGTTTCATGGACCTACAAGTCCATTTACTTATACACCTAGTCGATGACATTGAATTGGCGGGTATCGTATCAATGAGGTGGATGTTTTTCTTTGAGAGGTATATGAAAACTCTAAAAACATATGTCCAACAAAAGGCACATCCAGAGGGTTGCATGGATGAAGGGTATGTATTGAATGAAGCATTTTTCTTCCTGTGTGAATTACTTGGTAAGGATTTTGAAGATGGGCCACGCTTCTGGGATGAAGAACGAGCATCAGATATTATTGATGGAAAAAAACCACAATCTAATGGTGTTCAAGTAGAAATTAGTAAGTAAATTCATGATCAGTGTGGTTGTTTTTCTTGCAATCATTAATTTACTCTATAATTTATTTTTCAAATTAACAACATGACATTTGGAGTTTGAAATAAGCATGTTAACATGTAATAGGTGTAGACGAAAGTGCTATACTCAACAAGTTCATTCTATACCACATGGACTTTATGAACAAATGGATTGACCTGTATGATAAAAAGAGATAAGAAGTGTTAGAAGCAAGGAGACAGTTTAAGAGATCGAACCCAAGGAATACTCCACTTCCCAATGATCTACTTGGGGAATGGGGCAAAGATTGCACACTAGAGTGGGTTACTAAACAAATTCAAAATCAAATAGAAGATGCAGGTATAGATTCAAACATAACAGAAGATGAAATCAACATGTCTAGAGGATGTGAAAGAAAGGTACAGTTGGAATTTTACAAAATGTTGTTTCCTTATAGTTTTGACACTATTAACTATTTTAATATTCATCATTATATTTGTTTTCACTAAAATAAATGGTCTTTTACAGGCGAGGAAATATCCAGCAATGTGGGCATATGGTCGACATTATCATGTAGAAAGTGTAGTTATAAAGAGACGATCCTTTGATTGTGCCATTATGGTTGACTTCAAGCAATCCAGTCGATCAAGCTCAAAAGATAAGAATATAATTGAAGGGAATCTACAATATGTTGGGAAAATACAAGAAATTATTGAGTTGGATTACCGCTCTTTTAAATGTTGTATTTTTAAGTGTAGATGGTATGAAGCATTTGAGAGGACACAAAGACATGATACCCCTAGTGGATTGTTTTCTATAGATTCCTCATGTTTCCTACCGGAGGATAAGGAGCCTTATGTTCTACCAATTCATTGTGAGCAAGTATTTCTTTAACTCAAATAAGAAGTGATAGTGACCATTAATCTATTAATTCAAAGTTTATTGCGAATATATACATGTGTTTATTAATCAATAAAATTGTTATACCATACGTCTAATATATGTATGTCGTTCATGTGCAGGTATTTTTCTATGAACATATTTTGGACCCAAAATGGATATTTCTCATACATTATGATCCAAGATTAAGGCATGTATTTGACGATGCATTAGTGGATACTGAGCAAAACAATGATGGCCAACAAAATGAGAGAGGGATTAGAGAACATCGAAGAAATTGACATCCATGATGATGTTGAAGATGGTTATGTTCAGGCACAAGAAGACAACAATCCAGAGTTAGATGATGTTATGGAAGACAACAACATGGATGGTATAGAAAATGATGATCCAAATACATCTAGTAACAATATAGATGGTCTCTAGTCAAATTTCAATGATGATGAAGATGATGCAGGTCAAGATGAGGATGATGATAATATTAAATACTTGAAAGAACATATGAACATTGACAATGATACACTGGATGACATTGTAACAGACAATAATGTTAATGACCTAGACTTCTAAATTTTTAGAATTATTTGCAATCCATATTTAAAAAAGGATGATTCTTATGGCCTAAACTTTGAAATGCTTCAGTAATATTATTTGTGTCAATACAAATTACCTATTGCAATATCCTTAAATTCTTCAATCTTTGGTATGAATTGTTGGCAGAAAAATTAGGATTACCTGGATGCAATTTCCTTTTCATTGCTTTATATTTTGCTTGAATGTCAAGGTCTCAACCTAATCCTCATTTTGCACTAAGAAGTTACCTTAGGCTTAACTCTGCAATGGCCTCGATTCATTGCGAGGAAGTTATGATCGAGAATTTGATGACTACTACATATTTTAATGGGGAAGATGTTTTTCATCATGATGCACATATGGATAGGCAAGACATGAATCTTACTACAAAAATACTTATATTAGACCTTTACGAATTTAAGCAATAATGTTAATTATTCAAATTTGATTGATGTTCTTCATAACTTGTTAATGGATAATCCTTATGTGATGGAAGTATTAAGTGATATAGGTCAAAGGATAAGCTCATTAAGTTCCTTAAATAGTGTGTCTCCTCCCCTTCCTTCACAAGCCTCTTCATCTAGTGTGCCTCCTACATCTTCTCCTGCATTAGCCAAGCCACATATTTCTTCTCTTCTTTGTATTGCTTATCAATTTTTCATAGCTCCTATCATTGATCCTCTCATTGTACCTACTTCTCATATTGTACCTTCCACTCATCCCCTGATTGTGTTTACTTCTCACCCACTACTCATGTTCCCACTTCTAGTGCTATCATTCTAACTTCATTCTTTGTCCCCCAATCAACCTACACTCCACATATTATCCCATGTTGCCACTTCCACTCCCATTTTAATCATAAATCCTAATGTTCATCCTTCCAACATAGATGTCATCCTTAAAAGAATTGATGAGATGCAAAGTAAAGTTGATGCATTACCCCTAGTAATCAAAGGATATCATAGGAGAAATCAAGCATAATCCACTTTCATTTGAGTTATTTCTTATCCATTTCTAGTTTGTTCGGTGGCCCCTAGTTTTGTAATGTATAGTGGTAAAGGGGACCTTATGACACAATTGGGAGTTTGTTTTGACTATGTTTATGATGATAAACTTTTTACAAAGCTCTTCCCTAGAAACTAAAAGGATTATGCAATTGAATGGCTTTATTCTCTTCCTCATAGTTCTATTCATTCCTTCAATGATTTGGCCAATGCTTTTGTACATCACTTTAATGTCAATATTGGTTTTGTTGGTACTCAAATTTGCAAATTATAAAACCCTAAAGATATGCCAAATCTTATGATAGAAAACCCATGTTCCAGAACCTTGAGTAACCCTTAGCTACTTAGATTCAGAAGAAAAATATACACAACTTGGAGACAGATAACCAAACAAATGCAACAAAGCATTACTCATTTAAAAACAACATGAAATTGATAAATTTTATGCATAAGGCATCCAACATATAACTCATAAACTTACAACACAAAATAGAGCAACCCAGAGAGCCTGTATTTTCATTACTTCTCCAAAATTTTCCAAGTCTTCAACAACATTAAAATGAGTGATACAGTTCCATTATATAACAGGAACGTGTACCCTTAGCAATTAATACATTGTCTTTCAAATTCAATGAATACAGAGAAGCTCCCAAAGGTGTTGAGGAAACATTAATTACACCAGAGGAAAAAGAAAAGGAGTGGTTGGTCTTGAGAAACACGAGGAGCTACCTGGGGATCTGCATTGTTGTGGTTGGAAGATAGTAGCCAAGTTGTAATTCTTTAGATCCATATCTATCCTGCCACATACCGTATGTACTCTCAACTGGCCAAGCAAATGAGATGACTTCTGCTATCTTACTATTGTGGCTGACATATTGTGCATCTAGGATACTTTTGACATTTTTACCAAATGATTCAAATGTAATGTCCACCATATGCAGCCTTTCAAGTGTCCAACTTAACACATGCAGAGATGGATCTCCCTTATCATAACAAGATGGAATTAACTAATTACCATTATTGATGATTTCCTTCTTCCACTTGTTCATGCCCTTTGTTGTCCCATCAGCTTCTAAAATGTGAGGTAACCATTTTGTGTCATGCTTCTCAACTGCTTGCATTTTACCCCTTAGTATTGTATCATATTTTAATTAATAAGTAGCCACCTCATTAAATTTTTATAGCATTCCTACTACTAACTGCAAATCAGGAGGAGCATCTGGATCATCTCTAGAACACCTGAGAAACTCTCTAATTTTTCCAATCCTTGGTAACCAGCTGGTCTTCATAGTTGACTGCTTCAATTTGTCTGATTCATGCTTTTCACGTGTTGTCCTTAACAGAGAGTAAGACCTATGGGTCTCCTTCAACTTGGCCAATATCCTGTTGATTCTATATGTGATTAAATTTGTGGCTACACCTTTCACTTTTCCTTCTACGTCTCCTTTCAACTTCTTATTTTCCTCTTTCAGCTCTTCTATTTCTTGAAGCAGGGGTTGTGTATCCATTGGTAATGACTCTGCAGTTTGTATAATTGGAGGTGTTTGAGATCGACCAGCTTCCAATTAAGGTTGACTCTCATAAACATTAAGTCTGGCCATTGCCTCTGTATATTTCCCCAATAATTCATTGTAATCTTTCTGCAGTTTGAGTGTTGTTGCCTCTACAAAATGTGTTGTCTGTACATTCAAGCTGGCAATAGTATCAAATGCAATAGCATTTGATAGTGTCCAGTGTGGCAATAGTAGGATTTTTCTTCTCTTCACAAGTGCTCTCCCTTCCTCAAGAGTCATGGCACTGATGTCCTTGTTCACTTCACTCAAAACCCTCCTTGTGATAGCATCATACTCTGAAGGGTTTGCACCACTTTTTGCTTCTTCTATCTTTTTCTAAAATTCTTCACTCCTCGTTCTCTACACAAAGGATTTGAATTCTAGAGTGGCAATGAATGCATCATCAGAGATAAACTGATTGCACGCCACCTCCCTCACATCTTTAGTGTCCACCTCATTATTGACTGTGGATCTTGTCAACCTATTTTCTGGGGAGGCATATGGTGCTATCCTCGAGGGAGAATGCAATTAATGAGAGGGTTGTGGGTCTTGTTCCTCTATCACCTCCTCCTCCAGATTCACAACTTCCATTTCTTCTTTTGTTTCAAGATTAATTATTTTTGCTCTCTTTGGGGCACGAGCTTTAGGGGATTCAGGGGAACTTTTTATAATGTACTTACCCCTTGAATTGCTTGGCTGATATGTGGGCCTCTCTTTTCTAGTAGGTGACTTAGCAATCAATTCATCTTCTTTAGCAAAGAATATTTTGATTCTCTCAATGGGGTTTTGAATCTCAATGAAAGCCCCTTCATATGCAGATTTAGCATTCTTTTTCCTTTTCTCTGCATCCATTATCAATTTCCACTTATTTCTGAAGAACAACACTTGTTGCATTGATTCACAATTTCTGACAGTAGCCTCATCAAATAGGACATGGTGTGGGTATGCAGGCCTTCTAACTTTATGCCTTGTGTCATGAATAAAACCTGTTGATGGTGTTTTTAGCACACAACAATGCAAGTGTGATTGTTGGTTTCACACCTCTCTTGAAAAGTATCCTACCCTAGGTAGGACTACTCCAAGGATAATACAGCTAGGTCTTAGCTTGCGTGGAATTTCTCAGTTGGTATGTTCTAGCTGTGCCTACAAGGGGTCTTACATGCAATCTACAAATTTTCAAGTTGGGACAGCAAATACACATAAACCCTTTTATGGTTTTCAGCTGATAAAACAATATAAAATGCTACTGAAATTCCTAATCTAACAATGGTTTTCAAAGAAAATGCAAAAGGTTAGGGTTTTAGAGGAATCCTAAGTGACATTCACGATGTATGGGTTACCTTTAGTAGACAAATACTCTAGAACTTAACCATTTTTTTGAGTTATCAAACTAAAATGGGTGTTACAGTACTACAGAAAACGGTGCTATTTTCAATGGACGTCAACAATTTTTTAGAATACATTCATTTGTCAAATACCCAATAAATGGTGCAATTTAACTTGTGAAATGCAATTGAACTTTAGCACAAGTGATCAGCCCAGACTAACTTTGCACAACTATCTACCATCAGCCAATAACTAAAAGTATGGACTTAGAGTATTAATCAGATACTTTTAGCAACCATGAACATTATAAAAGCACAACTAACTAACTACAGGAGAGCAAGAAGCGAACCATGAAAACCAAATAAGAAACACTACACAAATTCTCAGAATCATTGCAGAACTTGCTTTGTATTACTTCAAATGGTAGAATGTCAACAATTCGGCATCAAAATCTCTCTTACAAATGAGAGAAAAGGATGGCCCTTTTATAGACAAGGCACCATACCGAGTTTTTCAATGGACAGTGGAGATTAACTCGGCAACAATGGTCTAGATTACATGACATTTAATGAGATACATCAGTTTGTTACATTTCAAATTTGTCTTTGTCTTATAGGGAAAAGACAAAATACAGCTTGCAAATACATTAAATCTAGACAAAATGGATACCGATTTGGTTATACATGATGAAAAGTCAATTTTCAAGGCCTAATAAAGCCAAAATAGAGTCACATGATGCTTGAAAACTTGAGCTGATGTGGATCCATGGGATTCCAAGTGCTAAATGGACCAAGAGGAGTATGTGGCAAATTATTAGTGAAGATATATCCAACTAGATGCTTACTGGACTGATTCTTGATGACTGGACTGCTGGGACAGATGTATGCATTTCTTGGTGATCCAATCCAAGGTCATTTGAGTGGTATTTTTGGAAAAATATCAAAAATATAATTTTTGGTATTTTCTACATCGTAGTAAATTACATTTTCGAAGGCCTTCAGAGCGAAATGGGGGCTCAAAACTTCTCGGTTGCGTGGCGTTAAGCCTTAGCAACCAGGTAGCTCAAACTAGATAATCAGTTTAACTTTCCAATGAGTCCAAAAAATTTAAATTCTGATAGAATAGCTAGGAGTTATGACCCCCAGACTGGATCACTTAGACATTGGACCAGATCTACAGGAACAATAGTGATTTGGCATGATCTTCTATGTCTTTCAGCTCCTGAGACTCATCTTTATCATCTTGGACATTATACTAACTTCCTTTTGCATGTGCAGCAGCAATTTGGTTGATAGAATATCGATTCTACATCTCTGGATCAGTAGGGTACCTCTGTATGTTCATCCTTCCAAGACGGCTCCAGTTGGCGCCATTGTGCTCTTAGACCTACAATAAACAAAACCAAGCATCAATTTCATCATAAACAAGTCATTTTCCATCAATTTGGATCAAAACATGTCTATTTGCAGTCATGGATCAGTAAAAAACAACTCATTGTTAATGTCACCTTCTTATAAACAACCTCTTAAATCTAGTGATTTTTGCATAATTTTCTATATTTTTTTACCATTTTCAAGTACCCATTTGGCCAATATATTGATCCAGGAAGTTTTTGCAGTCATTAGGATCCATTTGCAGACTTTAATTTCATGTTTTTCTAATCATTTCTATAAAAAATGAGATTTTTGGGGGTCACAAACTTTTTATGTATAGTGGCATTAATTGTTGTAAAACGTGCCAAAAATCTACAAAAACTTGGTAAAATGTTCATCATGATGTGACAAATAGATATGCAATTCAAATCCATCAAGAAAATCTAATTTGCTCCTTGAAAAACTCAATTTTTAGCTCAAAATACCAAAAAGCGTGGGTTTTGGGTGTCACAGACTAAAAGTCAGTGGAGATCAAATTTAGCGCAAGTCCGTGAGGTGTAATTCTAGTGAAAAATGGTTTTGGCACTGATTTGGGGTCCAACCGACCTTAGCGCAGATTTTAGGTCCGACCGACTAAAGTCAATGAAGGCAGTTTTTAGCACAAGTCCGTGAGGTCTATTTTTAGCGCTAACTTCATTGGCGGAGATTTTCAATGCAACCGACTAGCGCGAATTTGTCTGTCTACCGACCAAGTGCAGTGAAGACAAATATTAGCGCAAGTCAGTTGAAGCCCGTTTTAGCACTTTTCTTTGAAATTATCTCGGCTGGAATTTTTGGTCCGACTGACTTAGCGGTAGCTTGGAGGGAGGTCAGTCGGAGGCGAATTTAGCGCAAAAGTCGGTAGAAGGCATTTTTAGCACTTTTTACAATAGGAGGTATTTTGAGCACCAGATTTTGAACTGGCCAGAGTGAAAGTATATTTAAAAATATATTTAAGTATAAGTTTAGACTTATACTTTAAATATTTTTAAATATACTTTCAGGATGTTTGAGATAGGTTCCAGATCCATAGGATTTCATATGCAGATTCTAAAATTTTAAGGTTCCACCAGATTTCAGACTTAGTCATTTTTTAGGATTTTTAGGGTTTCAGACTTAGCCAAATTAGGGCTTCAGGACCATGCGTCAGAATGAAAGTATATGAACCCCTAAGTGAAATCTTGTGGAATTTGACATGATTTTGCAACTCTGAGACCTGAAAACTAGGAATTTCAACATAACATATCCTGCAGTAGCAATTTCAAGGCCAATATCTAGTGACATAAGATTTTTGAGCAAAGTGCAGTAACACCCCATTTTAGCACAAAAGGCAACAAATGGCAATCTTTTAAGCACAAGACCACTCAAGACACTTCCAAATCAATCATGCATAACACCAAATGACTCCAAACATGTAAAATACTCAAATCAAGAACAAATCCTGCACTCTAAGCACAAATTCACTTTCTCATCATCATAAGGCAAAAAAGTTGAGACTTCAAGCCAAAACAAAAGAGGGGGTCTTCATTTGGCAAAATGGGGTGTGTGTGCAAGGCACAACAAATGGCGATTCTGCTGGAAAATGCTTTATAGCATTTCTGAGATAAACTTAAGTTTCAAACCCAGAATCTCTGTGTTTCCCACACATTAGATGAGAAAGCATGATATCTTATCAAAGAATCAAAGACCACTAACCAGTGCAACCATCCATATCCTGAAAACTTGAGTGTGTGCAATTGCATTCATTCCCAACCTTTGGCAACTAAGTTCATCCAAGATCCTTCGTGCTAAGCTATGAAGTTGGGATCATTTTACCACCAGGAGGATGCTCAGATGCTAAGATGTAATGAGCCTTGATAGAAGCGAATGATGATTCTTCCAGTAACAACTCTTCTGCAATGATATTCTTTCTTGATAATGCCTTTGATGATCTCTGATGCTAATAATCTTTAGATATCAGTCTTCATGTGAGAGTATTCAAATGATAATTTTTATATTGATACTTTGTTGTGGGTCTAGTGTTGAAAAACACCTTTTATTTTTACCCAGTAGGCTAGCAGTACTTAGTACTGCCTGCCACTCTCATCTGGATCTGCAAAATTGGTGTTGGTAAAATTGGGGACCCAAACTCTTCACTTACACAAGATTACCCAGACTCACTTAGCTACTCCAAGATTATTTAAAGTGTGAGAGATATATGGTTAGAAAATGTGATAGGTAAAAAATCAGGTTAATAAGATCAAGCATAGCCATGAAAACCTAACCCTACCATCATCAAAGAATCTAATCCAAATGAAATCAAAAGAATGCAATTCAAGCACAATATCACCTAGATTATATGATTCCTTGTTTATGATGTGGATTGCTTCTTCAACAATGAACAATTATGAAGATAAAAGCTGCCATGATGGATGGATGATAACTATAAAATGCTAAATGGATACTCAAATGCTTAATATGCTCAAGATGATAATGTAGACGCTATATGAATGATGGATTCTCTATAGTATGGAATGAGAGGATGTTTATATAGAACTGAACTAAAATTAATCAACGGTGGAGATTTGGTGGCTATGTGAATGGCTAAGATTAAAAGATGATCATAGGTGAATGTGTAGATGACAAGTGGAGGGAAGATAAGGCTTATGTGTGATTGTGTACATAAAAAGTACATGTGAAAGATATTAAAGGATGTAGTACCTGTTGGTTACCAAATCTGTAGAGGGTTTGCCAGTTCCAATGCACGGGCGGATTCGGCCAACAGATTACGGGAGGTTGCGTGAGCTGCCTCCCCTTCACTTCTAGTTCTACCGCACCAAGGGGGTATCCCTATAACTCAAGATGTAACCTTGACTAGCACAAAAATAGAAAGATTTAACTTGACAACAACAGGCAGAATACTCTCATGTATGGACCAAGATCTGCATGATATATCACAAGGTTGGCAACATTCTTGGACATATCTGTCTAGTTGGATATGAGAGTATGCAGGGGATTCCTAATCCTACTCCTACAACTAACAGGTGGAAGTGAAGAGATGGGTTGACATAATGTCCTGGATGCAAGACAAGGGGTTTTAGCTCATAACTACTGACCTAGAAACAGACTGGTGCCTATCCATTGGGCAAGGAGTCAACTAGACGTATACAACAGATGGTTTACAACCTTTACTCAAGTTTCAGGGGGTTGGACTTGATGCTTGCCTTAAAAACATCACCCA
This sequence comes from Cunninghamia lanceolata, assembly GCA_027924645.1. Lineage (NCBI taxonomy): Eukaryota > Viridiplantae > Streptophyta > Pinopsida > Cupressales > Cupressaceae > Cunninghamia > Cunninghamia lanceolata. The sequence goes on from BSBN01002028.1 coordinate 158,371, forward strand.
AGAAAGGGTATCTAACTGCCCCTACTTACAGATATCCCTGCAAACATACAACCTTCTCCATACATTGACCTAAAACAGGTTAATCCACTCCTTGAATGGAAGTTAGAGATCAAACATGCAGTATAGATATTTATACCCTAGAATCTATGAAACCCTTAGCAACCAGATTCAAAAGAAGGATGACATGCAGCAAATGGAGACAAGTAGATAGACACATGCAATAAGCATTTTTCATATAAATCAACACTGAAACTGAAGATATGTGCAAAATACATGCATGCTGCAACACATAAACTCCAAAATGGGATGGAACAACCAAGTTCATGCCCTGTTCTTCATTATTTTACACAAAAATGCCCTAGGCCTTCAACAACTTCAAATGAGTGACACAGTCTACCTTTTATAGCAAAACTGTGTACTCAACGAATTAATTACATGGCACATCAAAATTTGCCAGATATAATGCATCAGAAAAATGGTGCTCAAAACAGTAAATGCTGCAGCAAGAAACAGAGGACAGAGCAGGTGAGATCGGGATCTAGGCCGCCGCCTGAAGATTTTCTCTTAAATCTGGTAGTTGACCCATCAACTCGACCCATGCCTCCCTGCACGATATGCCATTAAAGTTTCATCTACCTGCAGCCTCTGAAAACACAGCCACAACAAGTTTCTCCCACCAAAAACAGTCACAGATACTCGGGAAAAACCCGTCGCTATAGGTTCAAAATGTGGCCGTCGATCTAAAACCCATCGTAGAGATCTACGGCCTCAAAAAATGCTGAAAAGTCACCAACCAACCAAATCATGCCACGCAGACACTTCAAGTTTCAATCGCTGACTTTTCCGCAGCTCATTAGTTGCTTCTCAAAAAGGACACGCAGCGGCCTCCGCAACATTAGCTATCAAGATAGGTGGCAACCTCCGCAGTCTCCATTGAAACACAAAGAAACATCCTTTGAAACTTATGCGGAGGCAGCCACGTGTCGGGTTCTGCAGCGCCCATTAAAACTATGTCTTTAAACTGAAGTGACCTCCACTCGTGATACGTGGTGTCTTTCTGACACATTTAATACTTATGCTGGGGCCCACTTAATGTTTCGCTTAACTTTGAAATACACAGAAATAGCTTGCGGAAGCTGACACTTGTCACGCTCTGCAGTAACTACAAGGGACACACAGCGCTTGTGCATACTTGTTGAAACATATATAGGAGTCCCTCGCATGGTGACACTTGGCGCCTTCCGCGCTCACAGAAACATTACAAAAGGGGCTCACGAAACTCAAACGAAAATCACCACTTGGCGCCTTCCACGCATCTGTATCTTTGAACTGGGTCCCACCATTACTTTGCCACACTTAATATGAAACAAATAGAAATAATGCGGAGGCCGACACATGTCGGCTTCCGCAGTCACAACCAAGGGCACGTGGCACCTTCCGCCCCAACTTAGAAACTCAGAAGAAACTTTTTGAAACATGGGCGGAGTCCGACACTTGGCATCGCCCGCGGGCCTTTAGAGTTGCTTTCTTTGTGTCTCTCGGGTGCCTCCACGTGGTGCCTTCCACGGCACTCTTGAAACATTTAGAAACTGCATAGAAACTTTGGTGGAAGCCGACACGTGGCACCTTCCGCGCTCAGGCTGGAACTTTATAAATGGGCTGCTTCCGCCGCTGACACGTGGCAATAAACTGGGGCATAACACTTGGTGGTCCCGCGGCACTGGCATAATGAGACCCTCCCAGCCACTGATAGAAACATTTTAGAAGTTGAAAACTGTGGCCCGATATGCATCCAGAAATGCATCTAACTAATTTTTTAACATTTTTCAGGGGCCGATGGAGATTTCTGACCCGCCATTGCATATTTTTCCTGCAGATGCTGAAAGCATTGGAACTTTTTGGATTTTTCGAGAAGGGGCCTGCATATTTAAATTTTTGAAACTTGAATGTTTATGCAAGCACCACTAGTGGCTCTGTCTAGGGACGCATGCCTCTTGCAGGCATGGCGAGAACCTCAAAACTCTGGGATGCAGACTAGTCCCTTATCCATTGGGCACAGAGTCAAACTTGCACCAACCTGCATCACCAAACACACTTGATGGCCTAAGGCCACCAAGAAAAGAAAAACCTGTATCTCCCTTTGTCAAATATCTTGTTTTCATCTGCATGCATTGGGTCAAGCCTGGAGATACTGTCAAGACCTGCCCACAAACAAATCTTGCCATCTACATATTCAACCCTCTGATTTAGCTTGTCATTGTTACCCCTATGCAGACAACACTCAGCATCTAGCAACAAGTGAATGCAGTATTTATCAGGCAATGCATATTCATATGGTATATAACACTTATCATCATCTGCATCAGCAGTATGCATTGCAAAATGATCCCCTAGCTGGACTGAAAATAGGAAACACTCAAAGTCCCTCACAGAGCTAGGAAGATCAGAGCTCATTTCATTAGCTGGCCAATCAAAAGAAAAGCTTTCAAAATCATAGTTGTGCACATCATGCACACAACCAACAGCAACACCAAGCTGGAAAAGATCAGGCTCTGGCACCTCTTTACAATCAGGCACATTTTTACAGTCATTTACCTGATGTATGTCGGTTTCTCTTTCATCAGGATGAGAAATAGAATCCAAGTCAAAAACCATGTCTAAATCCTCACCATACTCAAACAGATCCTCATCACCACATGTGTCATAAATGGGTGATCCAGGTGTCTCAGCCTCATCATGGTATGTCATTTGTTCATGGACAACAGAACATGCATCTTCATCACCAATGGATTCACTCTGTGGAGGAGTATCAGCCTGTTTGCTTACTTCTTCTCTATCCTGAGCGCAGTACTCACAATTATCTCCACAAATCCATTCAAAAAGTTGCTCATTGCTATCCACAACCCCAACATTATTTCTTTCATGGTCAGACACCTCAACCTTGCAATGGGAGTCCTCATTAGTTCTTTCACTGGCATCCTCAACTGATATCTTTTCATTTTCACTTTTATCTTCACAAGATGCCATGATCTCAAGGTCATACTAAGGATCAAAAGGGCTAAGAAGAGGTTTAGCCTTTTGACTGGCAGACACAACAGGGTTACTACTTTTTAACTGCACCTGCCTAGCCTCTAAGAATACAAACCTATTTTTTATCTCTTCTATTCTTTTTGTCAACATATCATCCCCTTCTTGACTGAGTATGGGATAATACATATTTGGATTCATAAAAATCTCACTCTTAGACATCCTTTGTCTGCTTAAGACCTAAGGCTTCCCCTGGCATCTAACTTATGCAGTAAACAACAAATATAAAGGGGAGGAAGTTAGGTACCTTTTCTCATCTAGATGCAAAAATATGAATATCTTTGTCACATCACATACATCTACCTTTCATGTGCATTCAGATCTTTTTTGCAGAGTCACCACCTCTCCAGAGAGGACAAAATTTACAACAGCTAAAAGCTACTTTCCAGGTTCATTCCACCAGCAGAGCATCATTTTGTTAGTGTCTCGGATGGGCCACAAATACATTCCTTTTTTATCAATCCATCCCTGGTAGAGTCACCAAAATCTGTTGGTTACCAAATCTGCAGAGGGTTTGCCAGTTCCAATGTACGGGTGGATTCGGCCAACAGATTACAGGAGGTTGTGTGAGCTGCCTCCCCTTCACTTCTGGTTCTGCTGCACCAAGGGGGGTATCCCTATAACTCAAGATGTAACCTTGACTAGCTCAAAGATAGAAAGATCTAACTTGACAACAATAGGTAGAATTCTCTCATGTATGGACCAAGATCTGCATGATATATCACAAGGTTGACAACATTCTTGGACATATCTGTCTGGTTGGGTATGAGAGTATGCAGGGGATTCCTAATCCTACTCCTACAACTAACAGGTGGAAGTGATGAGATGGGTGGACATAATGTCCTGGATGCAAGACAAGGGGTTTTGGCTCATAACTACTGACCCAAAAACAGACTGGTGCCTATCCATTGGGCAAGGAGTCAACTAGATGTATACAGCAGATGGTTTACAACCTTCACTCAAGTTTCAGGGGGTTAGACTTGATGCTTGCCTTACAAACATCACCCAAGAAAGGGTATCTAACTGCCTCTACTTACAGATATCCCTGCAGACATACAACCTTCTCCATACATTGACCTAAAACAGTTTAATCCACTCCTTGAATGGAAGTTAGAGATCAAACATGCAGTATAGATATCTATACCCTAGAATCTATGAAACCCTTAGCAACCAGATTCAAAAGAAGGATGACATGCAGCAAATGGAGACAAGCAGATAGACACATGCAATAAGCATTTTTCATATAAATTAACACTGAAACTGAAGATATGCGCAAAATACATGCATGCTGCAACACATAAACTCCAAAATGGGATGGAACAACCAAGTTCATGCCTTGTTCTTCATTATTTTACACAAAAATGCCCCAGGCCTTCAACAACCTCAAATGAGTGACACAATCTGCCTTTTATAGCAAAACTGTGTACTCAACGAATTAATTACATGGCACATCAAAATTCGCCAGATACAATGCATTAGAAAAATGGCACTCAAAACAGTAAATGCTGCAGCAAGAAACAGAGGACAGAGTAGGTGAGATCAGGATCTGGGCCGTCGCCTGAAGATTTTCTCTTAAATCTGGTAGTTGACCCATCAACTTGACCCATGCCTCCCTGCACGATATGCCATTAAAGTTTCATCTACCCGCAGCATCTGGAAACGTAGCCACAGCAAGTTTCTTCTGCCAAAAACAGTCGCAGATACTCGGGAAAAACCCGTCGCTGCAGGTTCAAAATGTGGCCGTCGATCTAAAACCCATCGCAGAGATCTACGGCCTCAAAAAATGCTGAAAAGTCGCCAACCAACCAAATCGTGCCACGCAGACACTTCAAGTTTCAATCGCTGACTTTTCCGCAGCTCATTACTTGCTTCTCAAAAAGGACACGCGGTGGCCTCCACAACATCGGCTATTAGGACAGGTGGCAACCTCCGCAGTCTCCATTGAAACACAAAGAAACATCCTTTGAAACTTATGTGGAGGCAACCACGTGTCAGGCTTCGCAGCGCCCATTAAAACTGTGTCTTTAAACTGAAGTGGCCTCCGCTCGTGACACGTGGTGTCTTTCCGACACATTTGATACTTATGCTGGGGGCCCACTTAATGTTTCGCTTAACTTTGAAATACACAGAAACAACTTGCGGAAGCTGACACTTGTCACGCTCCGCAGTAACTACGAGGGACACACGGCGCTTGCGCATACTCGTTGAAACATATAGAGGAGTCCCTCGCATGGTGACACTTGGCACCTTCCACGCTCATAGAAACATTACAAAAGGGGCTCACGAAACTCAAACAGAAATTGCCACTTGGCGCCTTCTGCGCATCTGTATCTTTGAACTGGGTCCCACCATTACTTTGCCACACTTAATATGAAACAAATAGAAACAATGCGGAGGCTGACACATGTCAGCTTCTGCAGTCACAACCAAGGGCACGTGGCACCTTCTGCCCCAACTTAGAAACTCAGAAGAAACTTTTTGAAACATGGGCAGAGTCTGACACTTGGCATCGCCCACGGGCCTTTAGAGTTGCTTTCTTTGTGTCTCTCGGGTGCCTCCACGTGGTGCCTTCCACGACACTCTTGAAACATTTAGAAACTGCATAGAAACTTTGGCGGAAGCTGACACATGGCGCCTTCCACGCTCAGGCTAGAACTTTATAAATGGGCTGCTTCCGCTGCTGACACGTGGCAATAAACTGGGGCATAACACTTGGTGGTCCCGCGGCACTGGCATAATGAGACCCTCCCAACCACTGATAGAAACATTTTAGAAGCTGGAAACTGTGGCCGGATATGCATCCAGAAATGCATCTAACTCATTTTTTAACCTTTTTCAGGGGCCGATGGAGATTTCTGACCCGCCACTGCATATTTTTCCTGCAGAGGCCGAAAGCATTGGAACTTTTTGGATTTTTCAGGAAGGGGCCTGCATATTTAAAGTTTTGAAACTTGAATGTTTATGCAAGCACCACCAGTACCATTTATCTTTTTTAAATGAAAGAGGCACACATGTCGACTTGTGAGATAAATGATAAGATAAATTAATTAAATAAATAAAAATTTATTTAATTAATAGAAGAAATAGATGTGTTAGGGATATTGCTCAAGTGTGTTAAACAAATACATATGATGGATAATGCAATGTTTGAATGCTAATGATAATGAGTCAATTTTGGGTGTCTACATTTTGCCCCTCTTTGTTACAATGTTCATTAGAGCGCTGTGTCAAAGAAGATACGATATTCATTTGATAAACAAGGTTATGCCCCATTGTAACTGGCAGGTGATGCCCCCTCGAGAGGTAAGCTAGGCTAACTAGGAAGGGCTAGGTTGGCTCGTGATAGGAGGAAGAGCTAGGAAACAATGTTGACATGAAGATAAAAGGAGTTGGGTGGGAGAAAATGGGATGATGCAGAAGAAAAGAGGCTTTGACATAGAAGAATTAGGGTTGGGATAGGGGATATAAGTAGGTCCTTCAAGGGCAAATAGGCTCATTTGTGCTTAGTTGTGTTCAGAAAGCTATAGAGATCTAGAACTCCTTAGAGTTGGTGTGCGATGAGAGTTGGAGAGATATCAGGATGGTGATTCCACGCAGAGATCATCGTGCTGAGCGAGTGAGGATACATCGATGACCAGAGGGAGCAGGCGTATCGGTATGTATCAAAATTTTTGCTAAAAGCATGATTTTGATAGGCTAGAAGCATCATAAATGCACACACGTCACCATAAGTGACTAGGTCCTAGGATAGGCAGTTCAGGTCACTTAGGAAGAGAAACAAGTTGCTTAAGGTAGTTAAGGTCTCTTATAGGCATGACTTAGTTGCATATGGAAATAATAGGTCGCTTTTAGTCTGCTAGACAAACATAGGCAAAATGCGCATAGAGATAAGATCAAGTCGCTTATGGGCTAAAAGCAGGTGCATATATAGGTTCAACTCTCTTGTAAAGAAAAGATGCTAGTGGAGTGAAACTCACACAAGGTGATATGTAATAAATGCAAAAGATGACTCCAAGGTCGACAAGAACAATTAAAGCATAAATCAGCTTCCCATTCGACTTCCGTCGATTAACAAAAGGGAATAATTTACAACACATGATTAACGCGGTTTGACGACAATCACGACGGATTGGTCGTAACGCTTCACAAGGTTTCTAAATCGTTTGACGCACAAAACGACTTCTCGCATCCTTCGACTATGAGACGTGATCCACAATCTGCCACAAGTAGGTTCATTTAATTACTTATAAATGAAATAATAATCGTCTATAAAAGTCGACTCGCTTTGGTGGACTTAAGACGACATCGTCGATTCCAAGATTCTATATGATGACTTACGAAAAGGATGTTACACCTTATCTTCAGATGTCGACATCTAGTCTTAAACTATCCCAGCCGACAAACAAGACTTAATTGATGGCTTCAAGGTTTATCTACTTGTTTGGCGTTTTCAGTAACAAACACCCATGGTTAATTTCCAGAGTCTATACTCTATCTCAAAGATACTTTCTCTTCCTATCGAACATGGTCCACCTGTTCCTGCAATGACAGTCTCACATACAATTTTGTGGTCAAAGCACCTATGTTCCAAATCATAGCATAATATATCCAAAACATCATTTCACTTAACAAAAAGGACATTTAGTCTACAATATCACATTGATCATAATCAGTAAATTCTAAAATTTCATAGAACTAACTTTGTATAATAAATCATCAGTTTCCATGTCATCCACAACATATTATATTACTAAAATTTGCAAGAAAGTAAATAGCATAATCGATTCAAAAAAGAGGGATGTAACATATCCTTCTCCTTTAAAAATCATCGTCCCCGATGATTAAGTTTATCAAGCAAAATTTAAACTTAAAACAAACTTTTTATAGTGCAACATTAATGTCTTTGAAAAGTTTAGGAAATCTTTGGTAAATGTCTTTATAGTCTTCCTAAGTGGCGCTATCCTCGCCATATTGGTCCCACTGAATTTTGAATTGCAAAACTTCTCGATTACGTAAACGAAGTTTACGCATTTCGAGCACCTTGAGTGGCTCGATCACAACCACCCTGGGTTCTTGCATCTGTAAGGAATTCTAGTTAAGGATGTGGTTATTACCTACAAAATATTTTTTTAAATATGAAACATGAAAAACATTATGCATCTTAGACAAGGCTGGAGGGAGAGCAACTTTGTAGGCAACTGGATTGATAATCTCAAGAACTTCGAAAGGTCCGACATAACGAGGAGCCAATTTTAAAGATTTACCAAATTTTATAGAACTCTTTTGGGGTTTCACTCGCAAAAGCACTTTCTCGCCAATAGAGAAGTGTCTAGGCACTCGTTTGCGATCTGCATAACTCTTTTGCCTGTCATTGGCTTCTGCCAACCTCTTCCTAATCATTTTTACTTTTTCTTCCATATCAGCAAGCATTTCAGGTCCAATGCTTATCCTATCTTCCAGCTTATCCCAGCTTATAGGAGTTCTGCATTTCCTTCCATATAATGCTTCAAATGGCACCATCTTAATGGCAAAATGATAGGAGTTGTTATAGGAAAATTCGACAAGAGGTAGATATTTCCTCCCATCTGTATTGCTGATCCATGCAATACATTCTCAAAAGGTCTTCTAATACCTAATTCACTCTTTCTGTTTGTCCATCAGTTTCGAGATGATAAGCAGTACTTACATTCAGTTTAGTCCCTAATGCAGAAAATAAGGTTTGCAAAACCGTGAAGTTATCCGAGCATCTCTATCAGATATAATCTTTTCAGGTAAACCATGCAATCTAAAAATTTCCTGCACAAATTTCTGAGCCAAAAGATGAGCTCCATCTGTCAAATTTCCCGGTATGAAATGTGCGACCTTGGTTAGTTTATCCACAACAACCAATATTGCATCATGCCTATTCTTAGACATTGTTAACCCCTAAACAAAATCCATACTAACAACTTGCCATTTCCATTCCAGAATATCATGTGGGTACAACAATCTAGCAGGATGTTGGTGTTCCGCTTTAACTCTCTGACACTCCAAACAGCTAGCTACAAACTTTGCAGCATCGCTTTTCATTCCCTTCCAGAAATATAGCGGCTTGACATCCGCTAACAGTTTTGTTACACCAGGGTGTCCAGAGTAAGGAGCACAATGAACTTCCTTCCACACAAGGTTTCTAAGTTCTATTGAATCAGGAACATAGATTCTTCCCTTGAATATCATCAATCCATTGGATTCAAAACTGAATCCGTCATATCTTGGGTCCTTGGGGTTTAAGTGCAGAGCCTGTTTCACTTGTTCATAATACTCATCTCTAGATAAGTTTTGCATTACTAAATCTTTAAAGTTAGCATGTATGGAGATTATAGAGGCTATGTGCCTTCTTTTGCTGAAGGCATCAGATACTCAGTTTTCCTTGCCTTCGATATAAGAAATTTCAAAGTCATAATCTGATATTAATTCCAACCATCTCCTTTGCCTTGCATTGAGATTAGGTTGTGTAAATATGTAGCGAAGGCTTTGATGATCAGATTTTAGAATAAAGGTCCTTCCCAACAAATAATGTCACCACATCTGAAGGGCATGAACCACTGCGGCCATCTCTAGGTCATGAGGAGTGTAGTTCTGCTCATAGTTTTTTAGCTTCCTTGACTCATAGGCTACTACCCTACCATCTTGCATAAGCACACCTCCCAATCCCTCCCCTGAGGCATCAGTGATAACCTCAAACTCTCCCTCAGGATCAGGAACTTTCAGAATTGGAGTGGTTGTTAATTTTTCTTTTAACAAGTCAAAAGCCTTTTGACATTCATCCGTCCAAACAAACCTTTTTCCTTTTCTCTGCAACGAGGTAATTGGGCTAGCAATGCTTGAGAAATTCAACACAAATTTCCTGTAATACCCTACCAATCCCATGAAACTTCGTACCTCTGACACATTGGTAGGTTCAGGCCATTCCATAATAGCTTTTATTTTGGCCGGATCAACTGATATCCCATCAGCTGATATTATGTGCCCCAAATACTGTACTTCTTTCTGAAAGAAGGTGCACTTTGAGAGTTTCACATACAATTTATGTTCTCTTAATCGTTGCAAGACTGTTTGAAGATGTCGTGCATGCTCCTCTTCATTTTTGGAATAGATCAGAATATCATCAATGAGAACTAGCACAAACTTATCAAGACAATCTCTGAAAATGCTATTCATGAGATTCATGAAAGTAGCAGGTGCATTGGTCAATCCAAATGGCAACACCGTGAACTCATAATGACCATACCTCGTTCTAAAAGCTGTCTTGGGAATATCTTCATCTTTCAACCTTAACTGATGGTATCCAGATTTAGATCTATCTTAGAAAAGACTGATGCACCACGCATTTGGTCAAATAGATCATCAATACGTGGCAAGGGATACTTGTTCTTTATTGTCGCCTTGTTAAGCATCCTATAATCTATACACAGCCTTAGAGTTCCATCTTTCTTTTTAACAAAGATAACTGGGGCTCCCCATGGTGATACACTTGGCCTAATTAGATTCTTAGACAATAGCTCCTGCAACTGAGCTTTTAATTCCATAAGTTCAGTGGTAGTCATACGATACGGAGCTTTAGAGATTGGCTCCGATCCTGGTTTAATATCTATGCCAAAGTCAAATGTTCTCTTCAGAGGCAAGCCTGGTAACTCCTCGAGAAATACATCCCTGAAGTTGCATAGATATGGATATCTTTCCTCAAATGTTTGTTTCTCCAAGGTTTCCTCTACTAGGTCCATTTTGACTGCAGAAAGTTGACATCCCTTTCGCCTAGCCCGTTTTAGTTGTTTTGATGAAATGGATCTAATCCTTATTTCTCTTTGAATTCCTTGGAGATTTACTGTTTTGCCCGTCTCATCCAGACACTCAATGGTTTTATGAAAACAATCTACCTTGGCTCGATGTTTCCACAACCAATTCATTCCTAGGATGACGTCGTAGGACCCTAAAGGCACTACGTATAAATTTGCCTCAGTGGTGAAGTTAGAAACATCAATCTTAGCTTTGAACAAACATTGCTCTACCTGAGCCTTTGAGTTATTTCCATACTCAACTATCCATGGTTTTGACATAAAACCAGCTTTTCTAGAAAATTTACCTAAGACTCTAGGTGACACAAAATTTTCTGTTGCACCAGTATCAAATAGAATAGAAACATGAACTCCAAATAAGGTACCTGTCATCTTAATAGGGGTGATCTGATACTCCGCTTGTCGATTGTCAAGAGCGGCATGAATCCTTTGCTGAAATGCTTCCTGTTGTGAAGGAAGTTCCGTGTTCCTAGGCTTCCCATTCTGCTTCTTGTTAGGGCCACGGTTGGCATAATGATCTCCTCCACAAGAAAAGCATCCTCCTATAGGTCCTCGCTTCTCAGATGGCCTACTTGTAGAATCATCATTCTTCTTAAAATTTACATTTCTCTTATAATCTTCACCTCTTCGATCATTACCAAATCCCCCTTGATTCTTTCGATTTCCCTTATCAAACCTCATGTTTCCATATCCCTTCTCATTTTTCCTTTTATAAGATTGATCGTTGTAGTTCTTATCAAACTTCTTGCATTTCTTATCACGGTAAGCAGAGATAGATTTGATCTTCTGCTCCTATTTAATTGCCTTTTCATAAACTTGGTCCATTGTGCTTGGACCATGCACCTCCACCTCACCGCCGATCTGAGGATTGAGTCCCATGATGAATTTTCTGATTCGGAACCTTTCATCCTTTTGGTATTGAGGAACATCCTTCAGTAGTCTAGTGAATTTTTCTGCATACTCGACCACAGATAGTTCACCTTGCCTAAGGTTTTGGAAATCTGTTAACTTCTGATCAAAATATAATTGAGGTAACCACTGTTTTCAAAATAGTTCCACGAACTCATCCCATGTCACCTTCAAGGGACTTAGTTCCAGCTCCATTTTCTTATTCATCCACCAAGTGGACGTTTCCCCAGATAGCTGATATGCTCCCCACACGGCTTTAGTAACCTCAGAGTAATTTCTGATCTCAAAATATTTCTCTATCTCCGTTAACCATGCTCCTGCTGCATCTCCAGTTTTCGTTCCATCGAACTTTGGAGGGTTAACCTTCTTCATATCCTGAGATAACTCTAACGCAAGTTTATCCTTGGTTTTTCTTTGGACTTCACTGTCGTCAGGATGTTCACTTGACGTGCCATTTTCCCAATGTTTACTCTTGCTTGTATAATGTGAGTTCTCATTTTCACCCTCTGTGTTGCCAGTTTCATCCATTTTCTTTTCCAGTTTGTTCAACCTTTCCTTGGTTTCAATAAGCATGTTTAGAATCCTATCCAACTTGTCAGTGGAGTTTTCCCAAGAGTTATGACTTCCCAATCCTCCCCCTTGTTAAACTCTGATTGGTCCATGATAGTTTAGTTTCTCACCTGATTAAACATATACTAATCAGTTTTACGCTTATCATATTAAATATCATCAAAAGAACACAACAATTGATCATAATCATAATTGTTCTCAAACCAAAATTTTATCTTCATTCATTTTGCAAAATTGTTTCAACATCATTAGAGATAGACATATCTCATGTTTTTACTCAGTATTATCTAGTGGAGTGTAACCTTCGGATTCATTGTCTGACACATAATCACGAGGTGTATACCCCTCAGACTCACTATTAGAAGATAGCTCAATGATCTCAGCTCTAGGTACTACACAAGGATCCCTAGTGATCATGGGTATACTACTAGGTACACTCTCAGGTACACTAACAGGTACACTATTAAGTACAATCTTGGGGCAGCAGTTGATCATGATTCGAGCTACCGTCGCTGCTCCCTCTAGGAGTTCTCTCCTCACTCGCTTAAGTCGTGACATTGCATTGGCTAAGGTTTCCACATCATCAAGCCAAATGTCATTTTCATCATTAGTTTTCTCAATGGTCTTGATCATCGCAAGCCATTTCCGCTTAGATTGTAGATAACGCTTCTTACCCGCGAAGGATTTTCTTGCAGTTTTCTTAGTGTATACCACCCTGGCACAATAAATCAAATCATTAGCTACCCGCATAATGTTGATTTCCTAATCAGGTTAGTGGACTCATCAGCCCTAGTGCTGAACCTGGTTAGCTCTGATACCATATGTAGCATCCATATCCGAAATGACAAGTAAAACTAGGTTTTCACAAAGGTAATTTTTTTTTTACTAGGTAATCAAATACAAAAGAACTTATCTACTACCAAGTATAACATTTTTCACTTTAACTTAAACATAGTGGACTTCTTAAATCAAAGTAATATCATTGTTACCTAATGAATAAATAAAACTCTTGGTTCTATATGAGACACGGGTAATATCGTTATAATTTGAGATTCTTAACTCCTATGACTCCATAGATGGCTGCAATATTCAAATCACAATCCTCAAGAAGATTTAAATCCAATAACCTATAAAGAGCAAGATTAGTTTATTCATTTCGAACCCTTATTTATACTATCATTGACTTCTCTTAATCAAAAGAAGGTTTATATCTTTAGCACAGTCGACGGAATCCTATGCAGTAGTTTAAAGTCTTAATAATAACATTTGGACAAGCTACCTTTCCATTTACTCGCGGGGAATACCACATCAGGCTGAAATGACTAACTGCATTAGAGCCACAGGGTGTCAATCCTCAAGAAAGATCATTGGAAACTAAAGACTCCTAGCTCAAAACAAGGTTCCCATCTTTTCAAGATAATCGGCCTTCTAACAGCCTAAGCGTATAAGGAAACAAGACTATAAAACTCCATCATCATTTTTAGACACAAATAATCAAAAACTGTTTTAAGCAGATGATGGTATGGAATGTGCATCAAGCCAATTATAAGTTTCCTTCATATAAATGATTATCATTCGAATAACCGAGTGACAAAAGGATTTGACATTGATTTGATACTATACCATTACAAATTACAGTCTTAAAGAGGAAACAAGAACCTGATGGAGCTCCTGTCGAATCCTCACATAATCTCCTGCTTCCCGTTTCTAAACAACGACTCTCCACACTACCTTCCGCTGCGCACTAAGATGCCATCAATCTCCTTTCTCCCCAGTTGCACTAAACGCTCAACCCAATAATCTTCGGTTTCCTACTCCGCCCCTGAAGATGATGACATTCTCTGCGGTTTTTTTGTTTCTCTTCTCCCTTAACAACGGCTTCAGAACTCACTATATTCTCCTCCATGACGGAGTAACTCCATTTACTCGCCCACTACCACTTCTCCCTACTCCTCTCTCTCACGATGACGGAGTAAAACAACATTCAACTGTCGTTCCACTCTCTTCTCCATCTGCATTACTCCCTACCTAACACAGCACAGGAAAAGGCTCCCATGGCTATGGTTTCTATGGTTTCTTAACAACCACCGCGCCCTCCAAGATGATGGAGTCTCCCCATCTATTTCAATGGTCACACTTATCTCACAACCGCCTAACCTCCTCCCCCTCGCGTCCATGAAGAAGGAATACGAAGCATTTAAGATCTGTTCCACTTTATTCTCCATGACATCACTCTTACCGAGCTCAGTGAAGAAACAGATTGGTCTATGTCGGCGGTTTTAATGATTCTTAACAACAGCCACACCGATACCTTGCACCCTCAACGATGATGGAGCAACTCGGCCTTGAACTCACGGCCGGCACATGCCTAAACACAAGGGTCGACATAACTATAGCTACCCGACTCCACATTTGCTGCGGCCACAAAACAAAAAGGAGGTTCTAAATGACGACATAGCATAACAACTTCGTCATCCTACCACAAGGAGACTTCTAACCTTCAACAAATGCAACCTAACAATGCTAGTGGAGTGAAACTCACACAAGGTGATATCTAATAAATGCAAAAGATGACTCCAAGGTCGACAAGAACAATTAAAGCATAAATCAGCTTCCCATTCGACTTCCGTCGATTAACAAAAGGGAATAATTCACAACACATGATTAACGCGGTTTGACGACAATCACGACAGATTGGTCGTATCGCTTCACAAGGTTTCTAAATCGTTCGACGCACAAAATGACTTCTCGCATCCTTCGACTATGAGACGTGATCCACAATCCGCCACAAGTAGGTTCATTTAATTACTTATAAATGAAATAATAATCGTCTATAAAAGTTGACTTGCTTTGGTGGACTTATGACGACATCGTCGATTCCAAGATTCTATATGACGACTTACGAAAAGGATGTTACACCTTATCTTCAAACGTCAACATCTAGTCTTAAACTATCCCAGCCGACAAACAAGACTTAATTGATGGCTTCAAGGTTTATCTACCTGTTTGGCATTTTCAGTAACAAACACCCATGGTTAATTTCCAGAGTCTATACTCTATCTCAAAGATACTTTCTTTTCCTGTCAAACATGGTCCACCTGTTCCTGCAACGACAGTCTCACATACAATTTTGTGGTCAAAGCACCTATGTTCCAAATCACAGCATAATATATCCAAAACATCATTTCACTTAACAAAAAGGACATTTAGTCTACAATATCACATTGATCATAATCAATAAATTCTAAAATTTCATAAAACTAACTTTGTATAATAAATCATCAGTTTCCATGTCATCCACAACATATTATATTACTGAAATTTGCAAGAAAGTAAATAGCATAATCGATTCCAAAAAGAGGGATGTAACATGCAGTGAGTGGTTGTAGCTATTATCAGATGGCTAGTGGGAGACAAACGAGCGAGAGGGTTTTTGGTAGGATGGGGGACAGTGATGGAGGGGATGTTCTCTTATGGGATGAGATATGCATGGGCGGAGTGTGTGCTTGGACAGCTCTATCATTTCCTGCATGATTGTGCATATATGTTCGGGGCTAGTATGTCTGCAGGAGTTACAATTTTGCATGTGTGGGCGTATGAGCATATTCCGGTGACGAGACCAGAGGGATGGGTGGTTAGAGCAGCAGGAGAGCCGTATGCTAGGATGTATAGAGGAGCTTTGACATACCAGCAATGCAGAGGACTAGTGTACTGGCAAAGGATGTTGGATGAGGTAGATAGATTTATATGGAGGCCATGGTTGGGATGTGAGAGATGGGATGAGGAGGATACTGAGCTTGTCTATGCTAGGTAGGCAAGATATATTTTTGGACGTGGCATATACATTATAGAGCGCTATTTACCCGAGAGGGTTTTGAGATAGTTCAGGTTACCACAGGCAGTACCAGTTAGGGATGCCATTTTTGGGAGGACTCGACAGGAGGTGTTTGATTGGGGGATGGAGGTTGTGGTTGACATGGTTTTGGTAGAGAGAGGGGCTACAGCTAGTTGTATGGCAGTGGGGACAGGGTCCTGCAGATCCAGGCATGCTACCGGATTATGATGCATACTAGGTGACAGTGAGATCAATGTGGCTAACACGGGTTGGAGAGATAGGGATGGAGAGACTAGTCAGGAGGAGGCGACGATGGGCTCCACCAATGTAGGTTGTTGTACCAACAATGCCAACAATATAGATCAGGGACAGGTGTAGGGACAGCCTCAGATACTTGCACAGCCTTAGAGACAGATATTAGGAGGTGACGATGTTGGGATTCAGCAACTACGAAGGAGGATTAGAGAGGAGAGGAGATGGAGGTAGCGGGCTCATATGAGATTGAGGAGAGTGGAGTTGGATAGACACCAGGCGATGATTGGCTTATGACATGCTAGGGCTCAGGCTCAGACATACGAAGCTCAGTTACAGGTTAGAGTGCAGGATGGGGATGGTGATGAGTGCTAAGTAGTACCCATAGAATATATCTTTTTACCTCTCTTTTTCTCCTTCTTGATTTCATCTTTCCTAATGTCTGCGCCTGAATAGGTTAGCAAGATCATTCTAGATAATGATTAATTGAGATAAATTACTTAAGATCATAATTTCTGATTGAGGGACTAATGTGCATGGAATTGATGGAAAAATGTAGAAAACTTCTATTTTTTTGAATCAACAAGTGTAGATGCTCAGAATGACAATTTTGTGCATCTCTGGAGGTAGTCTTCAATGATCTCCAGAGATAATACCAGAATACCATGACACCAGAAGTTTTGAAGTAAAGAGAAAAGCCTCTTCGGAGCTGGACGGAAGTCTGGAGCACCTCCGGAGCTGAACAAGAAAGCTATAGACATATCTCTGGAGCTACAGACATATCTCCGGAGCTACAGACATATCTCTGGAGCTGCAGACAGGGACAGATATCTCCGGTGCCTCCTGAGAGCAGGGCATATTTCCAGCATAAGCTGTCAATCATCCACTCTCAGCAGTGATCGTAATACCCTTCATTTCACTCAAATCATCACCTGAGTGGTGAAGGGTCATCTTTAGTTAACTGCTAGAGTTTTTATCTTTTTAAAGTTTTTGCATGAGTTACTAATAAAACTAATTCAATATCCATATTTTCAGGGCCTCGCTGCCCAAATGTATTAAGACTCAAACTTAGAATTCTGGGTGGACTTCTGTTCCACTCAATCTACTTTATTGCATGATTATTTTTCCATAGTTAGACAGCTAGTGTAATAAAGAGATGGATGTCATCTCATAGAAGAACTAGTAGATAAGATAAGTGATGTCATCACTTATTTTATATATACTTATAGAAATAGCAGAAGAAATATACAATGATTGATTTATTCTGATTCTCAGTAATCGTAGTTCTTTGATATCAATAGTTTTTATGAATGCAAAGCAAATGGAATTGGATTGAATTTAGTTGCGATCTTATTCCTTTGTGCTAATTTCCTATTGTAGCCTTTATCCTCAAGGGTGTGGATCAAAGGCCCACTCTCACCACCAAGGCAGAAGGCTAGTACCACTGTTTTGTTATTTCAGATTTTGATGTGAAAAGTATTTACTGATTTTGATAGATAGATGCATGTTATTATTTTTAAGATTGCTTTAAGTAACTTCCTGTTTAATTTTGTTTTCAACATTCCTTGAATTCATTCAGTAAGTAGACAGATTAATCTCTTCAAATTGGTAGAAGTTATTAAGATTAACTAGGAAAACTGGTAACTGTAGAATCCCCAATTGCAGACAGTCGAGGACACAGCCCCTAGATTTTGACATCTAAAATATGATTAAATGATGAGGTACAACGACACCTTGTCATTTTTGGTGCCATTGTCGAGGATGTATTATGTTAATTAGGGAAACTTAGCTCAAACAGTTTTTAGGATAGATCTGTATGGTTAGAGCTAGAGATTCGAAAGGAAGATATATAAAATAGACACCCCATCAACAAGCCCTAAGGGAAAGCAGTGGGGTGGCACAAGATCTTGTTGAAGAGAGAAACCTAGAACCTACTTTGGAAACTGCACCTCAAATCAATAATCCCTTAGACCCTCCAAATCTTCCACTTGTCGATTATATCCAAGAATTACAACAAAAGTTTCAGGCAGATCCTTTAATAGAACCTAATTTCCTAGAACCTCAGGGATAAGAACTAGTTTTAAACATGGACAATGATAATCATGAAGAAGAGGAAAATCAAGCTCCAATAACCTTCTCATATCCTATTGTTTTGGCTGTTGGAGACAATGCTCCTATGAAGAATATCTCACCAGCACACTTGCCAAATTTTAGAGGACTTTCTTCTGAAGATCCAGATCAGTTTTTGTTTGAATTCAAAGTAGTCTACCAAACTTATGATTATGGATTAGATAACCAAAAACTCAAACTATTCCCTTCAACTCTGAAAGATTCTGCGATGAGATGGTTTATGGGTTTACCCTAGAATTCTATCCATTCTTGGGATCAGATGGAAACATAATTTTTGGGAAAGTATCAAGATTACTGTAGATCCAGTAATAAAAATGAAGAATTGTTTAAAATTAGGCAGGGGGAGGAAGAGACCTTAGAGGACTATGTGGATAGGTTTAATTTCGCCTTGAGAAGGTATGGCAACCCAGTAGATCACTCCTTGGCCAGAACCCTATTTGTAAAAAGATTGGATAAAGAATCAAAACAGACACTGGATCTAATGGGAAAAGGAAATATCAACAAAATGGATATACCTGCTATAGAAGAACTCTACAGGAACTATTCTAGAACCCAAGATGGAGTGAGGTCATCCAAAATTTTTAAAGGGAAAAATGAAATAGGACAGTTAATGGAAGAGATTGTAAATCTAAAAATAGATATTCTAGTCTAATTAAATACCACATTAGATGGAATTCAAGCAAAAACTAGAACAACTGAACCACTCTCCATCTATTGTTCTAGGTGTAAAAACAAACATCTGTTGAGAGAATGCCCTTTGGACAAATCAGAAATTTGTTAGATCTATGATAGGGAACATCCTACCAGTCAATGTAGTCAACTTCCAGCCTTGAAAAGATTGAGTAAGAAGAATGTTGTAATGGAAGAAGAATTGAACTATGAGGGACAAAAACAAGCTGGAAATTTCCCTTATAATCAGTATCCAAACCAGCCTTCTTACAGGGGTCCTTCTAATTGGGGAAATAATCAGTGGAATCCAACTTGGCATGGGCCTCAGAATAATCCTCCTTGGGGACAGCAGGATCGGCCAAGTCAACATTGGCAAAACCAAAATTGGCAAAATCAGCCCTGGGGAAATCAACAGTGGCCACCACAGTTTGGATCACAAAACATGCAACCTCAATGGGATTCTCAACAGGGATATAATCAACAATACCAGGGACAACCTAGATGTTTTCAACCTCAACAACAAGCTTTACTAATTGGACCCTCCAACACACAAGGTCAAGCACAAAATGAACTAGTTATCCAACCACCTTTACCAACTCAGCCTATACCAAACCCACAGAATAAACAGGGAGCAACTGTTTACATGACAGAGCAAGAAAATTTGGTTGGTATTAACGCTATATATTCAAATAATCTCCAACTACATTCTGGGAAAGCATTCCCAAGACCATCTCCTCCAACTATAGTTGAAGTAACCAATGATGAGGAACTTGAAAATTCATCCACTCAACTCCTGGAGGAGATTACTAACGAAAAAGTGCTAGAAGAATCATTCTTGGACAACTCCGGAGTTACTCCTAAAAGACTGACTCCGGAGAACATTCCTAAACACAATTTTGACAAGAGCTCCAGAGATGCTTCGGAGATGGAAAAACTAGCACCATACCCAAAACAGCTTAAACAATATGTTCCCCAGAAAAAGATCTTACAAAAACAAGTCCAAATCAACCTGGAATAAGAACTTTTACAAGAAATCAAGCAACTAAACATCAAAATTCCTTTTCTCCAAGCAATCAGAGATGTACCAGAACCAAATCAGTTCATTAAACAGTATTGTATCAAAACAAAGGGCAGGAAGAAAAACTTTCCTTCCACAATACAGGTGGAAGGAAAAGTAGTAGATCTGTTGATGGGAGAAATTCTCCTACCAAAATATGGAGACCCTGGAAATCCTGTCATAACTGTTTTCATCTCAGGGGTAGAAATTTCAAATGTTCTGGTTGATTTGGGAGCAGTAATTAATGTGATGACAGTTCACACAATGAACAAATTAGCTCTATCAGTATCCAATCCACAACTACAATTCTTCAACTTGCTGACCAGTCAGTAGCTATTCCAAAAGGAGTAATCACTGATGTACCAGTTGTGATAGATTCATGGGAATTTCCAGTGGACTTCCTAATATTAAAACCTAGAAATAAGAGAAATGCTTATCCACTAATTTTAGGAAGACCATGGATTGCTACAGTAGCAACATCTATTGATTGTCGAACTAGGGATATGGTCATTTCTAATGGGATAGATTTGAAGAAAATATCTTTGTACCCTCTAGCTAAACCATCAATACATTATACAGGAAGAGTATGGGTGGATGAACCAGAGAACAACGACAACAGTGCCTCAGTAGCTATGGTAACCATCAAGGAACATCTGGGAGAGTTAGAAGAAGAAATATACTATGATACAACAGAAGACATTACTCACATCCTAATCAATAAGGATGTGATGGAGCTCGCCCAAGATTCTAGGAGAGAACTTCTTACTTCTTCTCATTGTACCCTCGCCAACATCATTCCTTGTGGGGAAACCTTTTACAGAGACTTAGCCACTTTCCACATGTTGCTTCCACATTCTTGTCCTCTCAATACCATAACTCCAATGTACAGATTAACTACATCTATGGATCAAATCACAAAACAGGTCATGATTTTACTAGGGAAAACACTTAATATCAATACTTAGTTAACAACAAATTAGGAAGAAAAACTTATGCAACTTCTGATTTCCCATTCAATAGCTTTTTCTTGGGAATACCAAGATATGAAAGGCATACCTCCTGAGATCTGTACCCATCATATATACATTGAGTATATTAAACCTGTCAGACAACCCCAGAGAAGATTGAATCTTGCTTTAAAGGACATTATCAAAACTGAAATAGAAAAATTACTTCAAGCAGGGTTTATATATCCAATCTCAGACAGTCAATGGGTCTCACCGCTTGTCATAGTGCCTAAAAAGAATGGAAAATGGAGGGTGTGTATTGATTATAGAGAACTAAACAAGGCCACAAAAAGGACTACTTTCCCTTACCATTCATTGACCAAGTACTGGACAACCTTGCTGGGAGAAAGTATTTTTCTTTTCTAGATGGATTCAGTGGGTATAATCAAATTCAAGTAGCATTTGAAGACCAGGACAAAACCACCTTCACATGCTTTTGGGGAACTTTTGCTTACAAAGTTCTTCCCTTTGGACTATGCAATGCCCCAGCTACATTTTAGAGACTTGTTTTAGCTATTTTCGTTGAACTAGCTAATGAATGCATGGAGATCTATATGGATGACTTTACTGTGTGTGGGGATAATTTTGAAGAAGCTCTCACAAACCTTGAGAAAGTACTAAAATGCTGTGAGAAAAATCAATTATCCCTTAGCCATGGAAAGTGCTTCATGATGGTGGAGGAGGGAATTATTTTGGGACACCACATTTTAGAAAAGGGGATCAAAGTGGATCAAAACAAGATAGAAGTGATCACACAGTTGCCTTCACCCAAAAATCAGACAGATGTTAGAAGTTTTCTGGGTCATGTAGGCTACTATAGGAGATTCATAGAAAATTTCAGCAGAATAGCTGCCCCCCTATTTACCCTGCTTAACAAAGACAAAATTTCTATGGACAGAAGAATGTCAATCATCATTTGAAACCTTGAAAGAGAAGCTTACTGTCACACCAATTTTGAGAGGACCTAATTGGACTTTACCATTTCACATACAGACTGGTGCTTCAAATGAGTCCATTGGGGCAATTTTAGGACAAAAGGAGGAAGGAGAGAGTATGCATGCCATTTATTACATCAGCAAAAACCTTACCTCTGCAGAAAGAAATTACACCACAACTGAAAAAAATTCTTGGTAGTCATCTATGCTATAAATAAATTTAGGTATTACATCACAGGATATAAAATATTTGTACACACTGATCATGTAGCCATCAAGTACCTAATGAATAAGCCAGTAATGGGTGCAAGGATCATCAGGTGGTTATTGCTATTGCAGGAATTTGATATTACCATAGTTGATAATCTAGGAAAATTTAATTTGGTTGCTAATTTTTTGTCAAGATTGCATACAGGAGGAGAAAACCAACCAGTGGAGGACAAGTTCCCAGATGAACATCTTTTTGCTATCTCCTCTATTGTACCTTGGTTTGCTGACATATCTAATCTTTTAGCTACAGGCTTGTATCCATCCCATTTTACCTTAAAACAAAAAAATGTTTAGTTAAAGAAAGTTTATCTTACAAATGGTTGAATGGTTTACTATTCAAATGTGGTCCTAATTTCATTCTATGCAGGTGTTTAAAAGCTGATGAGATTTTTGATGTGTTGAGAGCATGCAATGATGAACCATTTGGTTGCCTTTACTCCTTCCACCAAAGAGTCCACAAGATCCTCGGAGCTGGTTACTACTGCCCCTCTCTTCATAAAGATACAAAGAAGTATGTGCAGCACTGTGACTAGTGCCAAAGGATGGGATAGTCAACCTTTACCCAGGAGATGTTACTGCATCCTCAAGTCATGATGGAACCATTTGAGCAGTGGTGTTTAGACTTTGTGGGACTAATTTCTCCACCATCATTCGGCAAGGAGTACATTCTAGTATGCACAGACTATGTTACTAAATGGGCCGAGGTTCAAGTATTACAATTTGCAAGAGAAGAAAAAGTTGTTGATTTCCTTTATAATAAGATTTTCTTAAGGTTTGGAGCCCCAAGATCAATAGTTTCAGACAGAGGACCTCAGTTTACTTCATAGGTAATCAAAGCATTCACAGATTTATATCAAGTCAAGCACAAAAAATCTTCACCTTACCATCCTCAAGCGAATGGGCAGGTAGAAGTAACTAATAGGGAACTTGAAAATATTCTGACAAGGACAGTAGCAATGAACAGAAAAGATTGGGCTAACAGATTACCTGAAGCAGTTTGGGCTTACGATACCACTTGGAAATCCGCAACAAAGTTCTCACCATATGAATTGGTTTATGGGAAAAAACCTATTTTGTCTATAGAATTTGAACTCCAGACACTTAAAACTATATTGGATATTGGTCTACCATTGTCTATAACTCAACAGAAAAGAATTCTTTAGCTCAATGAGTTGGATGAAATTCGGACAGAGGCCATCCAGCAAACAAAACTAGTTCAGTATCAAAGGAAGCAATGACATGACCAACACATCAAAAGGAGGACATTTCAGCAAGGTGATTGGGTTCTTCTTTATGATTATAATTCAAAGAGTTCAAAGGGAAATTACAAACTCATTGGATGGGTCCTTATCAAATAAAGAAAGTTTTTGAAAATGGAACAGTATTATTGGAACCTATTGATGGAAGCACAGACACATTCTTAGTAAATGGTCACCGAATCAAACTGTATAAAAGACCATCTACTAAAGAAGAGTTTCTTAATTATTTGTGTTTTGATACATGGGATACCTCCTTTGACACAGTGTTGGATTAAAAAAAAAGAAAAAAAGAAGGTTGAAAACCAACAAACGGTGGCCTTCTAAAAAAGAAAAAAAAGAAAAAAAAAGGAAGGTTGAAAACCAGCAAATGGTGGCCTTCTAAAAACAAAAAGAGAAAAAAATAGAGAAAGATGGAAAACTAGTAAATGGATGTCTTTCTTGACCAAGGGAGTTGAAAACCAGCAAATGGCGGTTCCCTTCTTCAGGACAGTTGAAAACAATTGAGCTATGGAGGTGATCAGGTGCTTGGAGTTAGTCAAATGCACCTCTGGTGCTTCACAAACTAGGAGCACCTCCGACGCTTCACAAACTAGGATCACCTCCAGCGCTTCACAAACTAGGAGCACCTCCGGCGCTCCATCAATAAAGAGTCATTTACAACAATGGGGGAGGGAATCCACTTCTCCACGCAATAAGGTGGAAACATCAAATGATGAGGTCATCATGACTCATCCTTTGCTTTATGACAGGAATAAAATAAAATCAGCACGTATTTCAATTGCAGGGGTATTCACAAAGATAGCACTGACGTCACCCAAGGAACGTGGATTCTTGAACCACTCAGTGAAATGATTGCAGGTCGTGTACCAATGGAGTAGTGGGCGTCATCTCAAGCCACCAAAAGTTGCTCATATGCCACGTCATGTGCAGTCTCATAAATGCCACAACATCTTTGCCGTGTACATCGCTCCTCATCATTAAAAATGGTCCAGGTAATTCTATCTTAAATTAAGCATTAAATAGCAACTATCTTGTCTTTCTATTTTTGGGTGCTGTCACTATGACACGTCCTCCTGCCATCATTTTCTTTTCTAAATTCACACATGCCGCCATTTGTGCTGTACTATCACCTTGCCTCTAGAGTGTCCTATCACTCTATTGCATTTATTACTGCCTAGGTACTCTAACTAATCTGCAAATCTTCCATAAGCCTAAGCTGAGAGACATCATAATCCTCATTTGAACTTCCGAAATACCCTGAAGAACATAGCAAATTAAATAGTCCTCCGGAGCCTACGGAGTTAAGAAGGGACAAGCTGTAGATAGAAAAGTGAGGAATTAAGCATAGAAGGTGGAACCAATTTAGCAATGGGGGTAAAGAAGAAATCTAAACCAGAGAGTGTTGCGGGTCTGTTGCAAGATGAAGCTGTACCAAACATTCTGAGAACTGCAGGATGGTTGGACTTTCTAGAAAAAATTGAAGGGTTTCAAGAAGATATCGTGGATGAATTCCTAAGAAATCTAAGGGATAATCAGACAGCTGTCAGAGGAGTCCGAATCAACCTCTCCTCAACCACTATCAGTCACATTTTTGGGTTGCCTGAACAAGGTGAGAGGTTTTATCATCTGAAAACCTTATATACTGATTTGATTAAGAATTTCTCTGTTCAAGGTGAACCTGCAATACAACTGCATTCAAATAAAAATGAAGTAAAAAGAATTCTTAGGTCCACACTTCCAAACCCTTGGCAATCTGTAGCCACCTGGCTGATGAAATATTTTACTTGTTGTTGGTGCCTGCATAAACATTCAGGTTTCAGGCATTTAAATCTGCAGGCCCCTTCACAAAAAATCCAAAAAATTCTAAATCTTTTGGCCTTTGTAGTTGAAAAGTACAAAAAATAGTTTTAAATGCATGTATCTTTATACATACAAAGGGGTTTGTATGTGCAAATGCAAATGTACATTGGCGAGCTTGCAAAATGCTCAATCAGCCTTTAAAAAATGGAAAAAATCAGTTATATGCCTCCTTGTATGCATATCGGGTTTGGAATTAGTACATATACATTGAGGAATCTTTCGCAGATTCTTGGAATATTCTGCAGTTGTATGTTGAGTTCACTTGTATATTGGGTTTGTATGTTTAGACATACAATGGCTACATACAATGGAAAAGATGCAAGCGGACATACAACGGCTAGATACATTGGGCGCATACAAGAAAATATACAAGGGAAACAGATACAAGAGTGAATGTATGTCCAACATACATTGGGTTTATAGAATGAAAAATATACAAAGAAACCCAACATGCATTTGCTACAGTGACAGAGGGTCATCGGCAAGATAGGATGCATCGGCAGTCAACTCCAAAGTTTGCCCGACGGTCGATACATATACATTGAAAAAGGATACAAGGGGTCTTGTATATTCAGCAACATACAAAGTAGTAGGAGATACATTTGGTGGGGTCCACCTCATATACAAAGCAAAATGTATATGCAATATACATTCGTTATATACAAGGAGAAATGTGCAAAGTTAACATGCAAAGGAAAGTGATTCAAAGCTGGGGCCCACCGCTTGTATATTTGCGATTGTATGTTTGCACATACAATCAAATATACTTTCCTAATATACAAGCTGGATCTGAAATGAGCATGCATTCCAGTTGATAAGGTTGAAGGCTATTGTTTGTATGTATAATCTGCTTGTATGTTCGTGTTGTATATGCGACATGCATTGGTCATAGACAAAGGAAGAACATGCAACCCGGACGCGAAAAGGAAGGTGTACTGTGGCGGATAATGGTTTGGGGTCCACTGCATGTATATTAGGTGCTTGTATATGCCGATATACATTGCGAAGATACAAAGAATCAAGATGCAAGCCAGACCCGATGGTGATTTCAAACTGTTCCAATTTGTTTCATAAAATTTGAAATCTGTGGCTTGCATGTATATTATGCATTGTATATGCCAATATACAATTTGAAGTACAATGAGTTAGCTACAAGCTGTACTCGAGTAGAATTTTGATTTGTTCTATACAGACTTGGGGTCTGCCTTGTATGTTAAATAGTTGTATGTATATGCATTGGCATATACAAAGGATTTGAAAGGCGGGAAAGCGGCCAGTTGTATATGCGTATACAGGGCGAAAAGAGGCAAAATAGATGGCGGAAAAGTTAGCGATAGAAGCACAGGGTGCCTACGTGGCACGTTCTGATTGGTTGGCAACTTTTTAGCATGTTTTG
This sequence comes from Cunninghamia lanceolata, assembly GCA_027924645.1. Taxonomy (NCBI): domain Eukaryota; kingdom Viridiplantae; phylum Streptophyta; class Pinopsida; order Cupressales; family Cupressaceae; genus Cunninghamia; species Cunninghamia lanceolata. Next base: position 185,442 of record BSBN01002028.1, read on the forward strand.
GTGCCATTGATTTTGGTGATAGGAGGAAGATCGACGGCCAGTTTTAAACTTTCAAGCAGCAAAGGATTTCTTTGTATCTATGGCTGCATTTCAGGTGGGAAAACTTTTTATGCATTCACTGCTACATTTCAAAGGGAGCTGTGGGTAGCTGGGCCATTAATGGCGAAATGCAGAGGCATGGGTCGATGATTGACTGGCTACCTACCTGATTTGTAAGGAAAATCTCTAGTCGGCAGTTCAGTTCCCAATCTCACCTGCTCCTTTCTTTCTCTCTGCCTAGAACTTTGAATGATTTGAGTGCCATTCTGTGGTGCATTGTATTTGGCAGGAATTTTGAATTGCCATGTAATTATTGCTGAGTACACAGTCTTGTTATAAAATGCAAATTGTGTTACTCATTGGTGGTTGTTGAAGACTTGGGCATTTTTGGGGGAAAAATAACAAAAGACAGAGCATTTTCTTGGTTGTTTTATCTTTATTGGAGTTTATGAGTTGCATTTGAGTGCACCTTGCATATATGTTTAGTTTCTTGTCATTTTATATGAAAAATGCATTATTGCATGTGTTTATCTCTCTGTCTCCATGTGTTGTATGCATTCTCTTCTTTTGAATCTAGTTGCTAAGGGTTTCTCGGATTCTAGGGTATAGATTTCTGTATCACATGCTTAATCTCTAACTTCCATTCAAGGAGTGGATTAAATTGTTTTAGGTTGAGTATGGAGAAGATTGTATGTCAGCTGGGATGTATGTATGTAGAGACAGTTAAATACTTATCCTTGGGTGGTGTTTGTAAGGCAAATACCAGTCCTAACCCCTTGAAACTTGAATGCCAGTTGCAAGCCACTCTCTTGTATATGTCTAGTTGACTCCTTGCCCTGAGATAGGCACCGGTCTACTTCTGGATTAGCAGTTATGATCCAAAACCCCCTGTCTTGCATCCAAAACATCAATTCAAATCCTTTCATAATTCCCACTTGTTAGTTGTAGGAGTAGAAATAGGATCCCTGCATACTCTCATCCTAAATCAGTCAGATATGTCTAAGAAAGTTGCCAACCTTGTGATTTCTCACCCAAATCTTGGTCCATACATGAGAGTATTCTGCCTGTTCTAAAAAGCTAAATCTTTCTGTCATTGGGCGAGTCAAGTTTAAATCTTTAGCTAATAGGGATACCCCCTTGGTGCTGCAGAACCAGAAGTGAAGGGGAGGCAGCTCACACAACCTCCTGTATTCATTGGCCAAATTCGCCTGTGCATAGGAACTGGCAAACCCTCTGCTGATTCGAGAACTAACACTTGTGATGGTCAATTTTCTTTAGTTTTAGGACCAATAATAAAAATGCTGATTTTTCTAAGGCATGGGAATGACACCCTGAGTTTAGCATAAACATTCCCAATTTCCTGTATTCTGCCATCAGGGCAACTACAGAAAAATATCAACAAAATAAGGATCCCATGAAACATCATGTCCTCATTTTTCTAGTAGCTAAACACCACTTCCTATCTCAGGCCAATGGGGAAGAATTATGACAAAACTTTCTTGAACAAAATTCCTAGGACAAAGAACTATAGAGGGCACATCCAGAAGGTGAGGGTTCCTCTACTCACCAAGAAGAAGAAACAGAGCCTTCAACCTCCTCCATAGCTGTTCAAAGAGGAAATTCTCTTTAGTCCTGTCTGACCTGGTTGAGAATACAGAGACAGTAGAAGGATTCATGACACCATATACAAGAAGTAATGATGAAGACAAGAATTTCCTATGTGAATTATATCTGCATGGGTTCTGTGTTAATGATGTAACTTTCATTCTTAATTATTTTGTGGGAGAATGCCAGCTTAAAGCATTTATGTCCCTAATGAGGAATCATCAGATCTGGAATGAACAAATGGAAGATCATCTCAAGAAGGATATAGAAACAGATCTCTTCATTAGAAAGGAATGTCCCAATCCCAATGCTTTTAAGACCCAATTCAGGTCCTATATCTATCACGCTAAGAGTAAGAACAAAATTTTGCCATTATACCTAAAGAGTTTGCAAGAGTGCTCCATCGATTTTGGTCTTTTCATGAATAGTTCAACAAATTCAGTACTTGCCATAGCAAAGAAAAGATGGAATGTTTTGACCTCAGAGAAAAAAATGAGAGAGGTGGTCACCCCTACAAACTTAAGGTTATTTATGAGAAAAGCAAAGTTAATAGCCAAAATGATGGATAAGCATAAGAAGGAATGGATAGGTGGACGGTTCAGGCCCCCTCTCATAATTGAACCACTCCCTGTCTAGGCTGAGTAGATGGAATATGAGAAATTGCAGGACTGGATGAAGTAGGTTGATCAATACAAAGGCAATGGTAATACCAACTGCACCACTTGGCCTACTTATGCACAAGATTATAGCTTGACTGATAGGCTATTTCACCAGAATAAATCTAGATTGTGAGAAGCAGGAGGACTTGCCAAACCTTAGGTGTGGGGGGATGATGAGTGCCAAGTAGCACCCATAGAATACATCTTTTTACCTCTATTTTTCTCCTTCTTGATTCCATCTTTCCTAATGTCTGCACCCAAATAGGCTAGCAAGTGTTAGGGTTAGCCGACAGATAAAGATTAAACAGAGAAATAGAAATACACAGAATTAATAACAGCGAGAGACAAGATTTAACATGGTTCACCCAAACTCAGGCTACATCCACCAAACAGAGAGTCCAATATTATTATCCAGTAAATCAAACCGATTACAATCAGCAATCCCTGCAACTCAATACCGCTGCAAATGCTACAAAATAATACTCAAACCCTAACCCTTGGCTACTTTTTATCAAGCCTTTTTATCGGTTACAAAAATTAGGGTTTTCTTATGTCAGTCATAAAAAATAGGATTTTTTAAGTCGGCCCTAAAAAAAATTTTCTCAGGGGCTACCGCCCCCGAACCCTCGCTCAGGGCCCGACCCAGCCCCAAACCCCAGCGAGGATACATGGCTAGTGTATAGTACTTTCCTGATCAGTCGCCACCTACCAACAATCTCCCACTTGGAGACTGATCCTGGACGACACCGCTGCGCATGCAGCTCCCACTGGAAATAAGCACCCTGGACTCTACTGTTCAATTTTTATTGTGTTCAGTCGAGAAGACCAATCAAAGCTGAAGAGGAGCTCAGCTTCTTCCTTGTCACAGCCTTTGTAAACATATCCACTGGATTTTCATCTGTATGTATCTTTTCCAGCCTTAACTGTCCATTATCCAACACCGACCGAATAAAGTGATACCTCAACTGTATGTGTTTGGTCTTTGAATGCAAAGTAGAATTCTTTGCAAGATGTATGGCACTCTGACTGTCTGTATACAAAGAACTGTTAGCCTGTTGTTTACCCAATTCTTCCATGAAAGATTGTAGCTATATCATCTCCTTGCTTGCCTCTGTTGCAGCGACATATTCTGCCTCTGTGGTGGATAAAGCAACCACCTTTTGCAACCTAGAAAGCCAACTCACTGATGTTCCACCTACAGTAAAGACATAACCTATAGTACTCCGCCTAGTATCAATATCCCCTGCCAAATCTGAGTCTACATAACCTGCTAAATCAGTATTAGAGCCCCCAAAACATAAGTGTTTATTAGATGTACCTCTCAAATATCTGAGAATCCATTTGACCGCATTCCAATGCTCAAATCCAGGATGACTCATATACCTACTAACGACTCCGACAACATGTGCAATATCCGGTCTTGTGCATACCATGGCATACATTAAACTTCCTACAGGTGAAGCATAGGGTATCTTGGACATTTTCTCTTCCTCCTCTTGTGTCTTTGGACACATCTCCTTAGTCAATTTCAAATGACTAGGCAAAGGTGTACTGACAGCTTTGGCATTCTCCATATGGAATCTTTGCAACACCTTTTCAACATAAGCAGCCTGAGATAGAGTCAATTTTCTGGTCTTCCTATCTCTGCAAATTTTCATACCAAGGATTTGTTTTGCTGCCCCCAAATCCTTCATATCAAATGACTGTGATAACTGATGTTTTAACTCTCTGATGTGATCCATGTTAGACCCAGCTACAAGCATGTCATCAACATATAAACATAAAATGATGTAGCTGTCATTATCCAACCTCTTAAAATAAACACAATGGTCAGAATTACACCTACTGTAGCCTTGCTTAGCCATAAAACTATCAAATTTCAAATACCATTACCGAGGTGCTTGTTTCAGGCCATACAAGCTTTTCTTCAATCTACACACTTGTTTCTCCTTACCTTTGACCTCAAATCCCTGTGGTTGTGCCATGTATATCTCCTCCTCCAAATCACCATGGAGAAAGGCAGTTTTCACATCTAGCTGTTCCAAATGCAAATCTTCAGCAGCCACAATACTTAAAATAGTACGAATAGAAGTCATCTTGACAACCGGAGAAAATATCTCATCAAAATCAATGCCCTGTTTCTGTGCAAATCCTTTTACAACTAACCTGGCCTTAAATCGTTTCTTACCTCCATCTTCCTCTTTCAGCCTGTAAACCCATTTGTTTGGTAAAGCCTTTTTACCTACAGGTAACTTACATAATTCCCAAGTCTGATTTTTCAGCAAGGAGTCCATTTCTTCTTGCATGGCAAGCTCCCACTGAACTTGTGTATTCACCTGCATAGCTTCATCATACCCTTCTGGTTCACCAGCATCTGTTAACAAAATAGAATACAAAGAGGGAGAAAACCTTTCAGGAGGTCTACTTATCCTTGTTGACCGTCTAACATTCACTGGAGTTTGTGGTATTTCTGGTTGCTGTTGCGGAGCATGAGGAGCCACTGGAACATCACTATTTGGAGTATCATCCAGCACCACATAATCCTTTTCTTTCTTCTCATGCTGCTGCAACTGATCTTTGTACAACACCTTCTCATTGAATATAACATCCCTGCTTCTCACAATTTTCTGATTTTCAAAATCCCAAAGCCTATAACCAAATTCATCAATGCCATATCCAACGAAGGTACATTTTTTTGATTTCGCATCCAGCTTGGTTCTATTTTCAGAATCTATATGTGCAAATGCTTCACAGCCAAAGGTATTCAGAAAAGAATAACTCACCTTCTTGTTAGTCCATGCTTCCTCTGGAATACCATAGCCCAAAGGAACTGAAGGACCTCTGTTAATTAAATATACAGCAGTGTTGACAACCTTTGCCCACATGTTTAAAGGCAGTCCAGCATGCAATCTCATGGTCCTTGCACGCTCCATTATTGTCCTATTCATGCGTTCAGCCACTCCATTTTCCTGTGGAGTCCCTGGAACCATTTTCTGCCTATGAATTCCATTAAAGGAACAATAGTCTTCAAATTCTTTGCTGCAATACTCACCGCCATTATCAGATCTGAGACATTTTAATCTTTTACCTGTCTCATTTTCAACCAAGCTTTTCCATTTCTTAAATGTTTCAAATACATCAGATTTCTGTCTAAGGAAATAAATCCAGACCTTCCTAGTTGCATCATTTATGAATGTAACATAATACCGAGAGCCACCAAAAGAAGATACCTGAGCTGGTCCCCATACATCTGTATGCACAAGCTCCAACTTTTCATTTTTCTTTTGCTTCCCATCTCTGAGAAAACTGACTCTCTTTTGTTTTCCATACACACAACTTTCACAGAAATCCATATTAATACATTTCAGACCTGGTAAAACTTTCTTAGAATGAAGTACCTTCATACCTTTTTCACTCATATGCCTAAGTCTGTTATGCCACAGTGTTGTTTCAGAACCTGCAGCAACTTTTCCAGTCTCTTCCTGCAAACCTGCAGCAACTGTTCCTAAACCTGTTTGTTTTTCCTCTATAAAATCTAAAGTAGAAGGAACAGTATGACCTGTACAAAGATATAAGGTGCCTACTTTTACACCTTTTGCTACTACTAAGGCACCTTTTGAAACCTTCCAATTTTTATCAGTAAATGTAACAGTGCAACCTTGTTCAGTTAGCTGCCCTGCTGAAATTAAATTCCTACTGAGCCTTGGAACATGCCTCACCTCTTGTAGTAGCCAATGATTCCCATTCTGCAACTTAATCTTGATTCTTCCCTTTCCAACAATCTGACAGGGTTCATTATCTCCCAAATAAACTAGCCCAAAATCCCCTTGGACATAATCAAGGAAATAACTTCTATGGGGCGTAGCATGAAATGAGGCCCCTGAATCTAAAACCCATGAATCATCAGCATTATCTAGGGAAAGAATCAAAGCATCATCTTCAGACTTATTGCTTGCCACATTTGCTTCCTTATTACCTTCTTGTTTGTCTCCTTTATTTTTTCGAGACCAGCAATCTTTCTTCAGATGACCTGGTTTTCCACAGTACCAGCAATCCTTCTGTCCTCTGGTTTGGGATCTTTTGTCCTTTGATTTTCCTCGTGACTTCCCATGACCTCCAGAACCTTTTCCTCTCTCCTTTGATCTACCCCTACTTTCTGCGTTCAAAACACTGCCTGATTTGGATCCACCTGAGCTTTTCTTACGAATTTCCTCACTCAGAATAACACCAACAACATCATCAAATTTTAGGGTATTTGAACCAGAAACAGAGTTACTAACCGCCATTACCAAACTATCCCAGCTTTCAGGCAATGAACATAATATCAAGAGAGCTCTAACTTCTTCACCAAATTTTACATTTACAGAAGTCAATTGACTGACAATCATATTAAATTCATTTAAATGACCTGTCACAGATCCACCTTCAACCATTTTCAAATTAAACAACTGCTTCATGAGAAATACCTTATTTGAGGCTGAGGGTTTTTCATACAATTTAGCCAAAGCTTTCATCAGACCATCTATTGTCTTCGCTTCCATTATATTGAATGCCACCGATGGTGCCAGGCACAACCGAATGGTTCCCAGTGCCTTTCTGTCAAGAAGATTCTAATCCTTATCAGACATTGTTGCTGGTTTCTTGGCTACTCCTTCCAACGGCCTCCATAAATCCTTTTGATAGAGGTAATCTTCCATTTGCATCTTCCATAACTGATAGTTCTGCCCATTGAATTTATCAACCTTCATTTTACCCTCGTCCGCCATTGCTCCCACTCAACTGTGAGACTTTCCTGCAGACGATAATCGAACACAACCCGCTCTGATACCACTTGTTAGGGTTAGCCGATAGATAAAGATTAAACAGAGAAATGGAAATATACAGAATTAATAACAGTGAGAGACAAGATTTAACATGGTTCACCCAAACTTAGGCTACATCCACCAAATAGAGAGTCCAATATTATTATCTAGTAAATCAAACCGATTACAATTAGCAATCCCTGCAACTCAATACCGCTGCAAATGCTACAAAATAATACTCAAACCCTAACCCTTGGCTGCTTTTTATCAAGCCTTTTTATCGGTTACAAAAATTAGGGTTTTGTTATGTCGGTCATAAAAAATAGGATTTTTTAAGTCGGCCCTAAATTTTTTTTTCTCGGGGGCTACCACCCCCGAACCCCGGCGAGGATACATGGCTAGTGTACAGTATTTTCCTGATCAGTCGCCACCTACCAACAGCAAGATCGTTCTAGATAATGATTAATTGAGATAAATTACTTAAGATCATAATTTCTAAATGAGGGACTAATGTGCATTGAATTGATAGAAAAATGTAGAAAACTTCTCTTTTTGAATCAACAGGTGTAGATGCTTAGAATGGCAATTTTGTGCATCTTTGAAGGTAGTCTTCAATGATCTTTGGAGACAATACTAGAATACCATGACACCAGAAGTTTTGAAGTAAAGAGAAAAGCCTCTCCGGAGCTAGACGGGAGTCTAGAGCACCTCCAGAGCTGAACAAGAAAGCTACAAAATATCTCTGGAGCTGCAGACAGGGACATATATCTTCGGTGCCTCCTGAGAGCAGGGCATATTTCCAGCATAAGCTGTCGATCAGGTACTCTCAGAAGTGATTGCAATACCCCTCATTTCACTCAAATCATCACCTGAGTGGTGAAGGGTCATCTTTAGTTAATTGTTGGAGTTTTTATTCTTTTAAAGTTTTTGCATGAGTTACTGATAAAATTGATTCAATATCCATATTTTCAGGGCCTCGCTGCCCAAATGTATTAAGACTCAAACTTAGAATTCTGAGTGGACTTCTGTTCCACTCAATCTACTTTATTGCATGATTATTTTTACATAGTTAGATAGCTAGTGTAATAAAGAGATGGATGTCATCTCATAGAAGAACTGGTAGATAAGATAAGTGATATGTCATCACTCATTTTATATATACTTATAGAAACAACAGAAGAAATATACAATGATTGATTTATTCTGATTCTCAGTAATCTCAGTTCTTTGATATCAATAGTTTTCATGAATGCAAAGCGAATGGAATTGGATTGAATTTAGTTGTGATCTTATTCCTTTGTGCTGATTCCCTACTATAGCCTTCATCCCCAAGGGTGTGGAGCAAGGGGCCACTCTCACTACCCAGGCAGAAGGCTAGTACCACTATTTTGTTATTTCAGATTTTGCTATGAAAATTATTTATTGATTTTGATAAATAGATGCATGTTACTATTTTTAAGATTGCTTTAAGTAACTTCTTGTTTAATTATGTTTTTAGCATTCCTTGAATTCATTCAGTAAGTAGACAGATTAATCTCTTCAAATTGGTAGAAGTTATTAAGATTAGCTAGGAAAACTAGTAATTGTAGAATCCCTAATTGTAGACAGCCGAGGACACAGCCCCTGGATTTTGACATCTAAAATATGATTAAATGATGAGGTACAATGACACCTTGTTAGAAGGGCAGGATGATGGTGCACTTGCTAGAGTGACAGGAGAGAGAGATGCAGCTAGGCAGAGTGAGCAGATGATGAGATTAGAGCGAGATACTGCCATACAACAAATGCAAGCGATGAGGGCAGAGAGAGATGGTCTGCGGACAGAGAGGGATACAGCTGTGTAGTAGCTATAGGGGATGACTAGTGAGTGGGATAGAGAAGTAGTTGTGTTGGGTACAGATGGAGCTACGATGTATTTGGCCACACAGTTGACACATTTACAGGCAGAGCTGCGGAGAGTACACGGTGAGGCAGAGTATTATAGGGGTTTATACTATGGGGTTGTGCCAACAGAGCAGAGGTAGCCTAGCTTCAAGAGAAGATCAGGAGCTTTAGGTTCACGGAGGACAGGTGGATCTCGATTTGTAGCATCAGTGATGGGGCAACCGAGAGATAGGGGATAGGTGCAGGACCCAGTAGTGGCGGTCAAGGTGAGGGAGCTACCAGTAGTCATTAGGGCTACCTTGTTTATGTATATTATGTTGTATCATGATGAGGCCTAGAGCCGCTTATATATACATTCTTTATGGCTCAGCTTGTATATGTAGATACTTGTATATTGACACATGTATATATATATATATATATATATATATATATATATATATATATATATATATATATATATATATATATATATATATATATATATATATATATATATAGATATATGATGGCATATTGCTTATCTACATGATGTTGTAATGGATGCACTGTTGGTATTATGATGGTTATGCATGTTGTATTTGTATTTTTCATGGATTATGTATGGATGTTAATGCAAATGATATGAATGGAAATGTATGATAATGCAAATATGTAAATGGTAATGATATGATATGTACTCATGCGTATAGATAAATTGTAATGATATGATATGTGATGGACCTCTATATGCCTATAACACATGTTTTGCAGGATAAGAGATGTTAAAGAAGGACGATGGAAATGATTGATCTTGGATGAGGACTATATAGACGAATAAGGGGATGAATAGATGGTACGATGGGCAACTTTAAAAGTAATTGCTCAAAAATGAAAAGAAATGCAATCCTTATGTTTGATATAGCATGTGGATGTTATGCACCAGGGTATAGAAGACCAAGGTGTCGAGATATCCAATGCAAAACTAACATGCTACAATCTTGTTTGAACACATGAGGTCAATATGTTGAGCCAACATGCACAAGATATGAATAGCAACTAGTGTTTCGAGATGGACTTTGACGCTACAAGCAATGGTTTGAGCTTATCTCCACTACACATAGTGACACCTTGTTGGTTATATGTATGGAGCTAGTCTTAACATAGAATAGTCTCAAGTGCATAAGAGACTGTTTAGCTTCTCAGATGCTAGAGATATTGATATGTAAGATGCCAATTCCAACACGTACAAGATACCAATACGCTTAGGAAGAGAATAAGATCATCCTGTAAACACGGCATACGAAAGCAATAAGACCATGCCCCATTCCTTACTTCATCACCACATACCAAGATATAGATAGATCAAGGCAGTCTTGATTAGGCATAGAAAAGGGACAAAAGATAAATCAAAAGATAAAACAAAAGATACTGTCATCACGTTCTCTTGCCAAATTTAGGCGCTCTTAGATGGATTTAAGCTGGCGCCTTGTTAAGAGGAAAGCTACATCTTGTTGAAGGCTAAAGATGTTGATAAACTGCTATAGCAAATGTTGGCTTAAGACATGCAGACAAATAACTTTTGGCATATTCTTGATTGGTTAAAGTGCTTGAGGTTTCAATATACACATAGTCTGCTTCCTGCTTGAGTTGATCAAAGAGAAGAAGATGGAAGATGAGAGAAGATGAAGAAGATGGGGTGGATCATCTGTGCTTGAGTACTGAAAACTTCCTTCGTATTCCAAATTGCCTACATACCCTATATCCACGGGATCAAAGCACATTGACGATGAAGATGAGACATGATGAATATGTAGTTCTGGGTTTTATTGATGATGCGTGTGATGAAAAATAGAAGAATGTGAGATTAAAGATTTAAGGATGATTAGAAGAAAGCTGAAAGATGGATGATGAAAGAAGGGGCTATCTTCTTTGCCTGAATTAGAGTGCTTCCTTCGCATCTCAGATTGCCTACATACACTGTATCCACAGGATCAAGGCTTTAACAATAGAGCTGGCAATGTAGTTCTTGCTTATTACGCTAATGAGTGATGTTGAAAAAATCAACTTATGGCTTGGATGTTTGCATTGGCGATGTTTTTGCTATTTTTGGATGTTGGTTGAGCGTGAATTGATTGCAAAGATACGAATCATGGTTGCAAATGTTTGCCATGTTTGTCGTTAGATGAACGCTATGGTTGAAGTTGAAAGTTGGCTGTGTTGTGAGCTAAAGTGTTCAATGTGTTATGTGCTAGAGCTAGCGATATCCACTTCCAAGTAAAGCTCAACAAATGCCCGTAGTGCAGAATGAGGTTTATTATGAAGAAGCGACAATGGAGAATGCATGCAGACAAGATGCTAGGGTGCCAAAAAGATATAGTTATCGCAACAAAATCTCAAGTAAGATAGCTAACATTGATAGAGATGAAGATAGAAAAGTTATTTATTGTGATGACATGTGGATTATGATATGGATTATGTGGGATAAGATGGTGAATTATGCTAGGAAGAGTGGTGATCAAACACACTAAGTAGATAATGGAGGCTGGTCACTACACATAGCACCTGTTTGCCAGGTTTTCACTATGGTACTTATCCAAGGCGCCTGTTTACCAAGTTTTCACCAGAGGACGAATTATTTATCTTATACTATTATTATATTTTTATTATCCAAAGCGCCACAAAGTGGTTTTCACTATTGGATGGATTTTTTTGTTTTGTTTTTGGGATAGCTAATTACACATGGCGCCTGTTGCTAGGTTTTCACTATGGTAATGGATAGGACGGACTCAAGTGTCTAGTTCGATGGATGTTGGTAGTCCTATTGGAGATGAATTTCGTCGCATGGACCACGCCGTTATGCTCATAGATGTTGGTAAAAGGGGAGTGCATGGAGTAGCTAGATAGTGGATTATGAAATGGGAACGATAATGCATTAGGATGTGGATTATGTAAGACTTATGCAAAAGCATGGACCATAGGAAGGTGATGGGAAAGATATGTAGGATAGTAGATGAAGGACAGGGAGATGGAGGTATATGGGAATGTTGCAGAATGGAAGGGAATCATGACCAATGGTTGCACGCACTGTGATAAACATGGAAGATTTAAATGGAAAGGGCGGTGCAAGAAGTAAAAGAGATGTGTGCTTAGGGGATGGGTGATGGAATGATTTAGGTACCTATATAGGCTTAATATTTTTATGATTGTTTCTTGACTTGTGGGCTTTTTGAAGGTAATGGAATGTGTGGGTGGAAGGGGATGATTGGGATTTTTCATTTATGATAAGGATGCCTCAGTCAGTTGGCTTGCTTGTTTGCTTAGGAACCCAAACCATTTTGGGTGTGGGCTCTTCTTGTGGAGCTATAGGCTCAGTTAGCTTTTTAAATGTGTTAGGCTATGATTCTTTGCTTTGATGCCCTAAGGCATGAGAATCTTTAGGATTCTTGGTAAGATTTTTGGTTTTATAAGTAGAGGCATCCAAATTTTTATTTTTTAATCCCATGGATTTGATGGAAGCGGGGTTGGCAGAATGAGTGGAAGCTTTATGCTTAGATGGTATGTGCATTTGTTGGTCATGATTAGGAATGTAATGGTGCTTATGGATAAAGGGATAATTAGGTGTTGGTAACAATGGAGGCAAGGAAAATGGAGGGATATTCAGAGTTGGAATAAGTGGAGGTAGATCAGATGGTGGAAGATGGATGGTCACATGCTTTTGAAAGTTATAGGATGGTGGAAGTGGAAAATATGGAGGTAAAGTTGAAGGTGGGCGTTTAAGAGTTGGAAGAAGTGGAGGTAAATTGGATGGTGGAAGATGTATAGTCACATGCTTGTGGGGTTTAGGATGGGGTTTTTGACAGGAAATGGTGGGCTTAGGATGGATGGAGGATTTACCGACATCTTTAGCTTGAGGAGGCCGGCGTTTGACACTAGGACTAGGAGTGCTTGGAGAACTAGACTTGAGTTTATCATTAGATGGAGATGAAGGGGTTGCAGAAATCATTAAGATGGAGGATCCCAAAAAAAGGTTGGTGAGATGAAAGGAGGAGTCATCGATGGTATCAAGTTAGAAGTCTCTCTTACCAAAGAAGATCCAGCTTTTGTATCAGAAATGGATGTGGATGAAGATTCTTGCAATGTGTATTCACCAGGACCATGTTCGGTGTACTTGATATGGAGGTTGGAAGCGGCTTTGCTAGATGATGGCTTGAGTAGGTTGGATGGATCTACATAGGATGAAGATGGATATGCCTCGGTGTTGATAGGAATACAGTTCAGGCTCTGGTATTTAGCTTGAAAGGCATGACAAAATTCAAATGGACTGGGATCAACATGGATAGTAATCTCAACATCGTTATGTGGAAATTTAAGACATTGATGGTATGTAGAAGGAACTGCCTTGAGGGCATGTATCCATGGATGACCAAGGATGATGTTATGAGGAAGGTCAATATCAAGAACCTGACAACGGGTTTCAGTAGTGATTGGTCCAACTTGGAGGGGCAAGTAAATAATCCCTTCAGTATCTCTCTCGGCATCATCATATGCTCTGATAGTAATAACCTTGGAGGTGTCAACATCTTTCTCAGAATATCCCAATTGTTTTATTAATTTCAAGGAACATATATTAAGACCAGCTCCACCATCTACCAAGATTCGTTTGATACGGTGTTGTTTAACAAACACTTCAATGTGGAGGGCTTTGTTGTGTGAAGGGTGAATGGAGGGCTGAAGATCTTTGTCAGAAAAGGTTAAATGACAAGGGGCTGCAATGCTAGCGACCATAGATTGGAATTGTGTGATATCAATATCGTTAGGCACTGAAGATTCTTGTAAAGCTTTGTCAAGGATAGCTTTGTGAGTAGGGGATATGCGAAGCAACTCAAGAATGGATATATGTGCAGGTGTTTTGCCAAGATGATCCAGGATATTATAGTTAGAGAATGGTTGGGGAGGATGGACAGGTGCTCCTTGAATGGTAACTCGACCTCTCTGAGTGGTTACAACGCAGTCAGGTGCTTTGCCTTGGATAGTAATGGTAGAAATGTGAGCATGGTCAATGCGGCCAATAGTAGATGATTCATAGGTTTACTGAATGGCATTCCCAGCATGAGGGTTACTTGATTTGTCATGAGATGGAAGTGGATTCTTGAAAGCATCTAGATTATAGTTCGATGTCAATTGTTGTGCAGGTTGAGTTGTTGAAGGTGTAATTTTGATTAAACCTTGATCGATGCAATCTTGGATAACATGCTTTAAGCGCATACAACCATTTGTTTTGTGTCCTTTAACTCTATGGTAATCGCAATACTCATTTTCTTTATACCAAGGAGCTTTGAAGAGCAGTTCACCATTGGGTGGTGCATTTGGTAACATAATATCACCTGCTTGGAGAAGCTTTCGAAAGACAACTTCCATAGGTTCCACTAATGGTGTAAATTGTCGGTGAGGATTTGAAGTTTATCGTTATCATGTTAGTTGAAAAGGTTGTGTTGTTGTAGAAGCAACTTGAATGTTAATGGGAGCTTTCATAGTTTGTATGTTCTTTGCGTCCACAACACCGTTGTTGACAACATTCTTATTTTTGTTCCAAAAGCGAGATTTATCATTGGAGTTTTGAGGATAGTCTTTGTTATCACGAAAAATCTTGATTGTACCTTTAGCAATTAAAGCTCATTCAATGATGGTTCCTTTGGAAACAAGTTCATCAAAGGTGCTAGCACTTTGCAATTGTAGTTGAAATGATAGCTCAGGATGAAGATTTTGAACAAAGATATAGAGTTGTTGCTTCTTAGGTATTTCTCATGATAGTTTGCTAGCCATATTACGCCATCGTTGAGTAAATGAAGAAAAGGCTTCACCATTGTGTTGTTTATTGTTGACAAGGTCATTCATGTTTACCTCATATTGAATATTAAAAGCAAAGTGTGATCAAAACCTATTTGCTAACTCCGCAAAAGACTTAATTCCTGGAGGTAAATGAGAGAACCATTCAAGAGCTTATCCTGCTAAGCTTCGAGGAAATAGTCTCAAAAGATATGTATCGTCATGAGCAACATCGAGACATGCCACAAAGAATGCTCTAAGATGGTCTTCTGGATTTCCTTTTCCTTTATACTTGTCAAATTATAGAATTTCAAAATGTGGCGAAAAAGGTGTCATATGAAGTGACTTGTCAAATGGATAAGCGCATATGTTTTCTATGGAAAATGTCTTCTTGCTTTGTCCTATTGCTTGGTTGATCATTTGTTGAACATCCACTGGAGATAATTGTTGTTGTTGCAAAGGGGGTGAAACATGGTATGATGTATATTAAGGTTGTTATTGTGGGATATATGAAGTCATGACCGTTTGTTGAGGTTGCATACTCACAATGTATGTCAAAGGACTGGTATGTGACACATATGTGGTTGAGGAGTGCTGTCCTTGAGACACAAGTGGTGGTTGGGTATATTGTGACGAATTAGCACCAAGATTTTGCATCACATGAGAAGTGGAAGATGGATTGACATTAGTTAATGGTTGTGAATTTGGAGTTGGGTTTGTGACATGGTAAGTGATGGAAGGATTGGTGGATGTGAAAGAAGGATGGACACTTGGATTTGTATTTTGGACAACATGAGGATTGGTATATGTCATGTGTTGGGTGACAATAGGAAAACCTTGGGTACCATAAGATGGATTCATGGTTTGTGAAGGATTGTAAGAAGATGATGTAAGTTGCTCAACATAAGTGCTAGGATTGGCTTGAGAAACAATAGGTGGGTCACTCATGTCAATAAGACTAACATTGGGATTGTATGATGTATTGGACGTATTAGTGGAGATAGTGGAGATCATATTAGCAGTAGTAGGAATATGAGATGTGGTGTCCACATGTGATGTAGCGGATTGCGATGGTTGTGAAGCTTGGACCGTTTGTGTTGTTTGGGTAGTTTAGGAAGCTTGCGCACTATGGGATATGGGGATAGCTTGTGATGTTTGGGGTGTGTGCACTTGGGCCACATGGACAACTTGTGTTACCTGAGGCATGGAAACGGTCATGGTAGGAGAAGGAGTATGTTGAGGAACATGGAAAGGTGGAATGTTTAAATTTTGTGAAATGAAAGGGAGCACATTGGTTGGTGTTATCAAAGGTTCTAGAGTGTACTCAGAGCGTGGTGGATCAAATGAAGTAACAATAGGCAGTGAAAGAGATGTGTTGGAAGATGGAGTTTGTGATATGGTATGGGATGGTGTGACTATAGTGGATGGTCCCTTCGCAACAATAGCGGGAGTGTTTGGATCATGCTCTCTAATAGCAGATATGTCAAAATCTCTTGGTAATTTAGCGCCCATGCGAGAAAGTTGCAAGAAGTAGTGATTAGGCCGGATAAGACAAGTTTGTCAACTTGATCTCACACATGTGTATCTCAAAATTATGATAAGTCTTCTTGGGATTGTTCCTCATAAGTCTCCAAAAATGTTTGAGGTTGCATTTGTTGTGAAGATGACTCTCCAATGGTATACCCATGGGGCATAAACATATGAGGAGGCATACCGGTCGTAAATTGAGTCGCGTCTCTAAGAGGTGTTGATCTAGATTGTTGGATCTTAGCTTCCATTTCAGCTCACAATTTGGCTTCCATTTTAGCTCTATATTGACTCCTAGTTTGAGGCATGATGAATGATGTTGAAAATTGAACTTTAGCTTGTCAAGGTTTTGAGACCCAAAAAGATGATGGTTTTTTGATTGTTTGGTTGCTGGTTGTTGGTTGTTGGTTTGTTGTTTGTTGTTGGTTTGCTTGGTTGGTTGTTTGCTTTGTTGTTGAGTTGCTTGGTTGTTTTGTTGGTTGGACTTCCCTAGAGAATAGCTCACACACTCAAGGGAAAAGTTATTTGCTAAGGTTGGTATGCTGTTGATGTTACTAAAGCTAAAGCCAAGAAATGATGTTTTGTTGATTGATCGGATTGATTAATTTGATGATTGGTTTGCTGGTTTGGGATCTCAAGAAGATGAAAAGCTCACTAAGTTCAATTTGGTTGGTAGACTCAAAGCAGGAGACAAAGTCCAGGTATGTGTTAATTATCAGAGATAGGTCTAAAAGCTAATGCTGAGGCTGAACAAGCTGGAATTGTAGCTGATTTGGCTGAGTCACTAAGATTTGCTGGTATTTGACCACAGGTGACAAGTAATAGCTCATATGCAGCTCATAAAAGGCTAAAAGTGACTGGTAATAGCTTAAATGCGATTTGATTTTGGTTCGGATAATAGGCTACTGTGTTAACCAGAGGTGAGCCAATTGCTACAGGCGACCAATATTGAATCAAAAATAATTTACTATTGATCAGAAAGTGATGTAGTTTAGAGAAGAGGCGACTGACTATTGTTTAAAGGTGATCCAGTTTAGGCAAAAGGTGACTGACTATTGTTTAAAAGTGATCTAGTTTAGGCAAAAGGTGACTGACTGTTGTTTAAAAGTGATCCAGTTTGGGCAAAGGTGACTGACTGTTGTTTAAAGGTGATCCAATTGTTTGTACGCGGGCAGTTTAAACTCAGAAGTGACTGTGTCTGTCAGGAAATATGTCTGATTTGTGTTTTTTGACAAGAAAATAGTAATTGCAGTCACTCACACTCACAACAATCACAAACTTGTACAACCTAGGCTAGGAAAGGACTATATTTGTTGAGTCCCCTGGGCGTGCTTATTCAAAGCAGATAGCTTCAGGATCTTGGTAGCATCGGCTCCTCTCCATGACACACACTTATCACACATACCAAGATCTAGGTTTCCCAAGGCTTGTCCCCCCACCAAACCTTAGGATTGTCCCTGCTATCTCTTCTAAGAACCACATGAATCAGGGCGGCTTCAAAGGTCCCACCTTTTGCGTCAACAAATAGAAGTTTTTTGGCTACTACACAAAGTTGCTAATAAGGGCATCCGTTTGGGTGGCTATACGTGCGGCAGCGCTACTCTCCATTATGGAGTCTCCTGGCCTTCAAGGGTTATGCCTTGGAGGGTTTTGGGGGAGGTTGGTTGTCGGTCTAACACAACAACACCCGTTGTTTATGGCTTTCGACACAAACAATTTTTTTATATAGCAGTTCGGAAGGACTTGGCTTTAGCTCGTTACCACTTGGGTCATATCCCTTCTCACACCGGGAAGGCATGCCCTCTAAAGATAATAACAAGTTCTCATACACCCAAGTTCCATTTGATAGGCAAGAGGAGAGGATACTTTTGTTATTAAATTTGGGTTACAATCAAGCACATGCAAGCAATCAAAAAAGATAAATCAAGCACCAAGCCCAAATGTTCCTAATTTAGTGAGAAACCATAAGTCTTGGACTGATCGAAGCTACAACAAATATGTTAGTAGTTTGATAACCTCCTTTTCTTGGACAATCGATAAGATGCTGGACAAATACCCAATTAGTAGCCAAGAAAAACAAACTGCAAACGATAAGGACTGAAAACGACACATTTTACCAGAGGCGATCAACTGTTGATCAAAAGTGAACTGTATTTTGCCACAGGCAAAATGTTACAGATCAGAAGTGATGTCGATAATGCCAAATGCGGATTGATAAAGCTCATAAGCGATGTGAAAAAGCAATAAGCAACTGGTTACGGGTCATAAGCGACTCAGATCTACAAGAAAAATAGAATGCAACAAAAACCCTAGTTTCGCAATAAGTAATTTAGATAGCTAAAGGCGATCACTATTAGGTTAAAAGCGATTCAAATAAAGGCATAAGCGACCACTGTTAGCTTATAAGCGATGCAAAACAGGCAGTGAGTGACTACTATTTTCTCATAAGCGATCTTGGAATGTTAAAAGTAATAGGTTTCAGCTCAATGACTAGTTTTCACTCAAAAGCGACTGGAACTTGTCATAAGCGCTTGGAAAATCTGATCTTCACAAACACAACTTCAAATAGCAAAGTTAATCAAGGACGTGAGTCCCACCGGGCGTGCCAAAATGTGATAGGTAAAAAATTAGGTTAATAAGATCAAGCATAGCCATGAAAACCTAACCCTACCATCATCAAAGAATCTAATCCAAATGAAATCAAAAGCATGCAATTCAAGTACAATATCACCTAGATTGTGTGATTCCTTGTTTATGATGTGGATTACTTCTTCAACAATGAACAATTATGAAGATAAAAGATGCCATGATGGATGGATGATAACGATAAAATACTAAATGGATACTCAAATGCTTAATATGCTCAAGACGATAATGTAAACGCTATATGAATGCTAGATTCTTTGTAGTATGGAATGAGAGGATGTTTATATAGAATTCAACCAAAATCAATGAACGGTGGAGATTCAGTGCCTATGTGAATGGCTAAGATTAAAAGATGATCATAGGTGAATGTGTAGATGACAAGTGGAGGGAAGATAAGGCTTATGTGTGCTTATGTACATAAAAAGTACTACATGTGAAAGATATTAAATAAAGGATGTAGTACCATTTATCTTTTTTAAATGAAAGAGGCACACATGTCGGCTTGTGAGATAAATGATAAGATAAATTAATTAAATAAAAAATTATTTAATTAATTGGAAAGTGGGTTTATGAAAGGAATTTTTAATTAAACAAATAAAATTTATTTAATTAATAGAAGAAATAGATGTGTTAGGGATATTGCTCAAGTGTGTTAAACAAATATAGATGATGGATAATACAATGTTTGAATGCTAATGATAATGAGTCAATTTTGGGTATCTACAGAAAATACTTCAGGTGCACCAACTAACGACTCCTTTCCAATGAACAAACATCATATTTCCTGGTATAACAACAGAAGCCGCAGCAAGGCCTAAGCGGAACTTTGGCTTCTCAAAGAAAGACTACAAATTATTTGCCCAATAAGGAAGCATCTGCAGGTCTGCACAATTGCCACCACATTCGAGAAATGGATAACCCAAGCAAAGTAAGCGCAGAAGCGAAAAGCAAAGCAAACTACTTTAACCAAAGCAAATAGAAAATAGAAAGAACAACTAACAACTAAAAATTAAGGAAAAGAAGAAAGCAGAAACTAAACTAAACAACAAGAAACTAACTAAAACCTAACTAGAAAAAAGCAAGACTAGGCACAAAGATCTTGGACAATAGGTTTTTACACTACCCCGTGACTTGTTTCTCTGGACATGCAAAAGTAATAAGGTGCAGGTCAGTGTCCTAAGTATGGAAAATTCATCTTTGTACTCTGAAAAGTGAGGTAGAGGCATGCTAGGTTCATGTTCAGAGTACCCATTATGTAGGATCAACAATTGGGGCAGCTCATTAGGGCCATGATCAATCCAAATGCAAGTTGTCTTACCTAAATCACCATAATCAAATTGATAATTGGAACTGAGCGAAGAAAGGGAAGATACAACCTGATTTGCAGTACTATTCATCAGAGATGGGAGTTCAACACCTTCTTGCATTACACTAAACACCTTCTCATCCTCAGGGGTTTTTAGCTCGTGGTGGATCATGTCTTGTGTATCAGATACACTTGGATCACTGAATGCTGCAGCAACCTCCCAAGCAAACAGGAAGTCTGGGAAACCTTCTTTAGAATGTGGATCATTTGGATGAACTCTGCATGAAGTGGCTAAAGCAAAATCTGACATATGTGGCGAATTCCCATGTAGTAGCATATCCTCGCTCATTCTTGACACCAACTCGATGATCTGGTCAAGTGACTGAGATGAAAATGCTTCCAAGCCATCACTTTGTAGGACAGTTTGATTTTTATTCTCAGATTGCAGATTTCTACTTTCAGTTGTCATCAGTAGGTCAACATCAACCCCGTGGAGCTCTTCTTTATGCAAGTATGAATAGGATCAATATGATGAACATATGATATACTTGAATCCATTTCACCAAAATCAATCATATGCTCCGAATCAACTCCCTCTACAATGATCATCAATCCTTGTATTTCAGTCCTTGGCTGATATGAAATTGAAAATTCATTGTCTGCAACAGTAACATGGTCTCCTTTTTCCTCTATACATAGATTCTTTATGTCAATGTTGCTTTAAAGTGGTGTACTATCCTGATTTTGTTCATCTAACTCAGCTAGAGACCCTTTTGCAACAATTATATCAACCTAATATGGTTGATCATGATGATTTACTGAGCTGATACAATCAAGAACTTGATCACTTTTCTCTAAATAATTCAATTGTAGCTCAGATATGTCAAATGAAATAATTTTTTGCATTGCTGTCTATGACTGTCCTTCATCTAGAAGACTGATTTTCATATGTTTGACTTGATAAAGTTGTTGTTCCAACTTAGAACTATCAACATTCTGAAATAAACTGTTGTTCTCCACCTCTGCAGCAACAAACTCAAGTTTAGAACTTGATATATACAGAGCATTTGATTTCTGATCTGCATCCTCAACATGATTGTTTATCAAATTTGATTTATCATCTGCCTTGTCCACCCCCTTAGTAGCAGAAAATTGACCTTGTACATTGTTCTGTTCGTTGTCTTGTGACTGAAAACCAGATTTTTGCCATGTTGGGACAGCATATTTTGTGACTGAATAGTCTAGAGCCAGTGGTTGAAAATCAAGCTTTATCTAGGTAGGGACCCCATCTTTATTAGTTGGGTGACCTATAGACCACATGCATTGCCTGCTCTCATCATCTCGACATGTATTTTGATGAACAACTTGAGGGACTTCAATTTCTCCAATGTGCAGATTACCCTGTTGACCGTGATCATTTATGAATGGAAGATTTGTAGCTCCTTGCAAGGTCTTGCTCTGTATATATGTCTATCATATCCATATCCCACTTCAGGCTTGTAAACTTTAAAAATAGGAAACAATCCCTTTAAATGCAAATCCATCTTTGGAGAAAAGGCAAACAGTCAATTTTGTCATGCAGCTCTCTAGGATGTATAGTGCAGACCTGTGGTGAACTAAAATCAAGCAATGTGAATGGAGGATACTTTGCCTTGATTTACCTATCAAGCACTTCTTTGAAAAGTGGGATATCAACTTTGAAGTTCTCTTCATGATATGACTGCTGAGATGGTCCTCTGAAGAATGAAGAGATTTCATGACTGAAACCCTTATGCGTACCCATTGGAACTAACTCTCTTGAATAGTCAATTCATTTTAGCATGTGCAATGAACACCAACAAAACTGATAGCCTGCATAAAAATCTTTGTCCAACCCTCGTTCTAGCGCCAATTCTATTGATGGTGGTTTTAACACACAACAACGCAGGTGTGACTGTTAGTTTCACACCTCTCTTGAAAAGTATCCTACCCTAGGTAGGATTACTCCAAGGATAATACAACTAGGTCTTAGCTTGCTTGGAATTTCTCAGTTGGTATGTTCTAGCTATGCCTATAAGGGGTCTTACATGCAATCTACAGATTTTCAAGTTGGGACAGCAAATACACATAAACCCTTTTATGGTTTTCAGCTGATAAAACAATATAAAATGCTGCTGAAATTCCTAATCTAATCATGGTTTTCAAAGAAAATGCAAAAGGTTAGGGTTTTAAAGGAATCCTAAGTGACATTCACGATGTATGGGTTACCTTTAGTAGACAAATACTCTAGAACTTAACTAGTTTTCTGAGTCACCAAACTAAAAATGGGTGTTACAGTACTACAGAAAATGGTGCTATCTTCAATGGACGTCAACAGATTTTAGATTACATTCATTTGTTAAATACCCAATAAACGACGTAATTTAAATTGTGAAATGTAATTAAACTTTAGCACAAGTGATCAACCCAGACTAACTTTGCACATCTATCTACCATCAGCCAATAACTAAAAGTATGGACTTAGAGTATTCATCAGATACTTTCAGCAAACCATGAACATTATAAAAGCACATTTAACTAACTACGGGAGAGCAAGAAGTGAACCATGAAAACTACATAAGGAACACAATACACAAATTCTTAAAATTACTGCAGAAACTTGCTTTGTATTACTTCAAATGGCAGAATGTCAACAATTCGGCATCAAATCTCTCTTACAAATGAGAGAAAAGGATGGCCCTTTTATAGACAAGGCACCATACCAAGTTTTTCAATGGATGGTGGAGATTAACTTGGCACCAACGGTCCAGATTACATGGCATTTAATGAGATACATCAGTTTGTTACATTTCGGATTTGCCTTTGTCTTGTAGGAAAAAGACAAAATATAGCTTGCAAATACATTGAATCTGGACAAAATGGATACCCATTTGATTATACATGATGAAAAGTCAATTTTCACGGCCTAATAAAGCCAAAATAGAGTCACATGATGCTTGAAAACTTGAGCTAATGTGGATCCACTGGATTCCAAGTGCTGAATGGACCAAGAGGAGTATGTGGCACATTATTAGTGAAGATATATCTAACTAGATGCTTGCTGGACTGATTCTTGATGACTGGACTACTAAGACAGAGGTACGCATGTCTTGGTGATCCAATCCAAGGTCATTTGAGAGGTATTTTTGGAAAAATATTCAAAAATACAATTTTTGGTATTTTCTATATCGTAGTAAATTATGTTTTTGGAGGCCTTCGGAGTGGAATGGGGGCTCGAAACTTCTAGTTTGCTTGGCACTAAGCCTTAGTAACTAGGTAGCTCAAACCTAGATAATCAATTTATCTTTCCACTGAGCCAAAAAGTTTAAATTCTGATAGAATAGCTACGGAGTTATGACCCCAAAGTGGATCACTTAGACATTGAACTGGATCTGCAGGAACAACAGTGATTTGACATGATCATCTATGTCTTTCAGTCCTAAGACTCATCTTTATCATCTTGGACATTATACTGACTTCCTTTCTTGCATGTGCAGTAGCAATTTGGTTGATAGAATGTCGATTCTACATCTCTAGATCAGCAGGGTACCTCTTTATGTTCATCCTTCCAAGATGACTCCAGTTGGCTCCTTTGTGCTCTTAGACCTACAACAAACAAGACCAAGCATCAATTTCATCATAAACAAGTCATTTTTCCATCAATTTGGATCAAAACATGTCTATTTGTAGTCATGGATCAGTCAAAAACAACTCATTGTCATTGTCACCTTCTTATAAACAACCTCTTAAATCTAGTTTTTTTTCATAATTTTCTGCATTTTTTTACCATTTTCAAGTACCCATTTGGCCAATATATTGATCTAGAAAGTTTTTACAGTCATTAGATCTATTTACAGACTTTAATTTCATTTTTCTAGCCCCTTTTCTGCAAAAAGCGAGATTTTTAGGGGTCACAAACTTTTCATGTGTAGTGGCATTAATTATCGTAAAACGTGCCAAAAATCCCACACAAACTTGGTAAATGTTCATCATGATGTGACAAATAGATATGCAATTCAAATCCATCAAGAAAATCTAATTTGCTCCTTGAAAAACTTAATTTTTGGTGCAAAAATACCAAAAACGTGGGTTTTGGTGTCACAGACTAAAAGTCGGTGGAGGTCAAATTTCGCGCAAGTCCGTGGAGGTGCAATTTCTAGCGAAAAATGGTTTTGGTGCTGATTTGGTCACGAACTTTTCATGTGTAGTGGTATTAATTATCGTAAAATGTGCAAAAATCTACACAAACTTGGTAAAATGTTCATCATGATGTGACAAATAGATATGCAATTCAAATCCATTAAGAAAATCTAATTTTGCTCCTTGAAAAACTCAATTTTTGGCCCAAAATACCAAAAAGCGTGGGTTTTGGGTGTCACAGACTAAAAGTCGGTGGAGGTCAAATTTAGCGCAAGTTCGTGAGGTGCAATTCTAGCGAAAAATGGTTTTGGCGCTGATTTGGGGTCCAACCGACCTTAGCGCAGATTTTAGGGCCGACCAACTAAAGTTAGCGAGGGCAGTTTTTAGCGCAGGTCTGTGAGGGTCGTTTTTTTAGCGCTAACTTCATTGGCGGGAGATTTTCAATGCAATCGACTAGCACGAATTTTGTCTGTACTACCGACGAAGTGCATTGAAGGCAAATATTAGCGCAAGTCAGTTGAAGCCCGTTTTAGAGCTTTTTCTTCGAAATTGTCTCACCGAGGATTTTTGGTCCGACTGACTTAGAAGGCAATTTAGTGCAAAGGTTGGTAGAAGGCATTTTAGCACTTTTTGTAGTAGGAGGTGTTTTTGAGCGCCAGATTTTGAACTAGCCAGGGTGAAAGTATATTTAAAAATATATTTAAGTATAAGTTTAGACTTATACCTTTAAATATTTCTAAATATACTTTTAGGATGTTTGAGATAGGTTCCAGGATCCATAGGATTTCATATGCAGATTATAGAATTTTGAGGTTCCACCAGATTTCAGACTTAGTCATTTTTCAGGATTTTCAGGGTTTCAGACTTAGCCAAATCAGGGCTTCAGGACCATGCGTCAGAATGAAAGTATATGAAACCCCTTAGTGAAATCTTGTGGAATTTTGACATGATTTTACAACTCTGAGACCTGGAAACTAGGAATTTCAACATAACACATCCTGCAGTAGCAATTTCAAGGCCAATATCCAGTGACATGATTTTTTGAGCAAAGTGCAGTAACACCCCATTTTAGTGCAAAAGGCAACAAATGGCAATCTTTTAAAGCGCAAGACCACTCAAGGACACTTCCAAATCAATCATGCATAACATCAAATGACTCTAAACATGCAAAATACTCAAATCTGGAACAAATCCTGCACTCTAAGCACAAATTTACTTTCTCATCATCATAGGCAAAAGGTTGAGACTTCAAGCCAAAGCAAAAGAGGGGGTCTCCATTTGGCAAAATGGGGCATGTGTGGCAAGGCACAACAAAACCTTCATAATCAAAGAGTCTTATTTTCTCCATACTCATCCTATAACATTGCAACATGAGACCCAATTTTGGTCCAAGCCACTCTTATCAATTGTAATAAAATCATGAAGCTTCCAGAGATGCTGGGATAAGAGATCCCTTCTTAAACTTTCTAAAGTGTTCCTTGTATGCTTCACTCAGCTGTCTGATGATCTCCATAAATCCTATTCATCTGGGCACAAATTTTGGGTAAGGAAATAGGGCGGAAGCCTCACACCCATAGACTCTGATACAAGTTTGTATTTTCATGTAAAAACCAATCTCCTCAATTGTGATTAATCTTCAAATAGGGGTCCTCTCCATTGGTCTTAGAAAATCCTTAATCTCCTTTTGGTATCCTCTCTACAGTTTGGATCCAGGAATCCCAATCACTTTCCTCACAAAATGCTCCTCAAAAGTGACATAGATAGCATAATTGAAATGCATGTCCTAGCATGTAGGTCCACATCTAAACTGACATGGCCTTGCCTTCTGCATTAGTCATTCTCAAATGTAACTCCTTGCCCCAATGGCCAGATAGAGAAAAACAAGATCATGTGGCACATTAACAAATACCAAGTGGAATTTTACCATTGGCGACCTGGAGTGTACATATTATTCTTAATGGCCATCATCTGCTCATGCATCCTTTTTGAAAAGTAACCTGCATAATCATATGGCTTCTCGGCTCCATAAATCTTGGATATATGTTGCCCATCATCATCAAGAGACACTGACATTCTATTTGATGCATCTCTCTCTGAGCACATGACAAAAGCTATGATAGGTTTTAACAAAAATATTCCATGAACAGGCTGCATCGGAGAGGCTCTTCTTCTAAGTCAGGGATTTGATCAAAGCTCCATCAACTCCTTTTAATCTATGCTTGGCCCAATTTATGAGACCTGTATGCATATCTAAGAGGTTTTGTTATTTTTCCTTGAAAGCATTCAAATCTATGGGTATACCTGTAGTAGGGTCAAGGTTGAAGACAGTGGTAATATAGGCCTTAGTGAATCTAATGATAACACTGCCATTTCTAGACAAGACAGACATGGTCTTAGGTCATAACTAGTTTCTACAGCTCTCATCAAGTCTGTGTTTACGAAGACATCAAGGCATTTTAATTTAGCTAAGTCAAGGCATATTGGGGCTCTGTAATCACTTCGATTGTGCCAATGCTCAAACAGACTCCAAGCAGACATAGGGATCCTAAGCATCTCGACAATCTACACAAAAGATCATATATTTTATCATTTCTGCCAACCTCTCCTAAATTTGTCAGAGGTCTCTTAGGACGATCCGGGGCACTGAATCATGATATCTTCATCCAAGCTACGTTTTGAGGTCGAAGCCTGACCTAGCTGACTCATTTTTGTATTTTTATGTAGGCAACCTAGGGCTTATGCAATTAATGGCTGGCCCTAATATCTCAGAAAATTCTAACACATCAGAGAACTAAGTGCAGGGGAGAGACAATGACTTACTGGTTTTTTACACCCGCAAAGGTACATAATTGTTTCTGCAAATTCTTTGGCTCCTTGAAGAATGATGGAAAATACATTGAATTATGATGTTATAACATTGAATTCCCTGTACCATTCTACATATTAATGGAGGTTGCAGCAACTATAACTCTACTCGTGCCCACAGTCACTCAAAGGTCTTCTTTGGTTTACATTTTTGGAATTTTAGAAAGTTGATTCATTTGTCACCTTTCTGAAATCCACGGCCTTGATTCATTGACTAGATTTGGACAATCTTAGTCATCTTGGTTTAACCAAGTCACCGCCCCAATAAGAATGCACCAAATCATATGTACTTTTCCTCACACATCAAATCATCTTTGGCACAGACTGGACGCGTGTCACCTTTTTGCAGTGTTGCAGTCAAAGAGGGCCCACCATTACATCCTCCGTTGCTATGGTGCAACATAGAACCCATGCACCCTTTATTATTACTTGCTTTTTAATCGGGTCGGATGCACGTGTCGTCATCTCACCATCTCATGGCAAATATTCCCCTTGGAAAAGATTCCCCCTGTGTGCCAATGTAGCTGTTGGATCTTAAGTTTGGCTCTGACATGTGGCAGTAGACAGTTGGCTGGAGGGGCAAAGGTTACTGCACGGTTAAGGATAGGTGGTGGCCTATCGTGGCATTGCGGCCAGGTACTAACGTCATCCTAACATGCTCCTACGATGGGTGCAATTTCATTTTATAAGACTTAAGACCTACCAACGGCAATAGGTAACGACTAGGTTAAGGGGCTAGTCAAACCCATGGGCACCAAGACTTAAGCTTGTGACTTAAAAGATCAACAACCGGTGATAATGGTCAACACACTTGAATATAACAAATAAAGTTGCATGACCTAAAGAAAAGGGGCAAATGGCTTTCAAAACCAGACAGTTAGAATTTTAAAAAAAACCCTAAAACCCTAACCCAAGGGGGGAAACCACCAAGGCCATGGTAAGATTTAGGTGTCTACATTTCTAATAGTGCATTAGTTTTTGGTCGATGAATAATGATCACAATTTGTCTTTGGTAATTTTTTCCTTCACCATATCATGAGACAATTTTGAGGAACAAAATTGATGACAAATTTCTCTATGGGTTGCCCATGTATTTATTTTCTTCACTAAGATAGATTGAAGGAATAGAAGAGCATCAAACAAGGATCAAATGAGTGCAATCATGATTATGTTATTTAGATTTCCAACTTTGTGAACAAAGATACACTATCAAATTCGTATTGATGAATTACAAAAGAATATTTGTTAAGGGCTTATTACCTACTATCCAAGATGAGACAATGTACCTAAACAACTATTATTCTTCCATGAATTTGTGTGCAAATGTAAGAAACATTGAATTGAAAACTTCTTAAGTCTAATGCGCTTAAATATGGATCTCATCCTTCAATTTCAATAGGAAAATTTAGTTTTCAAAAGGGTGAAAATAAGCAAGAAAATCAACAAAATGCTCACCATGTTGTAGTTAATTTACAGTCAACTTCAGATGTTATTTAATCTAATTCCCAAGGTGAACTAAGGGACAATCCTATATTATCTATTAATGTAATAAGATCATAGAATGC
>BSBN01002029.1:0-10000 GCA_027924645.1 Cunninghamia lanceolata
GTTTTCGGGTAGTTTTCGGGTAGTTTTTTGAGTTGGCCGAGTTGGCCGAGCTCGCACCGAAGCCGGAAGCCGGGTTGTTTACAGATGACGGAAAGTGAGTTGATTGCGGGATATTTTCTCAGCCTTCCGTTGTGCCGCGTTCAGACTTATAACTACTATGGGGGAAGGTGTTTGGTTGGGCATTTCATGGCGGTGTCCACGCCGACCCCCCCGCGTGCCCCCGTAGGATGGAACCATGTTCTGTGCCAAGGTATACGAGCTGTTTACGAATGGGCAAGTCCCATGAGGGTAGAGCTCGGGCTCCTTGGTGCAGGATAATGTGATTGCTACGGGGACATGCGGAAGCGACCCAAAATCTATGCCGAGGCTCTGTGGGCATCACAGTTGGAACGGAATCGTCATTGGATGCACGCTCAGAACGGTCCCTTTACATTCCAATGCCGTGACCTGATACTGGGATACCTCGGTAGCGTCCGTCTAGCCTCTGGGTTGCTTTAGATGGTTGCGAGATGCCATGCGGGAGGCCGAATAGAGAGATGACGGAAAGTGAGGTAATTGCGAACTCTCGACTTGCTCACTGCGGCCTGGGGAAGTCGCAGTGAGCAAGTCGGGTTGACAGGCGAGCAGCGCACGGGTAGTTTTCTGATCGGGTTCTGTGAAAAACGCACCGGTAGTTTTCGGGTAGTTTTCGGGTAGTTTTTTGAGTCGGCCGAGTTGGTCGAGCTCGCACCGAAGCCGGAAGCCGGGTTGTTTACAGATGACGGAAAGTGAGTTGATTGCGGGATATTTTCTCAGCCTTCCGTTGTGCCGCGTTCAGACTTATAACTACTATGGGGGAAGGTGTTTGGTTGGGCATTTCATGGCGGTGTCCAGGCCGACCCCCCCGCGTGACCCCGTAGGATGGAACCATGTTCTGTGCCAAGGTATACGAGCTGTTTACGAATGGGCAAGTCCCACGAGGGTAGAGCTCGGGCTCCTTGGTGCGGGATAATGTGATTGCTACGGGGGACATGCGGAAGCGACCCAAAATCTATGCCGAGGCTCTGTGGGCATCACAGTTGGAACGGAATCGTCATTGGATGCACGCTCGGAACGGTCCCTTTAACATTCCAATGCCGTGACCTGATACTGGGATACCTCGGTAGCGTCCGTCTAGCCTCTGGGTTGCTTCAGATGGTTGCGAGATGCCATGCGGGAGGCCGAATAGAGAGATGACGCAAAGTGAGGTAATTGCGAACTCTCGACTTGCTCACTGCGGCCTGGGGAAGTCGCAGTGAGCAAGTCAGGTTGACAGGCGAGCAGCGCACGGGTAGTTTTCTGATCGGGTTCTGTGAAAAACGCACCGGTAGTTTTCGGGTAGTTTTCGGGTAGTTTTTTGAGTCGGCCGAGTTGGTCGAGCTCGCACCGAAGCCGGAAGCCGGGTTGTTTACAGATGACGGAAAGTGAGTTGATTGCGGGATATTTTCTCAGCCTTCCGTTGTGCCGCGTTCAGACTTATAACTACTATGGGGGAAGGTGTTTGGTTGGGCATTTCATGGCGGTGTCCAGGCCGACCCCCCCGCGTGCCCCCGTAGGATGGAACCATGTTCTGTGCCAAGGTATACGAGCTGTTTACGAATGGGCAAGTCCCATGAGGGTAGAGCTCGGGCTCCTTGGTGCGGGATAATGTGATTGCTACGGGGGACATGCGGAAGCGACCCAAAATCTATGCCGAGGCTCTGTGGGCATCACAGTTGGAACGGAATCGTCATTGGATGCACGCTCGGAACGGTCCCTTTAACATTCCAATGCCGTGACCTGATACTGGGATACCTCGGTAGCGTCCGTCTAGCTTCTGGGTTGCTTCAGATGGTTGCGAGATGCCATGCGGGAGGCCGAATAGAGAGATGACGCAAAGTGAGGTAATTGCGAACTCTCGACTCAGCCTTCCGTTGTGCCGCGTTCAGACTTATAACTACTATGGGGGAAGGCGTTTGGTTGGGCATTTCATGGCGGTGTCCAGGCCGACCCCCCCGCGTGCCCCCGTAGGATGGAACCATGTTCTGTGCCAAGGTATACGAGCTGTTTACGAATGGGCAAGTCCCATGAGGGTAGAGCTCGGGCTCCTTGGTGCGGGATAATGTGATTGCTACGGGGACATGCGGAAGCGACCCAAAATCTATGCCGAGGCTCTGTGGGCATCACAGTTGGAACGGAATCGTCATTGGATGCACGCTCGGAACGGTCCCTTTAACATTCCAATGCCGTGACCTGATACTGGGATACCTCGGTAGCGTCTGTATAGCCTCTGGGTTGCTTCAGGTGGTTGCGAGATGCCATGCGGGAGGCCGAATAGAGAGATGACGCAAAGTGAGGTAATTGCGAACTCTCGACTCAGCCTTCCGTTGTGCCGCGTTCAGACTTATAACTACTATGGGGGAAGGCATTTGGTTGGGCATTTCATGGCGGTGTCCAGGCCGACCCCCCCGCGTGCCCCCGTAGGATGGAACCATGTTCTGTGCCAAGGTATACGAGCTGTTTACGAATGGGCAAGTCCCATGAGGGTAGAGCTCGGGCTCCTTGGTGCGGGATAATGTGATTGCTACGGGGACATGCGGAAGCGACCCAAAATCTATGCCGAGGCTCTGTGGGCATCACAGTTGGAACGGAATCGTCATTGGATGCACGCTCGGAACGGTCCCTTTAACATTCCAATGCCGTGACCTGATACTGGGATACCTCGGTAGCGTCTGTATAGCCTCTGGGTTGCTTCAGATGGTTGCGAGATGCCATGCGGGAGGCCGAATAGAGAGATGACGCAAAGTGAGGTAATTGCGAACTCTCGACTCAGCCTTCCGTTGTGCCGCGTTCAGACTTATAACTACTATGGGGGAAGGCGTTTGGTTGGGCATTTCATGGCGGTGTCCAGGCCGACCCCCCCGCGCGCCCCCGTAGGATGGAACCATGTTCTGTGCCAAGGTATACGAGCTGTTTACGAATGGGCAAGTCCCATGAGGGGGTAGAGCTCGGGCTCCTTGGTGCGGGATAATGTGATTGCTACGGGGACATGCGGAAGCGACCCAAAATCTATGCCGAGGCTCTGTGGGCATCACAGTTGGAACGGAATCGTCATTGGATGCACGCTCGGAACGGTCCCTTTAACATTCCAATGCCGTGACCTGATACTGTGATACCTCGGTAGCGTCCGTCTAGCTTCTGGGTTGCTTCAGATGGTTGCGAGATGCCATGCGGGAGGCCGAATAGAGAGATGACGCAAAGTGAGGTAATTGCGAACTCTCGACTCAGCCTTCCGTTGTGCCGCGTTCAGACTTATAACTACTATGGGGGAAGGTGTTTGGTTGGGCATTTCATGGCGGTGTCCATGCCGACCCCCCCGCGTGCCCCCGTAGGATGGAACCATGTTCTGTGCCAAGGTATACGAGCTGTTTACGAATGGGCAAGTCCCATGAGGGTAGAGCTCGGGCTCCTTGGTGCGGGATAATGTGATTGCTACGGGGACATGCGGAAGCGACCCAAAATCTATGCCGAGGCTCTGTGGGCATCACAGTTGGAACGGAATCGTCATTGGATGCACGCTCGGAACGGTCCCTTTAACATTCCAATGCCGTGACCTGATACTGGGATACCTCGGTAGCGTCTGTATAGCCTCTGGGTTGCTTCAGATGGTTGCGAGATGCCATGCGGGAGGCCCGAATAGAGAGATGACGCAAAGTGAGGTAATTGCGAACTCTCGACTCAGCCTTCCGTTGTGCCGCGTTCAGACTTATAACTACTATGGGGGAAGGTGTTTGGTTGGGCATTTCATGGCGGTGTCCAGGCCGACCCCCCCGCGTGCCCCCGTAGGATGGAACCATGTTCTGTGCCAAGGTATACGAGCTGTTTACGAATGGGCAAGTCCCATGAGGGTAGAGCTCGGGCTCCTTGGTGCGGGATAATGTGATTGCTACGGGGACATGCGGAAGCGACCCAGATGCTATGCCGAGGCTCTGTGGGCATCACAGTCGGAACGGAATCGTCATTGGATGCACGCTCGGAACGGTCCCCTTAACATTCCAATGCCGTGACCTGATACTGGGATACCTCGGTAGCGTCTGTATAGCCTCTGGGTTGCTTCAGATGGTTGCGAGATGCCATGCGGGAGGCCGAATAGAGAGATGACGCAAAGTGAGGTAATTGCGAACTCTCGACTCAGCCTTCCGTTGTGCCGCGTTCAGACTTATAACTACTATGGGGGAAGGTGTTTGGTTGGGCATTTCATGGCGGTGTCCAGGCCGACCCCCCCGCGTGCCCCCGTAGGATGGAACCATGTTCTGTGCCAAGGTATACGAGCTGTTTACGAATGGGCAAGTCCCATGAGGGTAGAGCTCGGGCTCCTTGGTGCGGGATAATGTGATTGCTACGGGGACATGCGGAAGCGACCCAGATGCTATGCCGAGGCTCTGTGGGTATCACAGTTGGAACGGAATCGTCATTGGATGCACGCTTGGAACGGTCCCTTCAACATTCCAATGCCGTGACCTGATACTGGGATACCTCGGTAGCGTCCGTCTAGGTTCTGGGTTGCTTTAGATGGTTGCGAGATGCCATGCGGAAGGCGGAAGAGGGATATCTCGACCTGGCCTACCGTTGTCCCGAAGAGATCTCGATTGGCATTTGATGGCCTGCCAAACGCGGAAGCCACTCGGATCGGGACACCCAGTTGCTATGCGGAGGCTTTGTGCGCATCACAGTTGGAACGGAATCGGCATTGGACGCACGCTCGGAACGGTCCCTTTATAATCCAATGTCGTGCCTCGTTCCTGCGATGCCTCTGGAGCCTTCGTCTAGCTCTTGGGTCGCTCGAGACAGTGGCCAAAAAGAGCCATTTTCGGTGGAATGACAATTGGCATTGCCAATTGTCACCCCCGCGCGTGCATCCATTCTATGATTGGGGCATATGCAAAACTCGGCGGCTGAATGGACTCGGACTGGGACACCCAGTTGCTATGCGGAGGCTCTGTGGGCATCACAGTTGGAATGGAATCGGCATTGGATGCACGCTCGGAACGGTCCCTTTACAATCCAATGCAGTGACCTGATACTGGGATACCTCGTGCGCCTGCGTCTAGCTCTTGGGTCGCTCGGGAGAAGTTCTGGGGTATGACGCTTGGCATTTGGTGGCGTGCCTATGCTGACCCCGCGCCGCGTGCCCCCTCACATGATCCATGTCCTGTGCCAAGGCATTCGTGCGGCCCTTCGAACGGCCAGTCCCAGGAGGGGACAGCTCGGGCTCCTTGGTGCGGCACATCATTCATGCGGTGGGAGCTTTGCGGAAGCGCGACTCGGATCTCGACACCCAGTTGCTATGCGGAGGCTTTGTAGGCATCACAGTTGTAACGGAATCGGCATTGGACGCACGCTCGGAACGGTCCCTTTACAATCCAATGCAGTGACCTGATACTGGGATGCCTCGTGAGCCTGCGTCTAGCTCTTGGGTCGCTCGAGACAGTCGCGAAAAAGCCACTTTCGGGGGAACGACTGTTGGCATTGCCAATTGCCACCCCCGCGCGTGCTTCCATTCTATGATTGGGGCATATGCAAAACTCGGCGGTTGAATGGACTCGGACACCCAGTTGCTATGCGGAGGCTCTGTGGGCATCACAGTTGAAAGGGAATCGGCATTGGATGCACGCTCGGAACGGTCCCTTTACAATCCAATGCAGTGACCTGATACTGGGATACCTCGTGAGCCTGCGTCTACCTCTTGGGTCGCTCGGGACAAGTTCTGGGGTATGACGCTTGGCATTCGGTGGCGTGCCAAAGCTGACCCCCCGCCGCGTGCTCCCTCTCATGATCCATGTCGTGTGCCAAGGCATTCTTGCGGCCTTTCGAATGGCCAGTCCCAGGAGGGGACAGCTCGGGCTCCTTGGTGCAGCACATCTTTCATGCGATGGGAGCTTTGCGGAATTGCGACTCGGATCGGGACACACCCAGTTGCTATGCGGAGGCTTTGTTGGCATCACAGTTGT
Organism: Cunninghamia lanceolata; assembly: GCA_027924645.1. Classification (NCBI taxonomy): domain Eukaryota; kingdom Viridiplantae; phylum Streptophyta; class Pinopsida; order Cupressales; family Cupressaceae; genus Cunninghamia; species Cunninghamia lanceolata. Next base: position 6,009 of record BSBN01002029.1, read on the forward strand.
AACGGAATCGGCATTGGACGCACGCTCGGAACGGTCCCTTTACAATCCAATGCAGTGACCTGATACTGGGATACCTCGTGAGCCTGCTTCTAGCTCTTGGGTCGCTCGAGACAGTCGCGAAAAAGCCACTTTCGGGGGAACGACTGTTGGCATTGCCAATGGCCACCCCCGCGCGTGCTTCCATTCTATGATTGGGGCATATGCAAAACTCGGCGGTTGAATGGACTAGGACTCGGACACCCGGTTGCTATGCGGAGGCTCTGTGGGCATCGCAGTTTTCACGGAATCGGCATTGGATGCACGCTCGGAACGGTCCCTTTACAATCCAATGCAGTGACCTGATACTGGGATACCTTGTGAGCCTGCGTCTACCTCCTGGGTCGCTCGGGACAAGTTCTGGGGTATGACGCTTGGCATTCGGTGGCGTGCCAAAGCTGACCCCCAGCCGCGTGCCCCCTCGCATGATCCATGTCGTGTGCCAAGGCATTCTTGCGGCCTTTCGAACGGCCAGTCCCAGGAGGGGACAGCTCGGGCTCCTTGGTGCAGCACATCTTTCATGCGATGGGAGCTTTGCGGAAGCGACTCGGATCGGGACACCCAGTTGCTATGCGGAGGCTTTGTTGGCATCACAGTTGTAACGGAATCGGCATTGGACGCACGCTCGGAACGGTCCCTTTACAATCCAATGCAGTGACCTGATACTGGGATGCCTCGTGAGCCTGCGTCTAGCTCTTGGGTCGCTCGAGACAGTCGCGAAAAAGCCACTTTCGGGGGAACGACTGTTGGCATTGCCAATGGCCACCCCCGCGCGTGCTTCCATTCTATGATTGGGGCATATGCAAAACTCGGCGGTTGAATGGACTAGGACTCGGACACCCGGTTGCTATGCGGAGGCTCTGTGGGCATCACAGTTTTCACGGAATCGGCATTGGATGCACGCTCGGAACGGTCCCTTTACAATCCAATGCAGTGACCTGATACTGGGATACCTTGTGAGCCTGCGTCTACCTCCTGGGTCGCTCGGGACAAGTTCTGGGGTATGACGCTTGGCATTCGGTGGCGTGCCAAAGCTGACCCCCAGCCGCGTGCCCCCTCGCATGATCCATGTCGTGTGCCAAGGCATCCTTGCGGCCTTTCGAACGGCCAGTCCCAGGAGGGGACAGCTCGGGCTCCTTGGTGCAGCACATCTTTCATGCGATGGGAGCTTTGCGGAAGCGCGACTCAGATCTGGACGCCCAGTTGTTATGCGGAGGCTTTGTTGGCATCACAGTTGTAACGGAATCGGCATTGGACGCACGCTCGGAACGGTCCCTTTACAATCCAATGCAGTGACCTGATACTGCGATGCCTCGTGAGCCTGCGTCTAGCTCTTGGGTTGCTCGAGACGGTCGCGAAAAAGCCACCTTCGGGGGAACGACTGTTGGCATTGCCAATTGCCACCCCCGCGCGTGCTTCCATTCTATGATTGGGGCATATGCAAAACTCGGCGGTTGAATGGACTCGGACACCCAGTTGCTATGCGGAGGCTCTGTGGGCATCACAGTTTGAAAGGGAATCGGCATTGGATGCACGCTCGGAACGGTCCCTTTACAATCCAATGCAGTGACCTGATACTGGGATACCTGGTGAGCCTGCGTCTACCTCTTGGGTCGCTCGGGACAAGTTCTGGGGTATGACGCTTGGCATTCGGTGGCGTGCCAAAGCTGACCCCCCGCCGCGTGCCCCCTCTCATGATCCATGTCGTGTGCCAAGGCATTCTTGCGGCCTTTCGAACGGCCAGTCCCAGTCCCAGGAGGGGACAGCTCGGGCTCCTTGGTGCAGCACATCTTTCATGCGATGGGAGCTTTGCGGAAGCGCGACTCGGATCTGGACACCCAGTTGTTATGCGGAGGCTTTGTTGGCATCACAGTTGTAACGGAATCGGCATTGGACGCACGCTCGGAACGGTCCCTTTACAATCCAATGCAGTGACCTGATACTGCGATGCCTCGTGAGCCTGCGTCTAGCTCTTGCGTTGCTCGAGACAGTCGCGAAAAAGCCACTTTCGGGGGAACGACTGTTGGCATTGCCAATTGCCACCCCCGCGCGTGCTTCCATTCTATGATTGGGGCATATGCAAAACTCGGCGGTTGAATGGACTCGGACACCCAGTTGCTATGCGGAGGCTCTGTGGGCATCACAGTTTGAAAGGGAATCGGCATTTGGATGCACGCTCGGAACGGTCCCTTTACAATCCAATGCAGTGACCTGATACTGGGATACCTCGTGAGCCTGCGTCTAGCTCTTGGGTCGCTCGGGACAAGTTCTGGGGTATGACGCTTGGCATTCGGTGGCGTGCCAAAGCTGACCCCCCGCCGCGTGCCCCCTCTCATGATGCATGTCGTGTGCCAAGGCATTCTTGCGGCCTTTCGAACGGCCAGTCCCAGTCCCAGGAGGGGACAGCTCGGGCTCCTTGGTGCAGCACATCTTTCATGCGATGGGAGCTTTGCGGAATTGCGACTCGGATCGGGACACCCAGTTTTTATGCGGAGGCTTTGTTGGCATCACAGTTGTAACGGAATCGGCATTGGACGCACGCTCGGAACGGTCCCTTTACAATCCAATGCAGTGACCTTATACTGGGATACCTCGTGAGCCTGCGTCTAGCTCTTGGGTCGCTCGAGACAGTTGCGAAAAAGCCACTTTCGGGGGAACGACTGTTGGCATTGCCAATTGCCACCCCCGCGCGTGCTTCCTCTCTATGATTGGGGCATATGCAAAACTCGGCGGTTGAATGGACTCCGACACCCAGTCGCTATGCGGAGGCTCTGTGGGCATCACAGTTTTTACGGAATCGGCATTTGGATGCACGCTCGGAACGGTCCCCCTTTATAATCCATTTCCTTGTCCCGTTACTGTGATACGTCTGTAGCCTACGTCTAGCTCTTGGGTCGCTCGGCAAGGTCGTGCAAATTCGGTGTACGCTGCGGGAAGTATGGATACGGCGAGTCTCCGACTAGGACAGTTTCTCTGCGAAGAGTGGCATGATGGTTGATGAGGCAATTCGATTCAGTCCCCAAGCTTTGGCCTCGGGCCACTGTGAGGGCTGTCGATTCTCTCTTTCCAACTCGTCTCCACCCAGTAACAGACTTGACGACAGGTAATCGGTCTCATTCTCGATTGTTCCTGGAGGTAGTCTTCGGAACTTTTGGAATTGACCTCTCACTTCGTCTCCTCTCTGTGTGAGGAGCAGTGTGCTTGTGCCGTTTCCTTGGTGGCATTCACGTCGCAAATATTGTGGAGGGAGAGTCTCCGCAGCTGCCCTGCCCTCGGGGGCAATCGGTGGGCTCTCATCTCCGTATTCGGTTGACATTCGCCATGCACGTAGGTCGCAGAATAATTTGCGAGTCTATTGGCGTTTGGCGCTTGTCCACGAATGATGCGTTGGTCCCGAAGTGCATGTTACTAGCATTTTCTGCCATTGTCTCGGATCTTTGGCACGTCCATTCCTTGCAATCGAACTTCTCGGAGCCATCTATGAGTTTGAGAGGGGTGGGCAGGGTTCGACACCTCCGTCGTTGCGTGCTTCTTCTTCCCGAGATCTTTTGACTGAGCCATGTCAGTGCTCGAGCCAAACGACTCGTGGTGGGGGGCGACGTTACACGGCGGAGTTGTCCGCGGCAAGTTTTTTCGGTCTCGGTGCCCCATTTGAAACCCTCGAGCACATCGACGACACGGTCTCGCCCTTTGGTTGCGGCCTCGGCATACATCTTGCGAGTGCTCTTCACGAAGCATTTCGATGTCCCCCGGAGGTTGCCTTGAAACTTGGTCGCACAGCGGTTCGGGTCGTCGTATAGATGCTTTGCATCATACGTTTCCCCACCACCGTGTGGCGATACGAAATGCTTTCGAGCAGGGGCTCACAAGAGGACGGATCCGCGGAATTGGCACGGGCGTGTTCGTCGATTGTGCGCGAGTGCTAAATAACGGTGTGTTGTCGGTATCTTCGTCCC
>BSBN01002029.1:20000-47500 GCA_027924645.1 Cunninghamia lanceolata
CACCCATCCCGACTGTCCCGTCCGTCCTGTCCACCCCGGCTGCCCCGTCCACCCTGTCCGCCCCGCTCGTCCCCGTCCCCGTCACGTCCCCGTCCCGTCACGTTCCTTCCCAGTCTTGAGTGGGGTTTCCCTCCGCCCCGACTGCATCCATTCCGAGTCTTGCACCTACGCCCGTGGAGAGGGGTTTCCATTTGCATCCGTCCCCGTCCCCATCCGCGTCCCCGTCCCCGTCCCCGTCCCTGTCCCCGTCGCCGCCCCGCCCCGGCAACCCTGTCCCGTCCCGACTTGGGTCGCGGCGACTTGGGTCGCGGCGACTTGGCCCCCAAAGGAATCTGTCGCGCCCCGCCCCGCACCTGCAACCCCGCCCCGCCCCTGCAACCCCGTCCCGACTTGGGCGAGTTGGCGACTTGGGTCGCGGCAACTTGGCCCCCCGAAGAATCCGTCCGCGTCCCTGTCCCTATACCCCCCGCCGCCCCGCCCCGGCAACCCTGTCCCGTCGCGACTTGGGTCGCGGCGACTTGGTCCCACAAAGAATCTGTCGCGCCCCGCTCCGTCCCGTCGCGTCACGCCCCGTCCCGTCGCGTCACGCCCCGTCCCGTCCCGCGCCGCGCCGCCCCGTCTCGACTTGGGTCGCGGCAACTTGGCCCTCCGAAGAATCCGTCTCGCCCCGCCCCGTCCCGCCCCGTCCCCGTCCGGTGGGGTTTCTGGAAAATTAAGAGCGGTGGGGTTTCTAGAAAATTAGGACTGGTGGGGTTTCTAGAAAATTAGGACTGGTGGGGTTTCCGCCTATTCGGTGGGGTTTCTAGAAAATTAGGAGCGGTGGGGTTTCTGCCTATCCGGTGGGGTTTCTCGAAAAGTAGGACCGGTGGGGTTTCTCGTCCCGCCGCGCCGCGCCCCACCCCGACAGCACCGCCCCGCCCGTCCCGACTTGGGCGACCTGGCACCCCAAAGAATCCGTCCCGCCCCGCCCCGGCAACCCTGTCCCGTCCCGACTTGGGTCGCGACGACTCGCCCCCGCAAAGAATCTGTCGCGCCCCGCCCCGTCCCGTCGCGTCCCGCCCCGCCCCGTCCCGCCTCGTCCGACTTGGCACCCCAGAGAATCCGTCCCGCCGCGCCCCGTCCCGACTTGGGTCGCGGCGACTTGGCCCCCCAAAGAATCTGTCGTGCCCCGTCGCGTCCCGCCCCGTCCCGTCGCGTCCCGCCCCGCCCCGTCGCGTCCCGCCCCGCCCCGCGCCGCCCGCCCCGCCCCGCCCCGTCCCGACTTGGGCGAGTTGGCGAGTTGGTCCCCCCGAAGAATCCGTCCGCGTCCGCGTCCCCGTCCCTATACCCGTCGCTGCCCCGCCCCGGCAACCCTGTCCTGTCCCGACTTGGGTCGGGGCGACTTGGCCCCCCAAAGAATCTGCCCCGCCCCCCAACCCCGTCCCGCACCGCTCCGTCTCGCCCCGCCCCGCACCGTCCCACCCCGCCCCACAACCCCGTCCCGGCAGCCCCGTCCTGGACGACTTGGCACCCCAAAGAATCCGCCCCGTCCCGACTTGGGCGAGTTGGCGACTTGGCCCCCAAAAGAATCCGTCCCGCCCCGTCCCGACTTGGGCGAGTTGGCGACTTGCCCCCCCCAAAGAATCCGCCCCGTCCCGACTTGGGCGAGTCGGCGACTTGCCCCCCCAAAGAACCCGCCCCGCCGCGCCCCCACCCGTCCCCGTCCCCGTCCCGACTTGGGTCGCGGCGACTCGCCCCCCCAAAGAATCTGTCGCGTCCCGCCCTCTCCCGCCGCGCCCCGCCCTGCACCTGCAACCTCGTCCCGTCCCGCCCCGCCCCTGCAACCCCGTCCCGACTTGGGCGAGTTGGCGACTTGGCCCCCCGAAGAATCCGTCCCGCCCCGCCCCGCCCCGCCCCGCCCCACACCACACCGCCCCACCCCACAACCCCGTCCCGTCCCGACTTGGGCGACTCGGCACCCCAAAGAATCCGTCCCGCCCCGCCCCGGCAACCCTGTCCCGTCCCGACTTGGGTCACGGCGACTCGCCCCCGCAAAGAACCTGTCGCGCCCCGCTCCGTCCCGTCGCGTCCCGCCCCGCCCCGCACCTGCAACCCCGCCCCGTCCCGCCTCGTCCGACTTGGCACCCCAAAGAATCCGTCCCACCGCGCCCCGTCCCGACTTGGGTCGCGGCGACTTGGCACCCCAAAGAATCTGTCGTGCCCCATCGCGTCCCGCTCCGTCCCGTCGCGTCCCGCCCCGTCGCGTCGCGTCGCGTCCCGCCCCGCACCGCACCTGCAAACCCGTCCCGACTTGGGCGAGTTGGCGAGTTGGCCCCCCGAAGAATCCGTCCGCGTCCCTGTCCCTATACCCGTCGCCGCCCCGGCAACCCTGTCTTGTCCCGACTTGGGCCGCGGCAGAGAATCCGCCCCGCCCCCCAACCCCGTCCCGCACCGCTCCGTCTCGTCCCGCCCCGCCCCACAACCCCGTCCCGGCAAACCCGCCCCGCCCCGCCCCGTCCCGACTTGGGCGATTTGGCGACTTGGCCCCCAAAAGAATCCATCCCGCCCCATCCCGCCACACCCCTGCAACCCCGTCCCGCCCCGTCCCGACTTGGGCGAGTTGGCGACTTGCCCCCCCAAAGAATCCGCCCCGTCCCGCCCAGCCCCGTCCCGCCGCGCCGCGCCCCCACCCGTCCCCGTCCCGACTTGGGTCGCGGCGACTCGCCCCCCCAAAGAATCTGTCGCGCCCCGCTCCGTCCCGTCGCGTCCCGCCCCGCCCCGCCCCGCCCCGCACCCGCAACCTCGCCCCGCCTCTGCAACCCCGTCCCGACTTGGGCGAGTTGGCGACTTGGGTCGCGGCAACTTGGCCCCCCGAAGAATCCGTCCCGCCCCGCCCCGCCCCGTCACGTCCAGCCCCGTCGCCGTCCGGTGGGGTTTCTAGAAAATTAAGAGCGGTGGGGTTTCTAGAAAATTAGCACTGGTGGGGTTTCCGCCTATTCGGTGGGGTTTCTAGAAAATTAGGAGCGGTGGGGTTTCTGCCTATCCGGTGGGGTTTATCGAAAAGTAGGAGCGGTGGGGTTTCCGCCTGCCCCGTCCCGACTTGGGCGACTTGGCACCCCAAAGAATCCGTCCCGCCGCGCCCCGCCCCGGCAACCCTATCCCGTCCCGACTTGGGTCGCGGCGACTTGGCCCCCCAAAGAATCCGTCGCGCCCCGTCGCGTCCCGCCCCGTCCCGCACCGGCAACCCCGTCCCGTCCCGTCTCGCACCGCCCGGCCCCTGCAACCCCGTCCCGTCCCGCCCCGCCCCTGCAACCCCGTCCCGACTTGGGCGAGTTGGCGACTTGGGCCGCGGCAACTTGGCCCCCCGAAGAATCCGTCCCGCCCCGCCCCGCCCCGTCGCCGCCCGGTGGGGTTTCTAGAAAATTAGGACTGGTGGGGTTTCTAGAAAATTAGGAGCGGTGGGGTTTCTGCCTATCCGGTGGGGTTTATTGAAAAGTAGGAGCGGCGGGGTTTCCGCCTACCCCGTCCCGACTTGGGCGACTTGGCACCCCAAAGAATCCGTCCCGCCGCGCCCTGCCCCGGCAACCCTGTCCCATCCCGACTTGGGTCGCGGCGACTTGGCCCCCGAAAGAATCTGTCGCACCCCGCCCCGTCCCGTCGCGTCCCGTCCCGCCCCGCCCCGTCGCGTCCCGCCCCGCCCCGCACCGCACCTGCAACCCCGTCGCGTCCCGCCCCGCCCCGCCCCGCCTCGCCCCGTCCCCACTTGGGCGGGTTGGCGACTTGGCCCCCCGAAGAATCCATCCGCGTCCGCGTCCGCGTCCCTGTCCCTATACCCGTCGCCGCCCCGCCCCGCCGCGCCCTGCCCCGGCAACCCTGTCCCGTCCCGACTTGGGTCGCGGCGACTTGGCCCCCCAAAGAATCTGTCGCGCCCCGTCGCGTCCCGCACCGTCCCGCCCTGCCCCGCACCTGCAACCCCGTCCCGTCCCGCCCCGCCCCGTCTCGCACCGCCCGGCCCCTGCGACCCCGTCCCGCCCCGCCCCGACTTGGGCGAGTTGCCGACTTGGGTCGCGGCAACTTGGCCCCCCGAAGAATCCGCCCCGCCCCGCCCCGCCCCGCCCCGTCCCGTCCCGACTTGGACGACTTGGCACCCCAAAGAATCCGCCCCGTCCCGACTTGGGCGAGTTGGCGACTTGGCCCCCACAAGAATCCGTCCCGCCCCATCCCGCCACACCCCTGCAACCCCGTCCCGACTTGGGCGAGTTGGCGACTTGCCCCCCCCCCCCCCCCCCAAAGAATCTGTCCCGTCTCGCCCCGCCCCGCCCCCACCCGTCCCCACCCTGGCAGTCCCGTCCCGACTTGGGCGAATTGGTGACTTCGGCCGTGACGACTTGGCCACCCAAAGAATCCATCCCGTCCAGCGCCGCCCCGTCCCGTCCCGACTTGGGCGAGTTGGCGACTTCTTTTGCGGCGACTTGGCCCCCGAATGAAACCATCTCGACCCGTCCCATCCACCCAGACTGTCCCGTCCGTCCTGTCCGCCCCGACCACCCCGATTGTCCCGCTCGTCCCCGTCCCGACCACCTGTCCGCCCCGTCCTGTCCCCGTCCCGTCCCGTCCCCGTCCCTGCGCTCGTGAATCCTTTTTTTTTTTTTTTCCAAGTGCGGAGTGGGGTTTCCCTTTGGCTCAGCCGCATTCCTTCCAAGTCTTGGGTGGGGTTGCCTGCGCTCGTGAATCCGCCCGGTGGGGTTTCTAGAAAATTAAGAGCGGTGGGGTTTCCGCCTGTCCAGTGGGATTTCTAGAAAATTAGGAGTGGTGGGGTTTCTAGAAAATTAGGAGCGGTGGGGTTTCCGCCTATCCGGTGGGGTTTCCGCCTGCCCCGCCCCGTCCTGGCTTGGGCGAGTTGGCGACTTGGCCACCCAAAGAATCGGTCACGCCCTGCTCCGTCGGGCCCCGTCTCGTCCCGCCCCGCCCCGTCCTGCCCCGCCCCGTCTCGACTTGGGCGAGTTGGCAACTTGGCCCCGCCCCGCCCCGCCCCGTCCCGTCTCGCCCCACCCCACCCCGTCCCCGTCCCGTCCGGTGGGGTTTCTGGAAAATTAAGAGCGGTGGGGTTTCTAGAAATTTAGGAGTGGTGGGGTTTCTGCCTATTCGATGGGGTTTCTAGAAAATTAGGAGCGGTGGGGTTTCTGCCCGTCCGGTGGGGTTTCTAGAAAATTAGGAGCGGTGGGGTTTCCGCCTATCCGGTGGGGTTTCTCGAAAAGTAGGAGCGGTGGGGTTTCCGCCTGCCCCGTCCCGTCCCGACTTGGGCGAGTTGGCGACTTGGACCCCCAAAGAATCCGCCCCGCCCCGCCCCGGCAACGCCGTCCCGTCCAGCCCCGTCTCGACTTGGGCGAGTTGGCAACTTGGCCCCGCAAACAATCTGTCCCGCCCCCGCCCCGCCCCTCCCCGCCCCGTCCCGCCTTGGGCGAGTTGGCAACTTGGCCCCCCAAACAATCTGTCCCGCCCCGCCCCGCCCCGTCCCGTCCCGCCCCGTCCCGCCCCGCCCCGGCAACGCCGTCCCGTCCAGCCCCGTCTCGACTTGGGCGAGTTGGCAACTTGGCCCCCCAAAGAATTCGTCCCGCCCCGTCCCGTCCGGTGGGGTTTCCGCCTGTTCAGTGGGATTTCTAGAAAATTAGGAGCGGTGGGGTTTCCGCCTGTTCGGTGGGGTTTCTAGAAAATTAGGAGCGGTGGGGTTTCCGCCTGTCCGGTGGGGTTTCTGGAAAATTAGGAGCGGTTGGGTTTCTCGTAAAGTAGGAGCGGTGGGGTTTCCGCCCACCCCGCCCCGTCGTGCCCCGTCCCATCCCGCCCCGTCCCGACTTGGGTGAGTTGGCGACTTGGCCCCCCAAAGAATCCGTCCCGCCCCGCCCCGTCCCCATCCCCATCCCCGTCCCCATCCTGCCCCGTCCGGTGGGGTTTCTAGAAAATTAGGAGTGGTGGGGTTTCTGCCTATTCGGTGGGGTTTCTAAAATATTAGTAGCGGTGGGGTTTCCGCCTGCCTCGTCCCATCCCGTCCCGTCCCGCCGCGCCGCGCCCCGCCTCGGCAGCGCCGTCCCGTCCCGCCGCGCCGCGCCCCGCCTCGGCAGCGCCGTCCCGTCCCGCCCCGTCCTGACTTGGGCGAGTTGGCGACTTGGCCCCCCAAAGAATCCGTCCTGCCCCGCCCCGTCCCGACTTGGGCGAGTTGGCAACTTGGCCCCCCAAAGAATCCGTCCCGTCCCGTCCCGACTTCGGTCGCGGCGACTTGGTGACCTGGGCGACTTGGCCCCCGAATGAAGCCATCTCCACCCGTCTCGTCCTAACTTGGGCGAGTTGGCGACATAGGATGGCATCGAGTAAAGAGGTGAGTAGAAAAGCGCAACGCCCAACCAAAAACTAAAAAGGGTGCAACACCGGGACTTCCCGGGAGGTCACCCATCCCAGTACTACTCCGGCCCAAGCGCGCTTAACTGCGGAGTTCTGATGGGATCCGGTGCACTAACGCTGGTATGATCGCACCCAACATGAAATTGTCTTCACGCTCTTGTTGTATAATGGCACCGGCCGTCCCGGTGGGGATTCTACAAAGTTAGGAGCGGTGGCGTTTCCGGAAAATCTGGTCTGGTGGGGTTTCCACAAGAACTGGTCCGGTGGGGTTTCTGTAAAATCTGGTTCAGGTTTCAGGGTTTCAGGGTTTCAGGGTTCGGGGTTCAGGGTTCAGGGTTTCAGGTTCAGGGTTCAGGGTTTCAGGGTTCAGGGTTCAGGGTTCAGGGTTTCGGGGTTTCAGGGTTCAGGGTTTCAGGGTTCAAGGTTTCAGGGTTTCAGGGTTCAGGGTTCAGGGTTTCGGGTTCAGGGTTCAGGGTTTTAGGGTTCAGGGTTTCAGGGTTTCAGGGTTCAGGGTTCAGGGGTTCAGGGTTTCAGGGTTCAGGGTTGAGGGTTTCAGGGTTCAGGGTTCAGGGTTTCAGGGTTTCAGGGCTTCAGGGTTCAGGGTTCAGGGTTTCAGGGTTGAGGGTTAAGGTTTCAGGGTTCAGGGTTTCAGTGTTCAAGGTTTCAGGGTTTGGGGTTCAGGGTTTGGGGTTCGGGTTCAGTGTTCGGGTTTCAGGGTTCAGGGCTTCAGGGTTCAGGGTTTCAGGGTTCGGGGTTCAGGTTCGGGTTTCAGGGTTCAGGGTTCAGGGTTCAGGGTTCAGGGTTTCAGGGTTCAGGGTTCCGGGTTCCAGGGTTCAGGGTTCGGGGTTCGGGGTTCAGGGTTCGGGGTTTAGGGTTCAGGGTTTCAGGGTTCAGAGTTTCAGGGTTCAGGGTTCAGGGTTCCGGTTCAGCGTTCGGGTTTCAGGGTTCGGGGTTCAGCGTTTGGGGTTCAGCGTTCAGGGTTCGGGTTTTAGGGTTCGGGTTTCAGGGTTCGGGGTTTCAGGGTTCGGGTTTCAGGGTTCAGGTTTCAGGGTTCAGGGTTTCAGGGTTCAGGGTTGAGGGTCCGGGGTTGAGGGTTGAGGGTTCGGGGTTCAGGGTTCGGGGTTCAGGGTTTCAGTGTTCAGGGTTCTGGGTTCAAGGTTCAAGGTTCAAGGTTCAGGGTTCAGGGTTCAGGGTTCAGGGTACAGGGTTCAGGGTTCGGGGTTCAGGGTTCGTGGCTCAGGGTTTCAGGGTTCGGGGTTCGGGGTTCAGGGTTCGAGGTTTCAGGGTTTCAGGGTTCAGGGTTCAGGGTTTCAGGGTTTCAGGGTTCAGGGTTCAGGGTTTCAGGGTTCATGGTTCTAGGGGTTAGGGTTCAGGGTTCAGGGTTTGGGTTTCAGGGTTCAGGGTTCAGGGTTTCAGGGTTCAGGGTTCAGGGTTCAGGGTTTCAGGGTTCTAGGGTTCAGGGTTTCAGGGTTCTAGGGTTCAGGGTTCAGGGTTCAGGGTTCAGGGTTCAGGGTTTCAAGGGTTCAGGGTTTAGGGTTTCAGGGTTCAGGGGTTCGGGTTTCAAGGTTCAAGGGTTCGGGGTTCGGGGTTCAGGGTTCAGGGTTTCGGGTTCAGGGTTCAGGGTTCAGGGTTTCAGGGTTCAGGGTTTCGGGTTTCAGGGTTCAGGGTTCATGGTTCAGGGTTCAGGGTTTCAGGGTTTAGGGTTCAGGGTTCAGGGTTCAGGGTTTCAGGGTTTCAGGGTTCAGGGTTCAGGGTTTCAAGGTTCAGGGTTTCAGGGTTCAGGGTTCAGGTTCAGGGTCTAGGTTTCAGGGTTCAGGGTTTCAGGGTTGAGGGTTAAGGTTTCAGGGTTCAGGGTTTCAGTGTTCAAGGTTTCAGGGTTTGGGGTTCAGGGTTTGGGGTTCGGGTTCAGTGTTCGGGTTTCAGGGTTCAGGGCTTCAGGGTTCAGGGTTTCAGGGTTCGGGGTTCAGGTTCGGGTTTCAGGGTTCAGGGTTCAGGGTTCAGGGTTCAGGGTTTCAGGGTTCAGGGTTCCGGGTTCCAGGGTTCAGGGTTCGGGGTTCGGGGTTCAGGGTTCGGGGTTTAGGGTTCAGGGTTTCAGGGTTCAGAGTTTCAGGGTTCAGGGTTCAGGGTTCCGGTTCAGCGTTCGGGTTTCAGGGTTCGGGGTTCAGCGTTTGGGGTTCAGCGTTCAGGGTTCGGGTTTTAGGGTTCGGGTTTCAGGGTTCGGGGTTTCAGGGTTCGGGTTTCAGGGTTCAGGTTTCAGGGTTCAGGGTTTCAGGGTTCAGGGTTGAGGGTCCGGGGTTGAGGGTTGAGGGTTCGGGGTTCAGGGTTCGGGGTTCAGGGTTTCAGTGTTCAGGGTTCTGGGTTCAAGGTTCAAGGTTCAAGGTTCAGGGTTCAGGGTTCAGGGTTCAGGGTACAGGGTTCAGGGTTCGGGGTTCAGGGTTCGTGGCTCAGGGTTTCAGGGTTCGGGGTTCGGGGTTCAGGGTTCGAGGTTTCAGGGTTTCAGGGTTCAGGGTTCAGGGTTTCAGGGTTTCAGGGTTCAGGGTTCAGGGTTTCAGGGTTCATGGTTCTAGGGGTTAGGGTTCAGGGTTCAGGGTTTGGGTTTCAGGGTTCAGGGTTCAGGGTTTCAGGGTTCAGGGTTCAGGGTTCAGGGTTTCAGGGTTCTAGGGTTCAGGGTTTCAGGGTTCTAGGGTTCAGGGTTCAGGGTTCAAGGTTCAGGGTTCAGGGTTTCAAGGGTTCAGGGTTTAGGGTTTCAGGGTTCAGGGGTTCGGGTTTCAAGGTTCAAGGGTTCGGGGTTCGGGGTTCAGGGTTCAGGGTTTCGGGTTCAGGGTTCAGGGTTCAGGGTTTCAGGGTTCAGGGTTTCGGGTTTCAGGGTTCAGGGTTCATGGTTCAGGGTTCAGGGTTTCAGGGTTTAGGGTTCAGGGTTCAGGGTTCAGGGTTTCAGGGTTTCAGGGTTCAGGGTTCAGGGTTTCAAGGTTCAGGGTTTCAGGGTTCAGGGTTCAGGTTCAGGGTCTAGGTTTCAGGGTTCAGGGTTTCAGGGTTCGGGGTTCGGGTTTCAGGGTTCAGGGTTCAGGGTTCCAGGGTTCGGGGTTCAGGGTTCAGGGTTTCGGGGTTCAGAGTTTCAGGGTTCGGGGTTCAGGGTTCCGGTTCAGGGTTCGGGTTTCAGGGTTCGGGGTTCAGGGTTCGAGGTTGAGCGTTCGGGTTTCAGGGTTCAGCGTTCGGGTTTCAGGGTTCAGGTTTCAGGGTTCGGGGTTTCAGGGTTCAGGGTTCAGGGTTCACGGTTTCAGGGTTCAGGGTTCAGGGTTCGGGGTTGAGGGTTGAGGGTTCAGGGTTTCAGGGTTCAGGGTTCAGGGTTTCAGGGTTCAGGGTTCTGGGTTCGGGGTTCAAGGTTCAAGGTTCAGGGTTCAGGGTTCAGGGTTCAGGGTTCGGGGTTCAGGGTTCGTGGCTTAGGGTTTCAGGGTTCAGGGTTCGGGGTTCGGGGTTTAGGGTTCGAGGTTTCAGGGTTCAGGGTTTAAGGGTTCGGGTTTCAGGGTTCAGGTTTCAGGATTTCAGGGTTCCAGGGTTTCAGGCTTCAGGGTTTCAGGGTTCTGGGTTTCAGGGTTCAGGGTTCTGGGGTTCAGGGTTCCGGGGTTCAGGGTTCATGGTTTCAGGGGTCAGGGTTTCAGGGTTCAGGGTTCAGGGTTCAGGGGTTAGGGTTTTAGGGGTTAGGGTTTTAGGGGTTAGGGTTTTAGGGGTTTAGGGTTTCAGGGGTCAGGGTTTCAAGGTTCAGGGTTCAGGGTTTTAGGGTTCAGGGTTCAGGGTTCAGTGTTCAGCGGTGAGGGTTCAGGGTTCAGGGTTCAGTGTTCAGCGGTGAGGGTTCAGGGTTTCAGGGTTCAGGGTTTCAGGGTTCAGGTTCCAGGGTTCAGGTTTCAGGGTTCAGGGTTTCAGGGTTCAGGGTTCAGGGTTCCAGGGTTGAAGGTTCCAGGTTCGGAGTTCAGGGTTCGGGGTTTCAGGGTTCGGGGTTCAGGGTTCCAGGGTTCACGGTTCCAGGGTTCACGGTTGTAGGGTTCAGGGTTTCAGGGTTCAGGGTTTCAGGGTTCAGGGTTTTAGGGTTCGTGGTTCAGGGTTCGGGTTTCAAGGTTCAGGGTTCAGGGTTCCGTGTTCAGGGTTCGGGGTTCAGGGTTCGGGGTTCAGGGTTCGGGGTTTCAGGGTTCAGAGTTTCAGGGTTCAGGGTTCAGGGTTCCGGTTCAGGGTTCGGGTTTCAGGGTTCGGGGTTGAGGGTTGAGGGTTCAGGGTTCGGGTTTCAGGGTTCAGGGTTCAGGTTTCAGGGTTCGGGTTTCAGGGTTCAGTGTTTCAGGGTTCCGGGTTTCAGGGTCCGGGTTCAGGGTTCGGGTTTCAGGGTTCAGGTTTCAGGGTTCAGGGTTTCAGGGTTCAGGGTTTCAGGGTTCAGGTTTCCGGGTTCGGGGTTCAGGGTTCAGGGTTTCAGGGTTCAGAGTTTCAGGGTTCAGGGTTTAGGGTTCCGGTTTAGGGTTCGGGTTTCAAGGTTCGGGGTTTAGGGTTCGGGGTTCAGGGTTCGGGTTTCAGGGTTCAGGGTTCGGGTTTCAGGGTTCGGGTTTCAGCGTTCCGGGTTTCAGGGTTCGAGGTTTCAAGGTTCGGGTTCAGGGTTCGGGTTTCAGGGTTCGGGTTTCAGGGTTCAGGGTTTCAGGGTTCAGGGTTTCAGGGTTCAGGGTTGAGGGTCGAGGGTTGAGGGTTGAGGATTGAGGGTTTAAGGGTTCAGGGTTCAGTGTTCTTGGTTCGGGGTTCAAGGTTCGGGGTTCAGGGTTCGGGGTTCAGGGTTTCGGGGCTCAGGGTTTCGAGGCTCAGGGGTTCGGGGTTCAGGGTTCGGGTTTCAGGGTTCAGGGTTTCAGGGTTCAGGGTTTCAGGGTTCGGGTTTCAGGGTCCAGGGTTCAGGGTTCCAGGGTTTCGGGTTCCGGGTTTCAGGGTTCAGGGGTTCAGGGTTCAGGGTTTCAGGGTTCAGGGTTTCAGGGGTCAGGGTTTCAGGGTTCAGGGTTCAGGGTTCAGGGTTTAGGGGTGAGGGTTTTAGGGGTTAGGGTTTTAGGGGTTTAGGGTTTTAGGGGTTAGGGTTCATGGTTCAGGGTTCAGGGTTCAGGGTTTTAGGGTTCAGGGTTCAGGGTTCAGGGTTCAGGGTTCAGGGTTTCAGGGTTCAGGGTTCAGGGTTCAGCGTTCAGCGTTCAGCGTTGAGGGTTCAGGGTTTCAGGGTTCAGGGTTTCAGGGTTCGGGTTCCAGGGTTCAGGGTTTCAGGGTTTAGGGTTTCAGGGTTCAGGGTTCCAGGGTTCAGGGTTCCAGGGTTTGTGGTTTAGGGTTCGGGGTTCCAGGGTTCGGGGTTCAGGGTTCGGGGTTCAGGGTTCCAGGGTTCAGGGTTCAGGGTTCAGGGTTCCAGGGTTCAGGGTTCGGGGTTCGGGGTTCGGGGTTCGGGGTTCAGGTTTCAGGGTTCGGGGTTTCAGGGTTCAGGGTTTCAGGGTTCAGGGTTTCAAGGTTCGGTGTTTCAGGGTTCAGGGTTTCAGTGTTCAGGGTTCAGTGTTCAGGGTTCAGGGTTTCAGGGTTCAGGGTTCAGGGTTCAGGGTTCAGGGTTTCAGGGTTTCAAGGTTCGGGGTTTCAGGGTTCGGGTTTCAGGGTTCGGGTTTCAGGGTTCGGGTTTCAGGGTTCAGTGTTCGGGGTTCAGGGTTTTAGGGTTCAGGGTTCAGGGTTCAGGGTTTCAGGGTTCAGGGTTCCGGGTTCAGGGTTCCGGGTTCAGGGTCCGGGTTTCAGGGTTCCGGGGTTCAGGGTTCAGGGGTTCAGGGGTCAGGGGTTCAGGGGTCAGGGTTTCAGGGTTCAGGGTTTCAGGGTTCAGGGTTCAGGGGTCAGGGTTCAGGGGTTAGGGTTCAGGGGTTAGGGTTTTAGGGTTTAGGGTTTTAGGGGTTTAGGGTTTTAGGGGTTAGGGTTCAGGGTTCAGGGTTCAGGGTTTCAGGGTTCAGGGTTCAGGGTTCAGGGGTTAGGGCTTCAGGGGTTAGGGTTTTGGGTTTTAGGGTTTAGGGTTTAGGGTTTTAGGGTTTTAGGGTTTAGGGTTTTAGGGTTTAGGGTTTAGGGTTTTGGGTTTAGGGTTTTAGGGTTTAGGGTTTTGGGTTTAGGGTTTTAGGGTTTAGGGTTTTAGGGTTTTGGGTTTAGGGTTTTGGGTTTAGGGTTTAGGGTTTAGGGTTTTGGGTTTAGGGTTTTAGGGTTTAGGGTTTTAGGGTTTAGGGGTTTTCGAAAGATCTGGTTCGGTGTTGTTTCCACAAGAACTGGTCCGGTGGGGTTTCCATAAATCTGGGCCGGTGGGGTTTCTGTGAAATCTGGTATAGTGCGGTTTCTGTAAAATCTGGTCCGGCGGGGTATCCTCAAAATCAAGTCTGGTGGGGTTTCCAGATAATTCAAGTCGATGGGGTTCCCGTAAAATTTAGGACGGGGGAGCTTGGCAAGTTGGGCCATCTCGACAACTCTGGAGACCGGGGGGACTTGGGTGAATGGGTGACCTGGCCCGAGGGACTTGTTCGACCTAAGGGGGCTTGGACGGCGCAGGGGTAAGCTAACATTTCAAAACATGGTCGGCGACATGCGCTGTTGGACGTCGTTAGCTAGTGCGGATGAGGCCTGTCCAGAGGTTGACTCGTGCCACTTCGCCAACGTCAGTGGGTGTCGTTGTTTAGGAAAGGGGGCGAGGCCCATTGTAAGGAATGCAATTGGGACAAGCTCTGGGGGATGTTGTTCGAGCCCCGTTTTGGGGAACGGGGTTGGGGCCCACTGTTGGGGAAGTCAACGGGGAAGGGTGTTTTGGCCCAGTGTCGGGGTGTGTCAAGGAGGAAAGGGGTTCGGGGCTCATGCTTAGCATTGGGGAATGTCGTCGGAGTGCGAGGTCGGGGCCTAATGTTGGGGAGCATCGTCAGTGAACGTGTTTCGGGGCGAGTGTTGGGGAAAGCCATTGCGGAGTGGAGTCGAGGCCTGCTGTTAGGGGACCTGGGGTTCTCATAAAATCTGGTCCGGTCGGGTTTCGTAAAATTTGGTACGGTGGGGTTTCCACAAAGCCTGGTCCGGTGGGGTTTTCATAAAATCTGGTCCGGTGGGGTTTCCACAAGAACTGGTCCGGTGGGGTTTCCGTAAAATCTGGTCTGGTGGGGTTTCCGTAAAATCTGGTCTGATGGGGTTTCCACAAAATCTGGTCTAGTGCGGTTTCTGTAAAATCTGGTCCGGCGGGGTATCCTCAAAATTAAGTCCGGTGGGGTTTCCAGATAATTCAATTGGATGGGGTTCCCATAAAATTCAGGACGGGGGGCTTGCTTGGCAAGTTGGGCCAACTCAACGACTCTGGAGACCGGGGGACTTGGGTAAATGGGTGACCTAGCCCGAGGGACTTGTTCGACCTAAGGGGGCTTGGACGGTCGAGGGGTAAGCCAACATTTCAAAAACATGGTCGGCGACATGCGCCGTTGGACGTTGTTAACTAGTGCACTGAGGCCTGTCCAGAGGTTGACTCGTACCACTTCGCCAATGTCAGTGGGCATCGTTGTTTAGGAAAGGGGGCGAGGCCCATTGTAGGGAACGTAATTGGGACAAGCTCTGGGGGATGTCGTTCGAGCCCAGTTTTGGGGAACGGGGTTGGGGCCCAGTGTTTGGGCTGAGTGTCGAAGTGTGTCAAGGAGGAATGGGGTTCGGGGTTCGTGCCTAGCAATGGGGAATGTCCTCGGCGAGCGAGGTCGGGGCCTAGTGTTGTGGAGTACCGTCGGGTAACGTGTTTCGGGGCCAGTGTTTATGAGTGGTGGGATTTTCCTCCAGTTAATTTAGGTGGGGTTCCTATAAATATTCAATCTGACGTGGTCGATAAGAAATTCAGCTTGATGGGGTTTCCGCAAATTTTTGTTTGGTAGTTTGCGGCAAGATTCAGTCCGGCGGGGTTTCCATAAATGTTAAGGTCGTGGGATGAGCTTCCAAAAAATTTCGGGTGGTGTTTCCTCAAGGATTGGTCTGGTGGGGTTTCTAGAAAATTACGTTTGGTGGGGTTTCTAGAAAATTTCATTCGACAGGTTTTCCAAAATATCCAGTCCGATGGGGTTTCCAGAAAATTCTGTCACGCCTCGTCCCATCCCGGCCGAGGCCTGCGACCGGGATAGGACGGGGCAGCCGTGATGGGACAGGGCGGCCGGGACGGGAAAGGACAGGACAGTGCGAGACAGGTGGACTGGGCAGGACGGAACGGGACGGGATGGTCGGGATGAGATGGGATGGCACGAGACAGGATGGGACGGGACGGGCCGGGTCGAGATGGGACAGGATGGGATGGGACGGGACGGGACAGGGCGAGGCGGGGCGAGACGGGACGGGGCGGGGCTGTCCGCTATCCCCTGTCCGATGTCCCCTGTCGCCTGTCCGTTGTCCCCTGTCGGCTGTCCCCTGTTGGCTGTCGGCTGTCCGCGGGACAGGATGGGACGGGGCAGTCGGAATGGGACAGGACGACCTGGATGGGACAGGGCGGACGGGACGGGAAAGGACAGGACAGTGCGAGACAGGCGGACGAGGCAGAACAGAACGGACGAGATGGTCGGGATGAGACGGGATGGGACGGGCCGGGCCGAGATGGGACGGGATGGGATGGGACGGGACGGGACGGGACGAGCGGGACAGTCGGAACAGTCGGGACGGGACCGGGCAGGACGGGACGGGGCGGCGGGGCGGGGCGGGGCGGGGCTGTCCGCTATCCTCTGTCCACCGTCCGCTGTCCCCTGTCCCCTGTCGGCTGTCCACTGTCCGCTATCCGCTGTCCATTGTCCATTGTCCGCTATCTGATATCCGATGTCCGCTGTCTATTGTCCGCTGTCCACTGTCCATTGTCCCCTGTCCGTTATCCCACGTTCGCTGTCCATAACGCAATGTGAGGTGATTGCGAGCTCCGAGATCAAACCTTCCGTTGTGTAGCGTTCAGACTCATAATTACTATAGGGGGTAGTTTTTGTTACGCCGCTGTCCGCTGTCCCCTATCCGCAGTTTGCCGTCCCCTGTTCGCCATCCGCTGTCCGCCGTCCGCCGTCCCCTGTTTGGTGTCCTCTATCCGCTGTCCCATGTCCGCTGTGGCATGTCCGCTGTCCTCTGTCTGCTGTCCTTTGTGGCCTGTTCGCCGTCCACTGTGGCTCGTCCGTTGTCCGTTGTCCGCCGTCCGCTGTCCCTCATCCGCTGTCCACCGTCCCCTGTCCACTGTACCATGTCCACTGTCCCTTGTCCACCGTCCGCTGTGGCCTGTCCGCTGTCCGCCGTCCGCTGTCCCCTGTCTGTTCTCCCCTGTCCGCCGTCTGCTGTCCCCTGTCCCCTTTCTGCCGTCCGCTATCCCCTGTCCGCCTTCCCCTGTCCGCTGTGGCCTGTCCGCTGTCCGCAGTCTGTTGTCCCCTGTCCGCCGTCCGCTGTTCGCTGTCCCCTTTCCGCCGTCCGCTGTGCCCTATCTGCTATCCGCTGTCCGCCGTCCGCTGTCCCCTGTCCGCCGTCCGCCGTCCCCTGTCCCCTGTCCCCTGTCCGCCGTCCGCCGTCCGCCGTCCGCCGTCCCCTGTCCGCCGTCCGCTGTGCCCTGTCCGCTGTCCGCTGTCCGCCGTCCCCTGTCCCCTTTCTGCCGTCCGCTGTCCCCTGTCCGCCGTCCGCTGTCCCCTGTCCGCCGTGCCCTGTCCGCCGTCCGCTGTGGCCCGTCCGCTATGGCCTGTCCGCTGTCCCCTTTCCGCCGTCCGCCGTCCGCTGTCCCCTATCCGCTGTCCGCCGTCCGCCGTCCGCCGTCCGCCGTCCGCCGTCCCCTGTCCGCCGTCCGCCGTCCCCTGTCCAGAATGTGAGGTGATTGCGAGCTCCGAGCTCAACCTTCCATTGTGCTGCGTTCAGACTTATAACTACTATAGGGGGGTGGTGTTCATGAGGGTGCCGAGTCCATGTGCGGAAATTCGAGTTTGCATTCCAATGCAGGAAATCCGAGTTGCATTGCAATGCAGGATATCCGGGCTGTTTCTGGGCGAGCTGATTCCGGCCGAAGAGAGAGATGACGGAAAGTGAGGTAGTTGCGATCTCCGAGCTCAACCTTCCGTTGTGCTGCGTTCAGACTTATAACTACTATAGGGGGGCGGTGTTCATGAGGGTGCCGAGTCCATGTGCGGAAATCCGAGTTTGCATTGCAATGCAGGATATCCGGGCTGTTTCTGGGCGAGCTGATTCCAGCCGAAGAGAGAGATGACGGAAAGTGAGGTAGTTGCGATCTCCGAGCTCAACCTTCCGTTGTGCTGCGTTCAGACTTATAACTACTATAGGGGGGGCGGTGTTCATGAGGGTGCCGAGTCCATGTGCGGAAATCCGAGTTTGCATTGCAATGCAGGAAATCCGAGTGGCATTGCAATGCAGGATATCCGGGCTGTTTCTAGGCGAGCTGATTCCGGCCGAAGAGAGAGATGACGGAAAGTGAGGTAATTGCGAGCTCCGAGCTCAACCTTCCGTTGTGCTGCATTCAGACTTATAACTACTATAGGGGGGGCGGTGTTCATGAGGGTGCCGAGTCCATGTGCGGAAATCCGAGTTTGCATTGCAATGCAGGAAATCCGAGTTGCATTGCAATGCAGGATATCCGGGCTGTTTTTGGGCGAGCTGATTCAGGGCCGAAGAGAGAGATGACGGAAAGTGAGGTAATTGCGAGCTCCGAGCTCAACCTTCCGTTGTGCTGCGTTCAGACTTATAACTACTATAGGGGGGTGGTGTTCATGAGGGTGCCGAGTCCATGTGCGGAAATCCGAGTTGCATTGCAATGCAGGATATCCGGGCTATTTCTGGGCGAGCTGATTCTATCCGGGCTATTTCTGGGCGAGCTGATTCTATCCGGGCTATTTCTGGGCGACCTGATTCTATCCGGGATGTTTCTGGGCGACCTGATTCTATCCGGGATGTTTCTGGGCAAGCTGATTCTATCCGGGATGTTTCTGGGCGAGCTGATTCTATCCGGCCGAAGAGAGAGATGACGGAAAGTGAGGTAATTGCGAACTCTCGACTCAGCCTTCCGTTGTGCCGCGTTCAGACTTATAACTACTATGGGGGGAGGTGTTTGGGCATTTCATGGCCTGGGGTAAGTCGCAGTGAGCAAGTCGGGTTAGACATGGCGAGCTGCGCACCGGCAAACATCCGGGATATTTGCTGATCGGGTTCTAAGCTGGACGCTGGCATTTCCTCCGGGATAGCGCTGAGTTAGCCGAGTTGTGAGGTGATTGCGAAGACGGAAAGTGAGGTAATTGCGAACACTCGGCTCAGCCTTCCGTTGTGCCGCGTTCAGACTTATAACTACTGTAAGGGGCTGCTTTCAAAGACTTAGCGCTTGGTGCGTTGGTCGGCCCAGAACTGGCGCGTAGGAGATCCGGGTTCATGCATGCCGGAATTCCGAGTTACTTCTGTGGTTGAAAGTTGTTCCTGCAGTCGGCAAGTTTGTTGGCGGGCTGCAAAATGGCTAAGTCATGGCGAGTTGGTAATCGGCGAGCTGTGCAAATGCACCGGGTTGTTTTTTGGTGCAATTCGTCAAGGGTGGCGGCCTGGGGAAGTCGCAGTGAGCAAGTCGGGTTGACACGCGAGCAGCGCACGGGTAGTTTTCTGATCGGGTTCTGCGAAAAACGCACCGGTAGTTTTCGGGTAGTTTTCGGGTAGTTTTTTGAGTTGGCCGAGTTGGCCGAGCTCGCACCGAAGCCGGAAGCCGGGTTGTTTACAGATGACGGAAAGTGAGTTGATTGCGGGATATTTTCTCAGCCTTCCGTTGTGCCGCGTTCAGACTTATAACTACTATGGGGGAAGGTGTTTGGTTGGGCATTTCATGGCGGTGTCCACGCCGACCCCCCCGCGTGCCCCCGTAGGATGGAACCATGTTCTGTGCCAAGGTATACGAGCTGTTTACGAATGGGCAAGTCCCATGAGGGTAGAGCTCGGGCTCCTTGGTGCAGGATAATGTGATTGCTACGGGGACATGCGGAAGCGACCCAAAATCTATGCCGAGGCTCTGTGGGCATCACAGTTGGAACGGAATCGTCATTGGATGCACGCTCAGAACGGTCCCTTTACATTCCAATGCCGTGACCTGATACTGGGATACCTCGGTAGCGTCCGTCTAGCCTCTGGGTTGCTTTAGATGGTTGCGAGATGCCATGCGGGAGGCCGAATAGAGAGATGACGGAAAGTGAGGTAATTGCGAACTCTCGACTTGCTCACTGCGGCCTGGGGAAGTCGCAGTGAGCAAGTCGGGTTGACAGGCGAGCAGCGCACGGGTAGTTTTCTGATCGGGTTCTGTGAAAAACGCACCGGTAGTTTTCGGGTAGTTTTCGGGTAGTTTTTTGAGTCGGCCGAGTTGGTCGAGCTCGCACCGAAGCCGGAAGCCGGGTTGTTTACAGATGACGGAAAGTGAGTTGATTGCGGGATATTTTCTCAGCCTTCCGTTGTGCCGCGTTCAGACTTATAACTACTATGGGGGAAGGTGTTTGGTTGGGCATTTCATGGCGGTGTCCAGGCCGACCCCCCCGCGTGACCCCGTAGGATGGAACCATGTTCTGTGCCAAGGTATACGAGCTGTTTACGAATGGGCAAGTCCCACGAGGGTAGAGCTCGGGCTCCTTGGTGCGGGATAATGTGATTGCTACGGGGGACATGCGGAAGCGACCCAAAATCTATGCCGAGGCTCTGTGGGCATCACAGTTGGAACGGAATCGTCATTGGATGCACGCTCGGAACGGTCCCTTTAACATTCCAATGCCGTGACCTGATACTGGGATACCTCGGTAGCGTCCGTCTAGCCTCTGGGTTGCTTCAGATGGTTGCGAGATGCCATGCGGGAGGCCGAATAGAGAGATGACGCAAAGTGAGGTAATTGCGAACTCTCGACTTGCTCACTGCGGCCTGGGGAAGTCGCAGTGAGCAAGTCAGGTTGACAGGCGAGCAGCGCACGGGTAGTTTTCTGATCGGGTTCTGTGAAAAACGCACCGGTAGTTTTCGGGTAGTTTTCGGGTAGTTTTTTGAGTCGGCCGAGTTGGTCGAGCTCGCACCGAAGCCGGAAGCCGGGTTGTTTACAGATGACGGAAAGTGAGTTGATTGCGGGATATTTTCTCAGCCTTCCGTTGTGCCGCGTTCAGACTTATAACTACTATGGGGGAAGGTGTTTGGTTGGGCATTTCATGGCGGTGTCCAGGCCGACCCCCCCGCGTGCCCCCGTAGGATGGAACCATGTTCTGTGCCAAGGTATACGAGCTGTTTACGAATGGGCAAGTCCCATGAGGGTAGAGCTCGGGCTCCTTGGTGCGGGATAATGTGATTGCTACGGGGGACATGCGGAAGCGACCCAAAATCTATGCCGAGGCTCTGTGGGCATCACAGTTGGAACGGAATCGTCATTGGATGCACGCTCGGAACGGTCCCTTTAACATTCCAATGCCGTGACCTGATACTGGGATACCTCGGTAGCGTCCGTCTAGCTTCTGGGTTGCTTCAGATGGTTGCGAGATGCCATGCGGGAGGCCGAATAGAGAGATGACGCAAAGTGAGGTAATTGCGAACTCTCGACTCAGCCTTCCGTTGTGCCGCGTTCAGACTTATAACTACTATGGGGGAAGGCGTTTGGTTGGGCATTTCATGGCGGTGTCCAGGCCGACCCCCCCGCGTGCCCCCGTAGGATGGAACCATGTTCTGTGCCAAGGTATACGAGCTGTTTACGAATGGGCAAGTCCCATGAGGGTAGAGCTCGGGCTCCTTGGTGCGGGATAATGTGATTGCTACGGGGACATGCGGAAGCGACCCAAAATCTATGCCGAGGCTCTGTGGGCATCACAGTTGGAACGGAATCGTCATTGGATGCACGCTCGGAACGGTCCCTTTAACATTCCAATGCCGTGACCTGATACTGGGATACCTCGGTAGCGTCTGTATAGCCTCTGGGTTGCTTCAGGTGGTTGCGAGATGCCATGCGGGAGGCCGAATAGAGAGATGACGCAAAGTGAGGTAATTGCGAACTCTCGACTCAGCCTTCCGTTGTGCCGCGTTCAGACTTATAACTACTATGGGGGAAGGCATTTGGTTGGGCATTTCATGGCGGTGTCCAGGCCGACCCCCCCGCGTGCCCCCGTAGGATGGAACCATGTTCTGTGCCAAGGTATACGAGCTGTTTACGAATGGGCAAGTCCCATGAGGGTAGAGCTCGGGCTCCTTGGTGCGGGATAATGTGATTGCTACGGGGACATGCGGAAGCGACCCAAAATCTATGCCGAGGCTCTGTGGGCATCACAGTTGGAACGGAATCGTCATTGGATGCACGCTCGGAACGGTCCCTTTAACATTCCAATGCCGTGACCTGATACTGGGATACCTCGGTAGCGTCTGTATAGCCTCTGGGTTGCTTCAGATGGTTGCGAGATGCCATGCGGGAGGCCGAATAGAGAGATGACGCAAAGTGAGGTAATTGCGAACTCTCGACTCAGCCTTCCGTTGTGCCGCGTTCAGACTTATAACTACTATGGGGGAAGGCGTTTGGTTGGGCATTTCATGGCGGTGTCCAGGCCGACCCCCCCGCGCGCCCCCGTAGGATGGAACCATGTTCTGTGCCAAGGTATACGAGCTGTTTACGAATGGGCAAGTCCCATGAGGGGGTAGAGCTCGGGCTCCTTGGTGCGGGATAATGTGATTGCTACGGGGACATGCGGAAGCGACCCAAAATCTATGCCGAGGCTCTGTGGGCATCACAGTTGGAACGGAATCGTCATTGGATGCACGCTCGGAACGGTCCCTTTAACATTCCAATGCCGTGACCTGATACTGTGATACCTCGGTAGCGTCCGTCTAGCTTCTGGGTTGCTTCAGATGGTTGCGAGATGCCATGCGGGAGGCCGAATAGAGAGATGACGCAAAGTGAGGTAATTGCGAACTCTCGACTCAGCCTTCCGTTGTGCCGCGTTCAGACTTATAACTACTATGGGGGAAGGTGTTTGGTTGGGCATTTCATGGCGGTGTCCATGCCGACCCCCCCGCGTGCCCCCGTAGGATGGAACCATGTTCTGTGCCAAGGTATACGAGCTGTTTACGAATGGGCAAGTCCCATGAGGGTAGAGCTCGGGCTCCTTGGTGCGGGATAATGTGATTGCTACGGGGACATGCGGAAGCGACCCAAAATCTATGCCGAGGCTCTGTGGGCATCACAGTTGGAACGGAATCGTCATTGGATGCACGCTCGGAACGGTCCCTTTAACATTCCAATGCCGTGACCTGATACTGGGATACCTCGGTAGCGTCTGTATAGCCTCTGGGTTGCTTCAGATGGTTGCGAGATGCCATGCGGGAGGCCGAATAGAGAGATGACGCAAAGTGAGGTAATTGCGAACTCTCGACTCAGCCTTCCGTTGTGCCGCGTTCAGACTTATAACTACTATGGGGGAAGGTGTTTGGTTGGGCATTTCATGGCGGTGTCCAGGCCGACCCCCCCGCGTGCCCCCGTAGGATGGAACCATGTTCTGTGCCAAGGTATACGAGCTGTTTACGAATGGGCAAGTCCCATGAGGGTAGAGCTCGGGCTCCTTGGTGCGGGATAATGTGATTGCTACGGGGACATGCGGAAGCGACCCAGATGCTATGCCGAGGCTCTGTGGGCATCACAGTCGGAACGGAATCGTCATTGGATGCACGCTCGGAACGGTCCCCTTAACATTCCAATGCCGTGACCTGATACTGGGATACCTCGGTAGCGTCTGTATAGCCTCTGGGTTGCTTCAGATGGTTGCGAGATGCCATGCGGGAGGCCGAATAGAGAGATGACGCAAAGTGAGGTAATTGCGAACTCTCGACTCAGCCTTCCGTTGTGCCGCGTTCAGACTTATAACTACTATGGGGGAAGGTGTTTGGTTGGGCATTTCATGGCGGTGTCCAGGCCGACCCCCCCGCGTGCCCCCGTAGGATGGAACCATGTTCTGTGCCAAGGTATACGAGCTGTTTACGAATGGGCAAGTCCCATGAGGGTAGAGCTCGGGCTCCTTGGTGCGGGATAATGTGATTGCTACGGGGACATGCGGAAGCGACCCAGATGCTATGCCGAGGCTCTGTGGGTATCACAGTTGGAACGGAATCGTCATTGGATGCACGCTTGGAACGGTCCCTTCAACATTCCAATGCCGTGACCTGATACTGGGATACCTCGGTAGCGTCCGTCTAGGTTCTGGGTTGCTTTAGATGGTTGCGAGATGCCATGCGGAAGGCGGAAGAGGGATATCTCGACCTGGCCTACCGTTGTCCCGAAGAGATCTCGATTGGCATTTGATGGCCTGCCAAACGCGGAAGCCACTCGGATCGGGACACCCAGTT
Organism: Cunninghamia lanceolata; assembly: GCA_027924645.1. Classification (NCBI taxonomy): domain Eukaryota; kingdom Viridiplantae; phylum Streptophyta; class Pinopsida; order Cupressales; family Cupressaceae; genus Cunninghamia; species Cunninghamia lanceolata. The sequence goes on from BSBN01002029.1 coordinate 42,738, forward strand.
GCTATGCGGAGGCTTTGTGCGCATCACAGTTGGAACGGAATCGGCATTGGACGCACGCTCGGAACGGTCCCTTTATAATCCAATGTCGTGCCTCGTTCCTGCGATGCCTCTGGAGCCTTCGTCTAGCTCTTGGGTCGCTCGAGACAGTGGCCAAAAAGAGCCATTTTCGGTGGAATGACAATTGGCATTGCCAATTGTCACCCCCGCGCGTGCATCCATTCTATGATTGGGGCATATGCAAAACTCGGCGGCTGAATGGACTCGGACTGGGACACCCAGTTGCTATGCGGAGGCTCTGTGGGCATCACAGTTGGAATGGAATCGGCATTGGATGCACGCTCGGAACGGTCCCTTTACAATCCAATGCAGTGACCTGATACTGGGATACCTCGTGCGCCTGCGTCTAGCTCTTGGGTCGCTCGGGAGAAGTTCTGGGGTATGACGCTTGGCATTTGGTGGCGTGCCTATGCTGACCCCGCGCCGCGTGCCCCCTCACATGATCCATGTCCTGTGCCAAGGCATTCGTGCGGCCCTTCGAACGGCCAGTCCCAGGAGGGGACAGCTCGGGCTCCTTGGTGCGGCACATCATTCATGCGGTGGGAGCTTTGCGGAAGCGCGACTCGGATCTCGACACCCAGTTGCTATGCGGAGGCTTTGTAGGCATCACAGTTGTAACGGAATCGGCATTGGACGCACGCTCGGAACGGTCCCTTTACAATCCAATGCAGTGACCTGATACTGGGATGCCTCGTGAGCCTGCGTCTAGCTCTTGGGTCGCTCGAGACAGTCGCGAAAAAGCCACTTTCGGGGGAACGACTGTTGGCATTGCCAATTGCCACCCCCGCGCGTGCTTCCATTCTATGATTGGGGCATATGCAAAACTCGGCGGTTGAATGGACTCGGACACCCAGTTGCTATGCGGAGGCTCTGTGGGCATCACAGTTGAAAGGGAATCGGCATTGGATGCACGCTCGGAACGGTCCCTTTACAATCCAATGCAGTGACCTGATACTGGGATACCTCGTGAGCCTGCGTCTACCTCTTGGGTCGCTCGGGACAAGTTCTGGGGTATGACGCTTGGCATTCGGTGGCGTGCCAAAGCTGACCCCCCGCCGCGTGCTCCCTCTCATGATCCATGTCGTGTGCCAAGGCATTCTTGCGGCCTTTCGAATGGCCAGTCCCAGGAGGGGACAGCTCGGGCTCCTTGGTGCAGCACATCTTTCATGCGATGGGAGCTTTGCGGAATTGCGACTCGGATCGGGACACACCCAGTTGCTATGCGGAGGCTTTGTTGGCATCACAGTTGTAACGGAATCGGCATTGGACGCACGCTCGGAACGGTCCCTTTACAATCCAATGCAGTGACCTGATACTGGGATACCTCGTGAGCCTGCTTCTAGCTCTTGGGTCGCTCGAGACAGTCGCGAAAAAGCCACTTTCGGGGGAACGACTGTTGGCATTGCCAATGGCCACCCCCGCGCGTGCTTCCATTCTATGATTGGGGCATATGCAAAACTCGGCGGTTGAATGGACTAGGACTCGGACACCCGGTTGCTATGCGGAGGCTCTGTGGGCATCGCAGTTTTCACGGAATCGGCATTGGATGCACGCTCGGAACGGTCCCTTTACAATCCAATGCAGTGACCTGATACTGGGATACCTTGTGAGCCTGCGTCTACCTCCTGGGTCGCTCGGGACAAGTTCTGGGGTATGACGCTTGGCATTCGGTGGCGTGCCAAAGCTGACCCCCAGCCGCGTGCCCCCTCGCATGATCCATGTCGTGTGCCAAGGCATTCTTGCGGCCTTTCGAACGGCCAGTCCCAGGAGGGGACAGCTCGGGCTCCTTGGTGCAGCACATCTTTCATGCGATGGGAGCTTTGCGGAAGCGACTCGGATCGGGACACCCAGTTGCTATGCGGAGGCTTTGTTGGCATCACAGTTGTAACGGAATCGGCATTGGACGCACGCTCGGAACGGTCCCTTTACAATCCAATGCAGTGACCTGATACTGGGATGCCTCGTGAGCCTGCGTCTAGCTCTTGGGTCGCTCGAGACAGTCGCGAAAAAGCCACTTTCGGGGGAACGACTGTTGGCATTGCCAATGGCCACCCCCGCGCGTGCTTCCATTCTATGATTGGGGCATATGCAAAACTCGGCGGTTGAATGGACTAGGACTCGGACACCCGGTTGCTATGCGGAGGCTCTGTGGGCATCACAGTTTTCACGGAATCGGCATTGGATGCACGCTCGGAACGGTCCCTTTACAATCCAATGCAGTGACCTGATACTGGGATACCTTGTGAGCCTGCGTCTACCTCCTGGGTCGCTCGGGACAAGTTCTGGGGTATGACGCTTGGCATTCGGTGGCGTGCCAAAGCTGACCCCCAGCCGCGTGCCCCCTCGCATGATCCATGTCGTGTGCCAAGGCATCCTTGCGGCCTTTCGAACGGCCAGTCCCAGGAGGGGACAGCTCGGGCTCCTTGGTGCAGCACATCTTTCATGCGATGGGAGCTTTGCGGAAGCGCGACTCAGATCTGGACGCCCAGTTGTTATGCGGAGGCTTTGTTGGCATCACAGTTGTAACGGAATCGGCATTGGACGCACGCTCGGAACGGTCCCTTTACAATCCAATGCAGTGACCTGATACTGCGATGCCTCGTGAGCCTGCGTCTAGCTCTTGGGTTGCTCGAGACGGTCGCGAAAAAGCCACCTTCGGGGGAACGACTGTTGGCATTGCCAATTGCCACCCCCGCGCGTGCTTCCATTCTATGATTGGGGCATATGCAAAACTCGGCGGTTGAATGGACTCGGACACCCAGTTGCTATGCGGAGGCTCTGTGGGCATCACAGTTTGAAAGGGAATCGGCATTGGATGCACGCTCGGAACGGTCCCTTTACAATCCAATGCAGTGACCTGATACTGGGATACCTGGTGAGCCTGCGTCTACCTCTTGGGTCGCTCGGGACAAGTTCTGGGGTATGACGCTTGGCATTCGGTGGCGTGCCAAAGCTGACCCCCCGCCGCGTGCCCCCTCTCATGATCCATGTCGTGTGCCAAGGCATTCTTGCGGCCTTTCGAACGGCCAGTCCCAGTCCCAGGAGGGGACAGCTCGGGCTCCTTGGTGCAGCACATCTTTCATGCGATGGGAGCTTTGCGGAAGCGCGACTCGGATCTGGACACCCAGTTGTTATGCGGAGGCTTTGTTGGCATCACAGTTGTAACGGAATCGGCATTGGACGCACGCTCGGAACGGTCCCTTTACAATCCAATGCAGTGACCTGATACTGCGATGCCTCGTGAGCCTGCGTCTAGCTCTTGCGTTGCTCGAGACAGTCGCGAAAAAGCCACTTTCGGGGGAACGACTGTTGGCATTGCCAATTGCCACCCCCGCGCGTGCTTCCATTCTATGATTGGGGCATATGCAAAACTCGGCGGTTGAATGGACTCGGACACCCAGTTGCTATGCGGAGGCTCTGTGGGCATCACAGTTTGAAAGGGAATCGGCATTTGGATGCACGCTCGGAACGGTCCCTTTACAATCCAATGCAGTGACCTGATACTGGGATACCTCGTGAGCCTGCGTCTAGCTCTTGGGTCGCTCGGGACAAGTTCTGGGGTATGACGCTTGGCATTCGGTGGCGTGCCAAAGCTGACCCCCCGCCGCGTGCCCCCTCTCATGATGCATGTCGTGTGCCAAGGCATTCTTGCGGCCTTTCGAACGGCCAGTCCCAGTCCCAGGAGGGGACAGCTCGGGCTCCTTGGTGCAGCACATCTTTCATGCGATGGGAGCTTTGCGGAATTGCGACTCGGATCGGGACACCCAGTTTTTATGCGGAGGCTTTGTTGGCATCACAGTTGTAACGGAATCGGCATTGGACGCACGCTCGGAACGGTCCCTTTACAATCCAATGCAGTGACCTTATACTGGGATACCTCGTGAGCCTGCGTCTAGCTCTTGGGTCGCTCGAGACAGTTGCGAAAAAGCCACTTTCGGGGGAACGACTGTTGGCATTGCCAATTGCCACCCCCGCGCGTGCTTCCTCTCTATGATTGGGGCATATGCAAAACTCGGCGGTTGAATGGACTCCGACACCCAGTCGCTATGCGGAGGCTCTGTGGGCATCACAGTTTTTACGGAATCGGCATTTGGATGCACGCTCGGAACGGTCCCCCTTTATAATCCATTTCCTTGTCCCGTTACTGTGATACGTCTGTAGCCTACGTCTAGCTCTTGGGTCGCTCGGCAAGGTCGTGCAAATTCGGTGTACGCTGCGGGAAGTATGGATACGGCGAGTCTCCGACTAGGACAGTTTCTCTGCGAAGAGTGGCATGATGGTTGATGAGGCAATTCGATTCAGTCCCCAAGCTTTGGCCTCGGGCCACTGTGAGGGCTGTCGATTCTCTCTTTCCAACTCGTCTCCACCCAGTAACAGACTTGACGACAGGTAATCGGTCTCATTCTCGATTGTTCCTGGAGGTAGTCTTCGGAACTTTTGGAATTGACCTCTCACTTCGTCTCCTCTCTGTGTGAGGAGCAGTGTGCTTGTGCCGTTTCCTTGGTGGCATTCACGTCGCAAATATTGTGGAGGGAGAGTCTCCGCAGCTGCCCTGCCCTCGGGGGCAATCGGTGGGCTCTCATCTCCGTATTCGGTTGACATTCGCCATGCACGTAGGTCGCAGAATAATTTGCGAGTCTATTGGCGTTTGGCGCTTGTCCACGAATGATGCGTTGGTCCCGAAGTGCATGTTACTAGCATTTTCT
>BSBN01002029.1:57500-85000 GCA_027924645.1 Cunninghamia lanceolata
TCCGCCCCGACCACCCCGATTGTCCCGCTCGTCCCCGTCCCGACCATCCTGTCCGCCCCGTCCCCGCGCTCGTGAATCCGTTTTTTTTTTTTTTTTTTTTCCAAGTGTGGAGTGGGGTTTCCCTTTGGCTCAGCCGCATTCCTTCCAAGTCTTGGGTGCCCTCTGCCCCGACCGCATTCCTTCCTTCAAAGTCTTGGGTGGGGTTGCCTGCGCTCGTGAATCCGTTTTTTTCTTCCAAGTGTGGAGTGGGGTTTCCCTTTGGCTCAACCGCATTCCTTCGAAGTCTTGGCTGGGGGGGGGGGTTTCCCTATGCCCCGACGGCATTCCTTCCTTCCAAGTCTTGGGTGGGGTTGCCTGCGCTCGTGAATCCATTTTTTATTTTTTTTTTCCAAGTGTGGAGTGGGGTTTGCCTTTGGCTCAGCGGCATTCCTTTCAAGTCTTGGGTGGGGTTGCCTGCGCCCACCAATCCATATTTTTCAAGTGTGGAGTGGGGTTTCTCCGACTGTCCTGCCTGTCGTGGCCGCCCCACCCATCCCGACTGTCCCGTCCGTCCTGTCCACCCCGGCTGCCCCGTCCACCCTGTCCGCCCCGCTCGTCCCCGTCCCCGTCACGTCCCCGTCCCGTCACGTTCCTTCCCAGTCTTGAGTGGGGTTTCCCTCCGCCCCGACTGCATCCATTCCGAGTCTTGCACCTACGCCCGTGGAGAGGGGTTTCCATTTGCATCCGTCCCCGTCCCCATCCGCGTCCCCGTCCCCGTCCCCGTCCCTGTCCCCGTCGCCGCCCCGCCCCGGCAACCCTGTCCCGTCCCGACTTGGGTCGCGGCGACTTGGGTCGCGGCGACTTGGCCCCCAAAGGAATCTGTCGCGCCCCGCCCCGCACCTGCAACCCCGCCCCGCCCCTGCAACCCCGTCCCGACTTGGGCGAGTTGGCGACTTGGGTCGCGGCAACTTGGCCCCCCGAAGAATCCGTCCGCGTCCCTGTCCCTATACCCCCCGCCGCCCCGCCCCGGCAACCCTGTCCCGTCGCGACTTGGGTCGCGGCGACTTGGTCCCACAAAGAATCTGTCGCGCCCCCGCTCCGTCCCGTCGCGTCACGCCCCGTCCCGTCGCGTCACGCCCCGTCCCGTCCCGCGCCGCGCCGCCCCGTCTCGACTTGGGTCGCGGCAACTTGGCCCTCCGAAGAATCCGTCTCGCCCCGCCCCGTCCCGCCCCGTCCCCGTCCGGTGGGGTTTCTGGAAAATTAAGAGCGGTGGGGTTTCTAGAAAATTAGGACTGGTGGGGTTTCTAGAAAATTAGGACTGGTGGGGTTTCCGCCTATTCGGTGGGGTTTCTAGAAAATTAGGAGCGGTGGGGTTTCTGCCTATCCGGTGGGGTTTCTCGAAAAGTAGGACCGGTGGGGTTTCTCGTCCCGCCGCGCCGCGCCCCACCCCGACAGCACCGCCCCGCCCCCGTCCCGACTTGGGCGACCTGGCACCCCAAAGAATCCGTCCCGCCCCGCCCCGGCAACCCTGTCCCGTCCCGACTTGGGTCGCGACGACTCGCCCCCGCAAAGAATCTGTCGCGCCCCGCCCCGTCCCGTCGCGTCCCGCCCCGCCCCGTCCCGCCTCGTCCGACTTGGCACCCCAGAGAATCCGTCCCGCCGCGCCCCGTCCCGACTTGGGTCGCGGCGACTTGGCGCCCCCAAAGAATCTGTCGTGCCCCGTCGCGTCCCGCCCCGTCCCGTCGCGTCCCGCCCCGCCCCGTCGCGTCCCGCCCCGCCCCGCGCCGCCCCGCCCCGCCCCGCCCCGTCCCGACTTGGGCGAGTTGGCGAGTTGGTCCCCCCGAAGAATCCGTCCGCGTCCGCGTCCCCGTCCCTATACCCGTCGCTGCCCCGCCCCGGCAACCCTGTCCTGTCCCGACTTGGGTCGGGGCGACTTGGCCCCCCAAAGAATCTGCCCCGCCCCCCAACCCCGTCCCGCACCGCTCCGTCTCGCCCCGCCCCGCACCGTCCCACCCCGCCCCACAACCCCGTCCCGGCAGCCCCGTCCTGGACGACTTGGCACCCCAAAGAATCCGCCCCGTCCCGACTTGGGCGAGTTGGCGACTTGGCCCCCAAAAGAATCCGTCCCGCCCCGTCCCGACTTGGGCGAGTTGGCGACTTGCCCCCCCCAAAGAATCCGCCCCGTCCCGACTTGGGCGAGTCGGCGACTTGCCCCCCCAAAGAACCCGCCCCGCCGCGCCCCCACCCGTCCCCGTCCCCGTCCCGACTTGGGTCGCGGCGACTCGCCCCCCCAAAGAATCTGTCGCGTCCCGCCCTCTCCCGCCGCGCCCCGCCCTGCACCTGCAACCTCGTCCCGTCCCGCCCCGCCCCTGCAACCCCGTCCCGACTTGGGCGAGTTGGCGACTTGGCCCCCCGAAGAATCCGTCCCGCCCCGCCCCGCCCCGCCCCGCCCCACACCACACCGCCCCACCCCACAACCCCGTCCCGTCCCGACTTGGGCGACTCGGCACCCCAAAGAATCCGTCCCGCCCCGCCCCGGCAACCCCTGTCCCGTCCCGACTTGGGTCACGGCGACTCGCCCCCGCAAAGAACCTGTCGCGCCCCGCTCCGTCCCGTCGCGTCCCGCCCCGCCCCGCACCTGCAACCCCGCCCCGTCCCGCCTCGTCCGACTTGGCACCCCAAAGAATCCGTCCCACCGCGCCCCGTCCCGACTTGGGTCGCGGCGACTTGGCACCCCAAAGAATCTGTCGTGCCCCATCGCGTCCCGCTCCGTCCCGTCGCGTCCCGCCCCGTCGCGTCGCGTCGCGTCCCGCCCCGCACCGCACCTGCAAACCCGTCCCGACTTGGGCGAGTTGGCGAGTTGGCCCCCCGAAGAATCCGTCCGCGTCCCTGTCCCTATACCCGTCGCCGCCCCGGCAACCCTGTCTTGTCCCGACTTGGGCCGCGGCAGAGAATCCGCCCCCGCCCCCCAACCCCGTCCCGCACCGCTCCGTCTCGTCCCGCCCCGCCCCACAACCCCGTCCCGGCAAACCCGCCCCGCCCCGCCCCGTCCCGACTTGGGCGATTTGGCGACTTGGCCCCCAAAAGAATCCATCCCGCCCCATCCCGCCACACCCCTGCAACCCCGTCCCGCCCCGTCCCGACTTGGGCGAGTTGGCGACTTGCCCCCCCAAAGAATCCGCCCCGTCCCGCCCAGCCCCGTCCCGCCGCGCCGCGCCCCCACCCGTCCCCGTCCCGACTTGGGTCGCGGCGACTCGCCCCCCCAAAGAATCTGTCGCGCCCCGCTCCGTCCCGTCGCGTCCCGCCCCGCCCCGCCCCGCCCCGCACCCGCAACCTCGCCCCGCCTCTGCAACCCCGTCCCGACTTGGGCGAGTTGGCGACTTGGGTCGCGGCAACTTGGCCCCCCGAAGAATCCGTCCCGCCCCGCCCCGCCCCGTCACGTCCAGCCCCGTCGCCGTCCGGTGGGGTTTCTAGAAAATTAAGAGCGGTGGGGTTTCTAGAAAATTAGCACTGGTGGGGTTTCCGCCTATTCGGTGGGGTTTCTAGAAAATTAGGAGCGGTGGGGTTTCTGCCTATCCGGTGGGGTTTATCGAAAAGTAGGAGCGGTGGGGTTTCCGCCTGCCCCGTCCCGACTTGGGCGACTTGGCACCCCAAAGAATCCGTCCCGCCGCGCCCCGCCCCGGCAACCCTATCCCGTCCCGACTTGGGTCGCGGCGACTTGGCCCCCCAAAGAATCCGTCGCGCCCCGTCGCGTCCCGCCCCGTCCCGCACCGGCAACCCCGTCCCGTCCCCGTCTCGCACCGCCCGGCCCCTGCAACCCCGTCCCGTCCCGCCCCGCCCCTGCAACCCCGTCCCGACTTGGGCGAGTTGGCGACTTGGGCCGCGGCAACTTGGCCCCCCGAAGAATCCGTCCCGCCCCGCCCCGCCCCCGTCGCCGCCCGGTGGGGTTTCTAGAAAATTAGGACTGGTGGGGTTTCTAGAAAATTAGGAGCGGTGGGGTTTCTGCCTATCCGGTGGGGTTTATTGAAAAGTAGGAGCGGCGGGGTTTCCGCCTACCCCGTCCCGACTTGGGCGACTTGGCACCCCAAAGAATCCGTCCCGCCGCGCCCTGCCCCGGCAACCCTGTCCCATCCCGACTTGGGTCGCGGCGACTTGGCCCCCGAAAGAATCTGTCGCACCCCGCCCCGTCCCGTCGCGTCCCGTCCCGCCCCGCCCCGTCGCGTCCCGCCCCGCCCCGCACCGCACCTGCAACCCCGTCGCGTCCCGCCCCGCCCCGCCCCGCCTCGCCCCGTCCCCACTTGGGCGGGTTGGCGACTTGGCCCCCCCGAAGAATCCATCCGCGTCCGCGTCCGCGTCCCTGTCCCTATACCCGTCGCCGCCCCGCCCCGCCGCGCCCTGCCCCGGCAACCCTGTCCCGTCCCGACTTGGGTCGCGGCGACTTGGCCCCCCAAAGAATCTGTCGCGCCCCGTCGCGTCCCGCACCGTCCCGCCCTGCCCCGCACCTGCAACCCCGTCCCGTCCCGCCCCGCCCCGTCTCGCACCGCCCGGCCCCTGCGACCCCGTCCCGCCCCGCCCCGACTTGGGCGAGTTGCCGACTTGGGTCGCGGCAACTTGGCCCCCCGAAGAATCCGCCCCGCCCCGCCCCGCCCCGCCCCGTCCCGTCCCGACTTGGACGACTTGGCACCCCAAAGAATCCGCCCCGTCCCGACTTGGGCGAGTTGGCGACTTGGCCCCCACAAGAATCCGTCCCGCCCCATCCCGCCACACCCCTGCAACCCCGTCCCGACTTGGGCGAGTTGGCGACTTGCCCCCCCCCCCCCCCCCCAAAGAATCTGTCCCGTCTCGCCCCGCCCCGCCCCCACCCGTCCCCACCCTGGCAGTCCCGTCCCGACTTGGGCGAATTGGTGACTTCGGCCGTGACGACTTGGCCACCCAAAGAATCCATCCCGTCCAGCGCCGCCCCGTCCCGTCCCGACTTGGGCGAGTTGGCGACTTCTTTTGCGGCGACTTGGCCCCCGAATGAAACCATCTCGACCCGTCCCATCCACCCAGACTGTCCCGTCCGTCCTGTCCGCCCCGACCACCCCGATTGTCCCGCTCGTCCCCGTCCCGACCACCTGTCCGCCCCGTCCTGTCCCCGTCCCGTCCCGTCCCCGTCCCTGCGCTCGTGAATCCTTTTTTTTTTTTTTTCCAAGTGCGGAGTGGGGTTTCCCTTTGGCTCAGCCGCATTCCTTCCAAGTCTTGGGTGGGGTTGCCTGCGCTCGTGAATCCGCCCGGTGGGGTTTCTAGAAAATTAAGAGCGGTGGGGTTTCCGCCTGTCCAGTGGGATTTCTAGAAAATTAGGAGTGGTGGGGTTTCTAGAAAATTAGGAGCGGTGGGGTTTCCGCCTATCCGGTGGGGTTTCCGCCTGCCCCGCCCCGTCCTGGCTTGGGCGAGTTGGCGACTTGGCCACCCAAAGAATCGGTCACGCCCTGCTCCGTCGGGCCCCGTCTCGTCCCGCCCCGCCCCGTCCTGCCCCGCCCCGTCTCGACTTGGGCGAGTTGGCAACTTGGCCCCGCCCCGCCCCGCCCCGTCCCGTCTCGCCCCACCCCACCCCGTCCCCGTCCCGTCCGGTGGGGTTTCTGGAAAATTAAGAGCGGTGGGGTTTCTAGAAATTTAGGAGTGGTGGGGTTTCTGCCTATTCGATGGGGTTTCTAGAAAATTAGGAGCGGTGGGGTTTCTGCCCGTCCGGTGGGGTTTCTAGAAAATTAGGAGCGGTGGGGTTTCCGCCTATCCGGTGGGTTTCTCGAAAAGTAGGAGCGGTGGGGTTTCCGCCTGCCCCGTCCCGTCCCGACTTGGGCGAGTTGGCGACTTGGACCCCCAAAGAATCCGCCCCGCCCCGCCCCGGCAACGCCGTCCCGTTCCAGCCCCGTCTCGACTTGGGCGAGTTGGCAACTTGGCCCCGCAAACAATCTGTCCCGCCCCCGCCCCGCCCCTCCCCGCCCCGTCCCGCCTTGGGCGAGTTGGCAACTTGGCCCCCCAAACAATCTGTCCCGCCCCGCCCCGCCCCGTCCCGTCCCGCCCCGTCCCGCCCCGCCCCGGCAACGCCGTCCCGTCCAGCCCCGTCTCGACTTGGGCGAGTTGGCAACTTGGCCCCCCAAAGAATTCGTCCCGCCCCGTCCCGTCCGGTGGGGTTTCCGCCTGTTCAGTGGGATTTCTAGAAAATTAGGAGCGGTGGGGTTTCCGCCTGTTCGGTGGGGTTTCTAGAAAATTAGGAGCGGTGGGGTTTCCGCCTGTCCGGTGGGGTTTCTGGAAAATTAGGAGCGGTTGGGTTTCTCGTAAAGTAGGAGCGGTGGGGTTTCCGCCCACCCCGCCCCGTCGTGCCCCGTCCCATCCCGCCCCGTCCCGACTTGGGTGAGTTGGCGACTTGGCCCCCCAAAGAATCCGTCCCGCCCCGCCCCGTCCCCATCCCCATCCCCGTCCCCATCCTGCCCCGTCCGGTGGGGTTTCTAGAAAATTAGGAGTGGTGGGGTTTCTGCCTATTCGGTGGGGTTTCTAAAATATTAGTAGCGGTGGGGTTTCCGCCTGCCTCGTCCCATCCCGTCCCGTCCCGCCGCGCCGCGCCCCGCCTCGGCAGCGCCGTCCCGTCCCGCCGCGCCGCGCCCCGCCTCGGCAGCGCCGTCCCGTCCCGCCCCGTCCTGACTTGGGCGAGTTGGCGACTTGGCCCCCCAAAGAATCCGTCCTGCCCCGCCCCGTCCCGACTTGGGCGAGTTGGCAACTTGGCCCCCCAAAGAATCCGTCCCGTCCCGTCCCGACTTCGGTCGCGGCGACTTGGTGACCTGGGCGACTTGGCCCCCGAATGAAGCCATCTCCACCCGTCTCGTCCTAACTTGGGCGAGTTGGCGACATAGGATGGCATCGAGTAAAGAGGTGAGTAGAAAAGCGCAACGCCCAACCAAAAACTAAAAAGGGTGCAACACCGGGACTTCCCGGGAGGTCACCCATCCCAGTACTACTCCGGCCCAAGCGCGCTTAACTGCGGAGTTCTGATGGGATCCGGTGCACTAACGCTGGTATGATCGCACCCAACATGAAATTGTCTTCACGCTCTTGTTGTATAATGGCACCGGCCGTCCCGGTGGGGATTCTACAAAGTTAGGAGCGGTGGCGTTTCCGGAAAATCTGGTCTGGTGGGGGTTTCCACAAGAACTGGTCCGGTGGGGTTTCTGTAAAATCTGGTTCAGGTTTCAGGGTTTCAGGGTTTCAGGGTTCGGGGTTCAGGGTTCAGGGTTTCAGGTTCAGGGTTCAGGGTTTCAGGGTTCAGGGTTCAGGGTTCAGGGTTTCGGGGTTTCAGGGTTCAGGGTTTCAGGGTTCAAGGTTTCAGGGTTTCAGGGTTCAGGGTTCAGGGTTTCGGGTTCAGGGTTCAGGGTTTTAGGGTTCAGGGTTTCAGGGTTTCAGGGTTCAGGGTTCAGGGGTTCAGGGTTTCAGGGTTCAGGGTTGAGGGTTTCAGGGTTCAGGGTTCAGGGTTTCAGGGTTTCAGGGCTTCAGGGTTCAGGGTTCAGGGTTTCAGGGTTGAGGGTTAAGGTTTCAGGGTTCAGGGTTTCAGTGTTCAAGGTTTCAGGGTTTGGGGTTCAGGGTTTGGGGTTCGGGTTCAGTGTTCGGGTTTCAGGGTTCAGGGCTTCAGGGTTCAGGGTTTCAGGGTTCGGGGTTCAGGTTCGGGTTTCAGGGTTCAGGGTTCAGGGTTCAGGGTTCAGGGTTTCAGGGTTCAGGGTTCCGGGTTCCAGGGTTCAGGGTTCGGGGTTCGGGGTTCAGGGTTCGGGGTTTAGGGTTCAGGGTTTCAGGGTTCAGAGTTTCAGGGTTCAGGGTTCAGGGTTCCGGTTCAGCGTTCGGGTTTCAGGGTTCGGGGTTCAGCGTTTGGGGTTCAGCGTTCAGGGTTCGGGTTTTAGGGTTCGGGTTTCAGGGTTCGGGGTTTCAGGTTCGGGTTTCAGGGTTCAGGTTTCAGGGTTCAGGGTTTCAGGGTTCAGGGTTGAGGGTCCGGGGTTGAGGGTTGAGGGTTCGGGGTTCAGGGTTCGGGGTTCAGGGTTTCAGTGTTCAGGGTTCTGGGTTCAAGGTTCAAGGTTCAAGGTTCAGGGTTCAGGGTTCAGGGTTCAGGGTACAGGGTTCAGGGTTCGGGGTTCAGGGTTCGTGGCTCAGGGTTTCAGGGTTCGGGGTTCGGGGTTCAGGGTTCGAGGTTTCAGGGTTTCAGGGTTCAGGGTTCAGGGTTTCAGGGTTTCAGGGTTCAGGGTTCAGGGTTTCAGGGTTCATGGTTCTAGGGGTTAGGGTTCAGGGTTCAGGGTTTGGGTTTCAGGGTTCAGGGTTCAGGGTTTCAGGGTTCAGGGTTCAGGGTTCAGGGTTTCAGGGTTCTAGGGTTCAGGGTTTCAGGGTTCTAGGGTTCAGGGTTCAGGGTTCAGGGTTCAGGGTTCAGGGTTTCAAGGGTTCAGGGTTTAGGGTTTCAGGGTTCAGGGGTTCGGGTTTCAAGGTTCAAGGGTTCGGGGTTCGGGGTTCAGGGTTCAGGGTTTCGGGTTCAGGGTTCAGGGTTCAGGGTTTCAGGTTCAGGGTTTCGGGTTTCAGGGTTCAGGGTTCATGGTTCAGGGTTCAGGGTTTCAGGGTTTAGGGTTCAGGGTTCAGGGTTCAGGGTTTCAGGGTTTCAGGGTTCAGGGTTCAGGGTTTCAAGGTTCAGGGTTTCAGGGTTCAGGGTTCAGGTTCAGGGTCTAGGTTTCAGGGTTCAGGGTTTCAGGGTTGAGGGTTAAGGTTTCAGGGTTCAGGGTTTCAGTGTTCAAGGTTTCAGGGTTTGGGGTTCAGGGTTTGGGGTTCGGGTTCAGTGTTCGGGTTTCAGGGTTCAGGGCTTCAGGGTTCAGGGTTTCAGGGTTCGGGGTTCAGGTTCGGGTTTCAGGGTTCAGGGTTCAGGGTTCAGGGTTCAGGGTTTCAGGGTTTCAGGGTTCCGGGTTCCAGGGTTCAGGGTTCGGGGTTCGGGGTTCAGGGTTCGGGGTTTAGGGTTCAGGGTTTCAGGGTTCAGAGTTTCAGGGTTCAGGGTTCAGGGTTCCGGTTCAGCGTTCGGGTTTCAGGGTTCGGGGTTCAGCGTTTGGGGTTCAGCGTTCAGGGTTCGGGTTTTAGGGTTCGGGTTTCAGGGTTCGGGGTTTCAGGGTTCGGGTTTCAGGGTTCAGGTTTCAGGGTTCAGGGTTTCAGGGTTCAGGGTTGAGGGTCCGGGGTTGAGGGTTGAGGGTTCGGGGTTCAGGGTTCGGGGTTCAGGGTTTCAGTGTTCAGGGTTCTGGGTTCAAGGTTCAAGGTTCAAGGTTCAGGGTTCAGGGTTCAGGGTTCAGGGTACAGGGTTCAGGGTTCGGGGTTCAGGGTTCGTGGCTCAGGGTTTCAGGGTTCGGGGTTCGGGGTTCAGGGTTCGAGGTTTCAGGGTTTCAGGGTTCAGGGTCAGGGTTTCAGGGTTTCAGGGTTCAGGGTTCAGGGTTTCAGGGTTCATGGTTCTAGGGTTAGGGTTCAGGGTTCAGGGTTTGGGTTTCAGGGTTCAGGGTTCAGGGTTTCAGGGTTCAGGGTTCAGGGTTCAGGGTTTCAGGGTTCTAGGGTTCAGGGTTTCAGGGTTCTAGGGTTCAGGGTTCAGGGTTCAAGGTTCAGGGTTCAGGGTTTCAAGGGTTCAGGGTTTAGGGTTTCAGGGTTCAGGGGTTCGGGTTTCAAGGTTCAAGGGTTCGGGGTTCGGGGTTCAGGGTTCAGGGGTTCAGGTTCGGTTCAGGGTTCAGGGTTCAGGGTTTCAGGGTTCAGGGTTTCGGGTTTCAGGGTTCAGGGTTCATGGTTCAGGGTTCAGGGTTTCAGGGTTTAGGGTTCAGGGTTCAGGGTTCAGGGTTTCAGGGTTTCAGGGTTCAGGGTTCAGGGTTTCAAGGTTCAGGGTTTCAGGGTTCAGGGTTCAGGTTCAGGGTCTAGGTTTCAGGGTTCAGGGTTTCAGGGTTCGGGGTTCGGGTTTCAGGGTTCAGGGTTCAGGGTTCCAGGGTTCGGGGTTCAGGGTTCAGGGTTTCGGGGTTCAGAGTTTCAGGGTTCGGGGTTCAGGGTTCCGGTTCAGGGTTCGGGTTTCAGGGTTCGGGGTTCAGGGTTCGAGGTTGAGCGTTCGGGTTTCAGGTTCAGCGTTCGGGTTTCAGGGTTCAGGTTTCAGGGTTCGGGGTTTCAGGGTTCAGGGTTCAGGGTTCACGGTTTCAGGGTTCAGGGTTCAGGGTTCGGGGTTGAGGGTTGAGGGTTCAGGGTTTCAGGGTTCAGGGTTCAGGGTTTCAGGGTTCAGGGTTCTGGGTTCGGGGTTCAAGGTTCAAGGTTCAGGGTTCAGGGTTCAGGGTTCAGGGTTCGGGGTTCAGGGTTCGTGGCTTAGGGTTTCAGGGTTCAGGGTTCGGGGTTCGGGGTTTAGGGTTCGAGGTTTCAGGGTTCAGGGTTTAAGGGTTCGGGTTTCAGGGTTCAGGTTTCAGGATTTCAGGGTTCCAGGGTTTCAGGCTTCAGGGTTTCAGGGTTCTGGGTTTCAGGGTTCAGGTTCTGGGGTTCAGGGTTCCGGGGTTCAGGGTTCATGGTTTCAGGGGTCAGGGTTTCAGGGTTCAGGGTTCAGGGTTCAGGGGTTAGGGTTTTAGGGGTTAGGGTTTTAGGGGTTAGGGTTTCAGGGGTCAGGGTTTCAAGGTTCAGGGTTCAGGGTTTTAGGGTTCAGGGTTCAGGGTTCAGTGTTCAGCGGTGAGGGTTCAGGGTTCAGGGTTCAGTGTTCAGCGGTGAGGGTTCAGGGTTTCAGGGTTCAGGGTTTCAGGGTTCAGGTTCCAGGGTTCAGGTTTCAGGGTTCAGGGTTTCAGGGTTCAGGGTTCAGGGTTCCAGGGTTGAAGGTTCCAGGTTCGGAGTTCAGGGTTCGGGGTTTCAGGGTTCGGGGTTCAGGGTTCCAGGGTTCACGGTTCCAGGGTTCACGGTTGTAGGGTTCAGGGTTTCAGGGTTCAGGGTTTCAGGGTTCAGGGTTTTAGGGTTCGTGGTTCAGGGTTCGGGTTTCAAGGTTCAGGTTCAGGTTCCGTGTTCAGGGTTCGGGGTTCAGGGTTCGGGGTTCAGGGTTCGGGGTTTCAGGGTTCAGAGTTTCAGGGTTCAGGGTTCAGGGTTCCGGTTCAGGGTTCGGGTTTCAGGGTTCGGGGTTGAGGGTTGAGGGTTCAGGGTTCGGGTTTCAGGGTTCAGGGTTCAGGTTTCAGGGTTCGGGTTTCAGGGTTCAGTGTTTCAGGGTTCCGGGTTTCAGGGTCCGGGTTCAGGGTTCGGGTTTCAGGGTTCAGGTTTCAGGGTTCAGGGTTTCAGGTTCAGGGTTTCAGGGTTCAGGTTTCCGGGTTCGGGGTTCAGGGTTCAGGGTTTCAGGGTTCAGAGTTTCAGGGTTCAGGGTTTAGGGTTCCGGTTTAGGGTTCGGGTTTCAAGGTTCGGGGTTTAGGGTTCGGGGTTCAGGGTTCGGGTTTCAGGGTTCAGGGTTCGGGTTTCAGGGTTCGGGTTTCAGCGTTCCGGGTTTCAGGGTTCGAGGTTTCAAGGTTCGGGTTCAGGGTTCGGGTTTCAGGGTTCGGGTTTCAGGGTTCAGGGTTTCAGGGTTCAGGGTTTCAGGGTTCAGGGTTGAGGGTCGAGGGTTGAGGGTTGAGGATTGAGGGTTTAAGGGTTCAGGGTTCAGTGTTCTTGGTTCGGGGTTCAAGGTTCGGGGTTCAGGGTTCGGGGTTCAGGGTTTCGGGGCTCAGGGTTTCGAGGCTCAGGGGTTCGGGGTTCAGGGTTCGGGTTTCAGGGTTCAGGGTTTCAGGGTTCAGGGTTTCAGGGTTCGGGTTTCAGGGTCCAGGGTTCAGGGTTCCAGGGTTTCGGGTTCCGGGTTTCAGGGTTCAGGGGTTCAGGGTTCAGGGTTTCAGGGTTCAGGGTTTCAGGGGTCAGGGTTTCAGGGTTCAGGGTTCAGGGTTCAGGGTTTAGGGGTGAGGGTTTTAGGGGTTAGGGTTTTAGGGGTTTAGGGTTTTAGGGGTTAGGGTTCATGGTTCAGGGTTCAGGGTTCAGGGTTTTAGGGTTCAGGGTTCAGGGTTCAGGGTTCAGGGTTCAGGGTTTCAGGGTTCAGGGTTCAGGGTTCAGCGTTCAGCGTTCAGCGTTGAGGGTTCAGGGTTTCAGGGTTCAGGGTTTCAGGGTTCGGGTTCCAGGGTTCAGGGTTTCAGGGTTTAGGGTTTCAGGGTTCAGGGTTCCAGGGTTCAGGGTTCCAGGGTTTGTGGTTTAGGGTTCGGGGTTCCAGGGTTCGGGGTTCAGGGTTCGGGGTTCAGGGTTCCAGGGTTCAGGGTTCAGGGTTCAGGGTTCCAGGGTTCAGGGTTCGGGGTTCGGGGTTCGGGGTTCGGGGTTCAGGTTTCAGGGTTCGGGGTTTCAGGGTTCAGGGTTTCAGGGTTCAGGGTTTCAAGGTTCGGTGTTTCAGGGTTCAGGGTTTCAGTGTTCAGGGTTCAGTGTTCAGGGTTCAGGGTTTCAGGGTTCAGGGTTCAGGGTTCAGGGTTCAGGGTTTCAGGGTTTCAAGGTTCGGGGTTTCAGGGTTCGGGTTTCAGGGTTCGGGTTTCAGGGTTCGGGTTTCAGGGTTCAGTGTTCGGGGTTCAGGGTTTTAGGGTTCAGGGTTCAGGGTTCAGGGTTTCAGGGTTCAGGGTTCCGGGTTCAGGGTTCCGGGTTCAGGGTCCGGGTTTCAGGGTTCCGGGGTTCAGGGTTCAGGGGTTCAGGGGTCAGGGGTTCAGGGGTCAGGGTTTCAGGGTTCAGGGTTTCAGGGTTCAGGGTTCAGGGGTCAGGGTTCAGGGGTTAGGGTTCAGGGGTTAGGGTTTTAGGGTTTAGGGTTTTAGGGGTTTAGGGTTTTAGGGGTTAGGGTTCAGGGTTCAGGGTTCAGGGTTTCAGGGTTCAGGGTTCAGGGTTCAGGGGTTAGGGCTTCAGGGGTTAGGGTTTTGGGTTTTAGGGTTTAGGGTTTAGGGTTTTAGGGTTTTAGGGTTTAGGGTTTTAGGGTTTAGGGTTTAGGGTTTTGGGTTTAGGGTTTTAGGGTTTAGGGTTTTGGGTTTAGGGTTTTAGGGTTTAGGGTTTTAGGGTTTTGGGTTTAGGGTTTTGGGTTTAGGGTTTAGGGTTTAGGGTTTTGGGTTTAGGGTTTTAGGGTTTAGGGTTTTAGGGTTTAGGGGTTTTCGAAAGATCTGGTTCGGTGTTGTTTCCACAAGAACTGGTCCGGTGGGGTTTCCATAAATCTGGGCCGGTGGGGTTTCTGTGAAATCTGGTATAGTGCGGTTTCTGTAAAATCTGGTCCGGCGGGGTATCCTCAAAATCAAGTCTGGTGGGGTTTCCAGATAATTCAAGTCGATGGGGTTCCCGTAAAATTTAGGACGGGGGAGCTTGGCAAGTTGGGCCATCTCGACAACTCTGGAGACCGGGGGGACTTGGGTGAATGGGTGACCTGGCCCGAGGGACTTGTTCGACCTAAGGGGGCTTGGACGGCGCAGGGGTAAGCTAACATTTCAAAACATGGTCGGCGACATGCGCTGTTGGACGTCGTTAGCTAGTGCGGATGAGGCCTGTCCAGAGGTTGACTCGTGCCACTTCGCCAACGTCAGTGGGTGTCGTTGTTTAGGAAAGGGGGCGAGGCCCATTGTAAGGAATGCAATTGGGACAAGCTCTGGGGGATGTTGTTCGAGCCCCGTTTTGGGGAACGGGGTTGGGGCCCACTGTTGGGGAAGTCAACGGGGAAGGGTGTTTTGGCCCAGTGTCGGGGTGTGTCAAGGAGGAAAGGGGTTCGGGGCTCATGCTTAGCATTGGGGAATGTCGTCGGAGTGCGAGGTCGGGGCCTAATGTTGGGGAGCATCGTCAGTGAACGTGTTTCGGGGCGAGTGTTGGGGAAAGCCATTGCGGAGTGGAGTCGAGGCCTGCTGTTAGGGGACCTGGGGTTCTCATAAAATCTGGTCCGGTCGGGTTTCGTAAAATTTGGTACGGTGGGGTTTCCACAAAGCCTGGTCCGGTGGGGTTTTCATAAAATCTGGTCCGGTGGGGTTTCCACAAGAACTGGTCCGGTGGGGTTTCCGTAAAATCTGGTCTGGTGGGGTTTCCGTAAAATCTGGTCTGATGGGGTTTCCACAAAATCTGGTCTAGTGCGGTTTCTGTAAAATCTGGTCCGGCGGGGTATCCTCAAAATTAAGTCCGGTGGGGTTTCCAGATAATTCAATTGGATGGGGTTCCCATAAAATTCAGGACGGGGGGCTTGCTTGGCAAGTTGGGCCAACTCAACGACTCTGGAGACCGGGGGACTTGGGTAAATGGGTGACCTAGCCCGAGGGACTTGTTCGACCTAAGGGGGCTTGGACGGTCGAGGGGTAAGCCAACATTTCAAAAACATGGTCGGCGACATGCGCCGTTGGACGTTGTTAACTAGTGCACTGAGGCCTGTCCAGAGGTTGACTCGTACCACTTCGCCAATGTCAGTGGGCATCGTTGTTTAGGAAAGGGGGCGAGGCCCATTGTAGGGAACGTAATTGGGACAAGCTCTGGGGGATGTCGTTCGAGCCCAGTTTTGGGGAACGGGGTTGGGGCCCAGTGTTTGGGCTGAGTGTCGAAGTGTGTCAAGGAGGAATGGGGTTCGGGGTTCGTGCCTAGCAATGGGGAATGTCCTCGGCGAGCGAGGTCGGGGCCTAGTGTTGTGGAGTACCGTCGGGTAACGTGTTTCGGGGCCAGTGTTTATGAGTGGTGGGATTTTCCTCCAGTTAATTTAGGTGGGGTTCCTATAAATATTCAATCTGACGTGGTCGATAAGAAATTCAGCTTGATGGGGTTTCCGCAAATTTTTGTTTGGTAGTTTGCGGCAAGATTCAGTCCGGCGGGGTTTCCATAAATGTTAAGGTCGTGGGATGAGCTTCCAAAAAATTTCGGGTGGTGTTTCCTCAAGGATTGGTCTGGTGGGGTTTCTAGAAAATTACGTTTGGTGGGGTTTCTAGAAAATTTCATTCGACAGGTTTTCCAAAATATCCAGTCCGATGGGGTTTCCAGAAAATTCTGTCACGCCTCGTCCCATCCCGGCCGAGGCCTGCGACCGGGATAGGACGGGGCAGCCGTGATGGGACAGGGCGGCCGGGACGGGAAAGGACAGGACAGTGCGAGACAGGTGGACTGGGCAGGACGGAACGGGACGGGATGGTCGGGATGAGATGGGATGGCACGAGACAGGATGGGACGGGACGGGCCGGGTCGAGATGGGACAGGATGGGATGGGACGGGACGGGACAGGGCGAGGCAGGGCGAGACGGGACGGGGCGGGGCTGTCCGCTATCCCCTGTCCGATGTCCCCTGTCGCCTGTCCGTTGTCCCCTGTCGGCTGTCCCCTGTTGGCTGTCGGCTGTCCGCGGGACAGGATGGGACGGGGCAGTCGGAATGGGACAGGACGACCTGGATGGGACAGGGCGGACGGGACGGGAAAGGACAGGACAGTGCGAGACAGGCGGACGAGGCAGAACAGAACGGACGAGATGGTCGGGATGAGACGGGATGGGACGGGCCGGGCCGAGATGGGACGGGATGGGATGGGACGGGACGGGACGGGACGAGCGGGACAGTCGGAACAGTCGGGACGGGACCGGGCAGGACGGGACGGGGCGGCGGGGCGGGGCGGGGCGGGGCTGTCCGCTATCCTCTGTCCACCGTCCGCTGTCCCCTGTCCCCTGTCGGCTGTCCACTGTCCGCTATCCGCTGTCCATTGTCCATTGTCCGCTATCTGATATCCGATGTCCGCTGTCTATTGTCCGCTGTCCACTGTCCATTGTCCCCTGTCCGTTATCCCACGTTCGCTGTCCATAACGCAATGTGAGGTGATTGCGAGCTCCGAGATCAAACCTTCCGTTGTGTAGCGTTCAGACTCATAATTACTATAGGGGGTAGTTTTTGTTACGCCGCTGTCCGCTGTCCCCTATCCGCAGTTTGCCGTCCCCTGTTCGCCATCCGCTGTCCGCCGTCCGCCGTCCCCTGTTTGGTGTCCTCTATCCGCTGTCCCATGTCCGCTGTGGCATGTCCGCTGTCCTCTGTCTGCTGTCCTTTGTGGCCTGTTCGCCGTCCACTGTGGCTCGTCCGTTGTCCGTTGTCCGCCGTCCGCTGTCCCTCATCCGCTGTCCACCGTCCCCTGTCCACTGTACCATGTCCACTGTCCCTTGTCCACCGTCCGCTGTGGCCTGTCCGCTGTCCGCCGTCCGCTGTCCCCTGTCTGTTCTCCCCTGTCCGCCGTCTGCTGTCCCCTGTCCCCTTTCTGCCGTCCGCTATCCCCTGTCCGCCTTCCCCTGTCCGCTGTGGCCTGTCCGCTGTCCGCAGTCTGTTGTCCCCTGTCCGCCGTCCGCTGTTCGCTGTCCCCTTTCCGCCGTCCGCTGTGCCCTATCTGCTATCCGCTGTCCGCCGTCCGCTGTCCCCTGTCCGCCGTCCGCCGTCCCCTGTCCCCTGTCCCCTGTCCGCCGTCCGCCGTCCGCCGTCCGCCGTCCCCTGTCCGCCGTCCGCTGTGCCCTGTCCGCTATCCGCTGTCCGCCGTCCCCTGTCCCCTTTCTGCCGTCCGCTGTCCCCTGTCCGCCGTCCGCTGTCCCCTGTCCGCCGTGCCCTGTCCGCCGTCCGCTGTGGCCCGTCCGCTATGGCCTGTCCGCTGTCCCCTTTCCGCCGTCCGCCGTCCGCTGTCCCCTATCCGCTGTCCGCCGTCCGCCGTCCGCCGTCCGCCGTCCGCCGTCCCCTGTCCGCCGTCCGCCGTCCCCTGTCCAGAATGTGAGGTGATTGCGAGCTCCGAGCTCAACCTTCCATTGTGCTGCGTTCAGACTTATAACTACTATAGGGGGGTGGTGTTCATGAGGGTGCCGAGTCCATGTGCGGAAATTCGAGTTTGCATTCCAATGCAGGAAATCCGAGTTGCATTGCAATGCAGGATATCCGGGCTGTTTCTGGGCGAGCTGATTCCGGCCGAAGAGAGAGATGACGGAAAGTGAGGTAGTTGCGATCTCCGAGCTCAACCTTCCGTTGTGCTGCGTTCAGACTTATAACTACTATAGGGGGGCGGTGTTCATGAGGGTGCCGAGTCCATGTGCGGAAATCCGAGTTTGCATTGCAATGCAGGATATCCGGGCTGTTTCTGGGCGAGCTGATTCCAGCCGAAGAGAGAGATGACGGAAAGTGAGGTAGTTGCGATCTCCGAGCTCAACCTTCCGTTGTGCTGCGTTCAGACTTATAACTACTATAGGGGGGGCGGTGTTCATGAGGGTGCCGAGTCCATGTGCGGAAATCCGAGTTTGCATTGCAATGCAGGAAATCCGAGTGGCATTGCAATGCAGGATATCCGGGCTGTTTCTAGGCGAGCTGATTCCGGCCGAAGAGAGAGATGACGGAAAGTGAGGTAATTGCGAGCTCCGAGCTCAACCTTCCGTTGTGCTGCATTCAGACTTATAACTACTATAGGGGGGGCGGTGTTCATGAGGGTGCCGAGTCCATGTGCGGAAATCCGAGTTTGCATTGCAATGCAGGAAATCCGAGTTGCATTGCAATGCAGGATATCCGGGCTGTTTTTGGGCGAGCTGATTCAGGGCCGAAGAGAGAGATGACGGAAAGTGAGGTAATTGCGAGCTCCGAGCTCAACCTTCCGTTGTGCTGCGTTCAGACTTATAACTACTATAGGGGGGTGGTGTTCATGAGGGTGCCGAGTCCATGTGCGGAAATCCGAGTTGCATTGCAATGCAGGATATCCGGGCTATTTCTGGGCGAGCTGATTCTATCCGGGCTATTTCTGGGCGAGCTGATTCTATCCGGGCTATTTCTGGGCGACCTGATTCTATCCGGGATGTTTCTGGGCGACCTGATTCTATCCGGGATGTTTCTGGGCAAGCTGATTCTATCCGGGATGTTTCTGGGCGAGCTGATTCTATCCGGCCGAAGAGAGAGATGACGGAAAGTGAGGTAATTGCGAACTCTCGACTCAGCCTTCCGTTGTGCCGCGTTCAGACTTATAACTACTATGGGGGGAGGTGTTTGGGCATTTCATGGCCTGGGGTAAGTCGCAGTGAGCAAGTCGGGTTAGACATGGCGAGCTGCGCACCGGCAAACATCCGGGATATTTGCTGATCGGGTTCTAAGCTGGACGCTGGCATTTCCTCCGGGATAGCGCTGAGTTAGCCGAGTTGTGAGGTGATTGCGAAGACGGAAAGTGAGGTAATTGCGAACACTC
The DNA here is from genome assembly GCA_027924645.1 of Cunninghamia lanceolata. NCBI lineage: Eukaryota > Viridiplantae > Streptophyta > Pinopsida > Cupressales > Cupressaceae > Cunninghamia > Cunninghamia lanceolata. The sequence goes on from BSBN01002029.1 coordinate 75,685, forward strand.
GGCTCAGCCTTCCGTTGTGCCGCGTTCAGACTTATAACTACTGTAAGGGGCTGCTTTCAAAGACTTAGCGCTTGGTGCGTTGGTCGGCCCAGAACTGGCGCGTAGGAGATCCGGGTTCATGCATGCCGGAATTCCGAGTTACTTCTGTGGTTGAAAGTTGTTCCTGCAGTCGGCAAGTTTGTTGGCGGGCTGCAAAATGGCTAAGTCATGGCGAGTTGGTAATCGGCGAGCTGTGCAAATGCACCGGGTTGTTTTTTGGTGCAATTCGTCAAGGGTGGCGGCCTGGGGAAGTCGCAGTGAGCAAGTCGGGTTGACACGCGAGCAGCGCACGGGTAGTTTTCTGATCGGGTTCTGCGAAAAACGCACCGGTAGTTTTCGGGTAGTTTTCGGGTAGTTTTTTGAGTTGGCCGAGTTGGCCGAGCTCGCACCGAAGCCGGAAGCCGGGTTGTTTACAGATGACGGAAAGTGAGTTGATTGCGGGATATTTTCTCAGCCTTCCGTTGTGCCGCGTTCAGACTTATAACTACTATGGGGGAAGGTGTTTGGTTGGGCATTTCATGGCGGTGTCCACGCCGACCCCCCCGCGTGCCCCCGTAGGATGGAACCATGTTCTGTGCCAAGGTATACGAGCTGTTTACGAATGGGCAAGTCCCATGAGGGTAGAGCTCGGGCTCCTTGGTGCAGGATAATGTGATTGCTACGGGGACATGCGGAAGCGACCCAAAATCTATGCCGAGGCTCTGTGGGCATCACAGTTGGAACGGAATCGTCATTGGATGCACGCTCAGAACGGTCCCTTTACATTCCAATGCCGTGACCTGATACTGGGATACCTCGGTAGCGTCCGTCTAGCCTCTGGGTTGCTTTAGATGGTTGCGAGATGCCATGCGGGAGGCCGAATAGAGAGATGACGGAAAGTGAGGTAATTGCGAACTCTCGACTTGCTCACTGCGGCCTGGGGAAGTCGCAGTGAGCAAGTCGGGTTGACAGGCGAGCAGCGCACGGGTAGTTTTCTGATCGGGTTCTGTGAAAAACGCACCGGTAGTTTTCGGGTAGTTTTCGGGTAGTTTTTTGAGTCGGCCGAGTTGGTCGAGCTCGCACCGAAGCCGGAAGCCGGGTTGTTTACAGATGACGGAAAGTGAGTTGATTGCGGGATATTTTCTCAGCCTTCCGTTGTGCCGCGTTCAGACTTATAACTACTATGGGGGAAGGTGTTTGGTTGGGCATTTCATGGCGGTGTCCAGGCCGACCCCCCCGCGTGACCCCGTAGGATGGAACCATGTTCTGTGCCAAGGTATACGAGCTGTTTACGAATGGGCAAGTCCCACGAGGGTAGAGCTCGGGCTCCTTGGTGCGGGATAATGTGATTGCTACGGGGGACATGCGGAAGCGACCCAAAATCTATGCCGAGGCTCTGTGGGCATCACAGTTGGAACGGAATCGTCATTGGATGCACGCTCGGAACGGTCCCTTTAACATTCCAATGCCGTGACCTGATACTGGGATACCTCGGTAGCGTCCGTCTAGCCTCTGGGTTGCTTCAGATGGTTGCGAGATGCCATGCGGGAGGCCGAATAGAGAGATGACGCAAAGTGAGGTAATTGCGAACTCTCGACTTGCTCACTGCGGCCTGGGGAAGTCGCAGTGAGCAAGTCAGGTTGACAGGCGAGCAGCGCACGGGTAGTTTTCTGATCGGGTTCTGTGAAAAACGCACCGGTAGTTTTCGGGTAGTTTTCGGGTAGTTTTTTGAGTCGGCCGAGTTGGTCGAGCTCGCACCGAAGCCGGAAGCCGGGTTGTTTACAGATGACGGAAAGTGAGTTGATTGCGGGATATTTTCTCAGCCTTCCGTTGTGCCGCGTTCAGACTTATAACTACTATGGGGGAAGGTGTTTGGTTGGGCATTTCATGGCGGTGTCCAGGCCGACCCCCCCGCGTGCCCCCGTAGGATGGAACCATGTTCTGTGCCAAGGTATACGAGCTGTTTACGAATGGGCAAGTCCCATGAGGGTAGAGCTCGGGCTCCTTGGTGCGGGATAATGTGATTGCTACGGGGGACATGCGGAAGCGACCCAAAATCTATGCCGAGGCTCTGTGGGCATCACAGTTGGAACGGAATCGTCATTGGATGCACGCTCGGAACGGTCCCTTTAACATTCCAATGCCGTGACCTGATACTGGGATACCTCGGTAGCGTCCGTCTAGCTTCTGGGTTGCTTCAGATGGTTGCGAGATGCCATGCGGGAGGCCGAATAGAGAGATGACGCAAAGTGAGGTAATTGCGAACTCTCGACTCAGCCTTCCGTTGTGCCGCGTTCAGACTTATAACTACTATGGGGGAAGGCGTTTGGTTGGGCATTTCATGGCGGTGTCCAGGCCGACCCCCCCGCGTGCCCCCGTAGGATGGAACCATGTTCTGTGCCAAGGTATACGAGCTGTTTACGAATGGGCAAGTCCCATGAGGGTAGAGCTCGGGCTCCTTGGTGCGGGATAATGTGATTGCTACGGGGACATGCGGAAGCGACCCAAAATCTATGCCGAGGCTCTGTGGGCATCACAGTTGGAACGGAATCGTCATTGGATGCACGCTCGGAACGGTCCCTTTAACATTCCAATGCCGTGACCTGATACTGGGATACCTCGGTAGCGTCTGTATAGCCTCTGGGTTGCTTCAGGTGGTTGCGAGATGCCATGCGGGAGGCCGAATAGAGAGATGACGCAAAGTGAGGTAATTGCGAACTCTCGACTCAGCCTTCCGTTGTGCCGCGTTCAGACTTATAACTACTATGGGGGAAGGCATTTGGTTGGGCATTTCATGGCGGTGTCCAGGCCGACCCCCCCGCGTGCCCCCGTAGGATGGAACCATGTTCTGTGCCAAGGTATACGAGCTGTTTACGAATGGGCAAGTCCCATGAGGGTAGAGCTCGGGCTCCTTGGTGCGGGATAATGTGATTGCTACGGGGACATGCGGAAGCGACCCAAAATCTATGCCGAGGCTCTGTGGGCATCACAGTTGGAACGGAATCGTCATTGGATGCACGCTCGGAACGGTCCCTTTAACATTCCAATGCCGTGACCTGATACTGGGATACCTCGGTAGCGTCTGTATAGCCTCTGGGTTGCTTCAGATGGTTGCGAGATGCCATGCGGGAGGCCGAATAGAGAGATGACGCAAAGTGAGGTAATTGCGAACTCTCGACTCAGCCTTCCGTTGTGCCGCGTTCAGACTTATAACTACTATGGGGGAAGGCGTTTGGTTGGGCATTTCATGGCGGTGTCCAGGCCGACCCCCCCGCGCGCCCCCGTAGGATGGAACCATGTTCTGTGCCAAGGTATACGAGCTGTTTACGAATGGGCAAGTCCCATGAGGGGGTAGAGCTCGGGCTCCTTGGTGCGGGATAATGTGATTGCTACGGGGACATGCGGAAGCGACCCAAAATCTATGCCGAGGCTCTGTGGGCATCACAGTTGGAACGGAATCGTCATTGGATGCACGCTCGGAACGGTCCCTTTAACATTCCAATGCCGTGACCTGATACTGTGATACCTCGGTAGCGTCCGTCTAGCTTCTGGGTTGCTTCAGATGGTTGCGAGATGCCATGCGGGAGGCCGAATAGAGAGATGACGCAAAGTGAGGTAATTGCGAACTCTCGACTCAGCCTTCCGTTGTGCCGCGTTCAGACTTATAACTACTATGGGGGAAGGTGTTTGGTTGGGCATTTCATGGCGGTGTCCATGCCGACCCCCCCGCGTGCCCCCGTAGGATGGAACCATGTTCTGTGCCAAGGTATACGAGCTGTTTACGAATGGGCAAGTCCCATGAGGGTAGAGCTCGGGCTCCTTGGTGCGGGATAATGTGATTGCTACGGGGACATGCGGAAGCGACCCAAAATCTATGCCGAGGCTCTGTGGGCATCACAGTTGGAACGGAATCGTCATTGGATGCACGCTCGGAACGGTCCCTTTAACATTCCAATGCCGTGACCTGATACTGGGATACCTCGGTAGCGTCTGTATAGCCTCTGGGTTGCTTCAGATGGTTGCGAGATGCCATGCGGGAGGCCGAATAGAGAGATGACGCAAAGTGAGGTAATTGCGAACTCTCGACTCAGCCTTCCGTTGTGCCGCGTTCAGACTTATAACTACTATGGGGGAAGGTGTTTGGTTGGGCATTTCATGGCGGTGTCCAGGCCGACCCCCCCGCGTGCCCCCGTAGGATGGAACCATGTTCTGTGCCAAGGTATACGAGCTGTTTACGAATGGGCAAGTCCCATGAGGGTAGAGCTCGGGCTCCTTGGTGCGGGATAATGTGATTGCTACGGGGACATGCGGAAGCGACCCAGATGCTATGCCGAGGCTCTGTGGGCATCACAGTCGGAACGGAATCGTCATTGGATGCACGCTCGGAACGGTCCCCTTAACATTCCAATGCCGTGACCTGATACTGGGATACCTCGGTAGCGTCTGTATAGCCTCTGGGTTGCTTCAGATGGTTGCGAGATGCCATGCGGGAGGCCGAATAGAGAGATGACGCAAAGTGAGGTAATTGCGAACTCTCGACTCAGCCTTCCGTTGTGCCGCGTTCAGACTTATAACTACTATGGGGGAAGGTGTTTGGTTGGGCATTTCATGGCGGTGTCCAGGCCGACCCCCCCGCGTGCCCCCGTAGGATGGAACCATGTTCTGTGCCAAGGTATACGAGCTGTTTACGAATGGGCAAGTCCCATGAGGGTAGAGCTCGGGCTCCTTGGTGCGGGATAATGTGATTGCTACGGGGACATGCGGAAGCGACCCAGATGCTATGCCGAGGCTCTGTGGGTATCACAGTTGGAACGGAATCGTCATTGGATGCACGCTTGGAACGGTCCCTTCAACATTCCAATGCCGTGACCTGATACTGGGATACCTCGGTAGCGTCCGTCTAGGTTCTGGGTTGCTTTAGATGGTTGCGAGATGCCATGCGGAAGGCGGAAGAGGGATATCTCGACCTGGCCTACCGTTGTCCCGAAGAGATCTCGATTGGCATTTGATGGCCTGCCAAACGCGGAAGCCACTCGGATCGGGACACCCAGTTGCTATGCGGAGGCTTTGTGCGCATCACAGTTGGAACGGAATCGGCATTGGACGCACGCTCGGAACGGTCCCTTTATAATCCAATGTCGTGCCTCGTTCCTGCGATGCCTCTGGAGCCTTCGTCTAGCTCTTGGGTCGCTCGAGACAGTGGCCAAAAAGAGCCATTTTCGGTGGAATGACAATTGGCATTGCCAATTGTCACCCCCGCGCGTGCATCCATTCTATGATTGGGGCATATGCAAAACTCGGCGGCTGAATGGACTCGGACTGGGACACCCAGTTGCTATGCGGAGGCTCTGTGGGCATCACAGTTGGAATGGAATCGGCATTGGATGCACGCTCGGAACGGTCCCTTTACAATCCAATGCAGTGACCTGATACTGGGATACCTCGTGCGCCTGCGTCTAGCTCTTGGGTCGCTCGGGAGAAGTTCTGGGGTATGACGCTTGGCATTTGGTGGCGTGCCTATGCTGACCCCGCGCCGCGTGCCCCCTCACATGATCCATGTCCTGTGCCAAGGCATTCGTGCGGCCCTTCGAACGGCCAGTCCCAGGAGGGGACAGCTCGGGCTCCTTGGTGCGGCACATCATTCATGCGGTGGGAGCTTTGCGGAAGCGCGACTCGGATCTCGACACCCAGTTGCTATGCGGAGGCTTTGTAGGCATCACAGTTGTAACGGAATCGGCATTGGACGCACGCTCGGAACGGTCCCTTTACAATCCAATGCAGTGACCTGATACTGGGATGCCTCGTGAGCCTGCGTCTAGCTCTTGGGTCGCTCGAGACAGTCGCGAAAAAGCCACTTTCGGGGGAACGACTGTTGGCATTGCCAATTGCCACCCCCGCGCGTGCTTCCATTCTATGATTGGGGCATATGCAAAACTCGGCGGTTGAATGGACTCGGACACCCAGTTGCTATGCGGAGGCTCTGTGGGCATCACAGTTGAAAGGGAATCGGCATTGGATGCACGCTCGGAACGGTCCCTTTACAATCCAATGCAGTGACCTGATACTGGGATACCTCATGAGCCTGCGTCTACCTCTTGGGTCGCTCGGGACAAGTTCTGGGGTATGACGCTTGGCATTCGGTGGCGTGCCAAAGCTGACCCCCCGCCGCGTGCTCCCTCTCATGATCCATGTCGTGTGCCAAGGCATTCTTGCGGCCTTTCGAATGGCCAGTCCCAGGAGGGGACAGCTCGGGCTCCTTGGTGCAGCACATCTTTCATGCGATGGGAGCTTTGCGGAATTGCGACTCGGATCGGGACACACCCAGTTGCTATGCGGAGGCTTTGTTGGCATCACAGTTGTAACGGAATCGGCATTGGACGCACGCTCGGAACGGTCCCTTTACAATCCAATGCAGTGACCTGATACTGGGATACCTCGTGAGCCTGCTTCTAGCTCTTGGGTCGCTCGAGACAGTCGCGAAAAAGCCACTTTCGGGGGAACGACTGTTGGCATTGCCAATGGCCACCCCCGCGCGTGCTTCCATTCTATGATTGGGGCATATGCAAAACTCGGCGGTTGAATGGACTAGGACTCGGACACCCGGTTGCTATGCGGAGGCTCTGTGGGCATCGCAGTTTTCACGGAATCGGCATTGGATGCACGCTCGGAACGGTCCCTTTACAATCCAATGCAGTGACCTGATACTGGGATACCTTGTGAGCCTGCGTCTACCTCCTGGGTCGCTCGGGACAAGTTCTGGGGTATGACGCTTGGCATTCGGTGGCGTGCCAAAGCTGACCCCCAGCCGCGTGCCCCCTCGCATGATCCATGTCGTGTGCCAAGGCATTCTTGCGGCCTTTCGAACGGCCAGTCCCAGGAGGGGACAGCTCGGGCTCCTTGGTGCAGCACATCTTTCATGCGATGGGAGCTTTGCGGAAGCGACTCGGATCGGGACACCCAGTTGCTATGCGGAGGCTTTGTTGGCATCACAGTTGTAACGGAATCGGCATTGGACGCACGCTCGGAACGGTCCCTTTACAATCCAATGCAGTGACCTGATACTGGGATGCCTCGTGAGCCTGCGTCTAGCTCTTGGGTCGCTCGAGACAGTCGCGAAAAAGCCACTTTCGGGGGAACGACTGTTGGCATTGCCAATGGCCACCCCCGCGCGTGCTTCCATTCTATGATTGGGGCATATGCAAAACTCGGCGGTTGAATGGACTAGGACTCGGACACCCGGTTGCTATGCGGAGGCTCTGTGGGCATCACAGTTTTCACGGAATCGGCATTGGATGCACGCTCGGAACGGTCCCTTTACAATCCAATGCAGTGACCTGATACTGGGATACCTTGTGAGCCTGCGTCTACCTCCTGGGTCGCTCGGGACAAGTTCTGGGGTATGACGCTTGGCATTCGGTGGCGTGCCAAAGCTGACCCCCAGCCGCGTGCCCCCTCGCATGATCCATGTCGTGTGCCAAGGCATCCTTGCGGCCTTTCGAACGGCCAGTCCCAGGAGGGGACAGCTCGGGCTCCTTGGTGCAGCACATCTTTCATGCGATGGGAGCTTTGCGGAAGCGCGACTCAGATCTGGACGCCCAGTTGTTATGCGGAGGCTTTGTTGGCATCACAGTTGTAACGGAATCGGCATTGGACGCACGCTCGGAACGGTCCCTTTACAATCCAATGCAGTGACCTGATACTGCGATGCCTCGTGAGCCTGCGTCTAGCTCTTGGGTTGCTCGAGACGGTCGCGAAAAAGCCACCTTCGGGGGAACGACTGTTGGCATTGCCAATTGCCACCCCCGCGCGTGCTTCCATTCTATGATTGGGGCATATGCAAAACTCGGCGGTTGAATGGACTCGGACACCCAGTTGCTATGCGGAGGCTCTGTGGGCATCACAGTTTGAAAGGGAATCGGCATTGGATGCACGCTCGGAACGGTCCCTTTACAATCCAATGCAGTGACCTGATACTGGGATACCTGGTGAGCCTGCGTCTACCTCTTGGGTCGCTCGGGACAAGTTCTGGGGTATGACGCTTGGCATTCGGTGGCGTGCCAAAGCTGACCCCCCGCCGCGTGCCCCCTCTCATGATCCATGTCGTGTGCCAAGGCATTCTTGCGGCCTTTCGAACGGCCAGTCCCAGTCCCAGGAGGGGACAGCTCGGGCTCCTTGGTGCAGCACATCTTTCATGCGATGGGAGCTTTGCGGAAGCGCGACTCGGATCTGGACACCCAGTTGTTATGCGGAGGCTTTGTTGGCATCACAGTTGTAACGGAATCGGCATTGGACGCACGCTCGGAACGGTCCCTTTACAATCCAATGCAGTGACCTGATACTGCGATGCCTCGTGAGCCTGCGTCTAGCTCTTGCGTTGCTCGAGACAGTCGCGAAAAAGCCACTTTCGGGGGAACGACTGTTGGCATTGCCAATTGCCACCCCCGCGCGTGCTTCCATTCTATGATTGGGGCATATGCAAAACTCGGCGGTTGAATGGACTCGGACACCCAGTTGCTATGCGGAGGCTCTGTGGGCATCACAGTTTGAAAGGGAATCGGCATTTGGATGCACGCTCGGAACGGTCCCTTTACAATCCAATGCAGTGACCTGATACTGGGATACCTCGTGAGCCTGCGTCTAGCTCTTGGGTCGCTCGGGACAAGTTCTGGGGTATGACGCTTGGCATTCGGTGGCGTGCCAAAGCTGACCCCCCGCCGCGTGCCCCCTCTCATGATGCATGTCGTGTGCCAAGGCATTCTTGCGGCCTTTCGAACGGCCAGTCCCAGTCCCAGGAGGGGACAGCTCGGGCTCCTTGGTGCAGCACATCTTTCATGCGATGGGAGCTTTGCGGAATTGCGACTCGGATCGGGACACCCAGTTTTTATGCGGAGGCTTTGTTGGCATCACAGTTGTAACGGAATCGGCATTGGACGCACGCTCGGAACGGTCCCTTTACAATCCAATGCAGTGACCTTATACTGGGATACCTCGTGAGCCTGCGTCTAGCTCTTGGGTCGCTCGAGACAGTTGCGAAAAAGCCACTTTCGGGGGAACGACTGTTGGCATTGCCAATTGCCACCCCCGCGCGTGCTTCCTCTCTATGATTGGGGCATATGCAAAACTCGGCGGTTGAATGGACTCCGACACCCAGTCGCTATGCGGAGGCTCTGTGGGCATCACAGTTTTTACGGAATCGGCATTTGGATGCACGCTCGGAACGGTCCCCCTTTATAATCCATTTCCTTGTCCCGTTACTGTGATACGTCTGTAGCCTACGTCTAGCTCTTGGGTCGCTCGG
>BSBN01002029.1:95000-122500 GCA_027924645.1 Cunninghamia lanceolata
TGGGCGAGCTGATTCTATCCGGGATGTTTCTGGGCGCGCTGATTCTATCCGGGCTGTTTCTGGGCGAGCTGATTCTATCCGGGCTGTTTCTGGGCGAGCTGATTCCGGGCTGATTCTATCCGGGATGTTTCTGGGCGAGCTGATTCTATCCGGGCTGTTTCTGGGCGAGCTGATTCCGGCCGACTTGGCGAATTGGCGAATCCATCTCGACCCGTCCCGTTCCGGCAGCCCCGTCCTGGCAGTCCCGTCCCGACTTGGGCGAGTTGGTGACTTGGCGACCTCGACGACTTGGCCCCCCGAAGAATCCATCACGTCCCGCCCTGTCCAGTCCTGCCCCGCCCCGTCCCGACTTGGGCGAGTTGGCGACTTCGGTCGCGGCGAGCTGGGCGACTTGGCACCCCAAAGAATCCATATTTTTCAAGAGTGGGATTTCGCCGACTGTCCTGCCTGTCGCGGCCGCCCCATCCACCCGGACTGTCCCGTCCGTCCTGTCCACCCCGGCTGCCCCGTCCACCCTGTCCGCCCCGACCACCCCGATTGTCCCGCTCGTCCCCGTCCCGACCATCCTGTCCGCCCCGTCCCCGCGCTCGTGAATCCGTTTTTTTTTTTTTTTTTTTTCCAAGTGTGGAGTGGGGTTTCCCTTTGGCTCAGCCGCATTCCTTCCAAGTCTTGGGTGGGGTTTCCCTCTGCCCCGACCGCATTCCTTCCTTCAAAGTCTTGGGTGGGGTTGCCTGCGCTCGTGAATCCGTTTTTTTCTTCCAAGTGTGGAGTGGGGTTTCCCTTTGGCTCAACCGCATTCCTTCGAAGTCTTGGCTGGGGGGGGGGGGTTTCCCTATGCCCCGACGGCATTCCTTCCTTCCAAGTCTTGGGTGGGGTTGCCTGCGCTCGTGAATCCATTTTTTATTTTTTTTTTCCAAGTGTGGAGTGGGGTTTGCCTTTGGCTCAGCGGCATTCCTTTCAAGTCTTGGGTGGGGTTGCCTGCGCCCACCAATCCATATTTTTCAAGTGTGGAGTGGGGTTTCTCCGACTGTCCTGCCTGTCGTGGCCGCCCCACCCATCCCGACTGTCCCGTCCGTCCTGTCCACCCCGGCTGCCCCGTCCACCCTGTCCGCCCCGCTCGTCCCCGTCCCCGTCACGTCCCCGTCCCGTCACGTTCCTTCCCAGTCTTGAGTGGGGTTTCCCTCCGCCCCGACTGCATCCATTCCGAGTCTTGCACCTACGCCCGTGGAGAGGGGTTTCCATTTGCATCCGTCCCCGTCCCCATCCGCGTCCCCGTCCCCGTCCCCGTCCCTGTCCCCGTCGCCGCCCCGCCCCGGCAACCCTGTCCCGTCCCGACTTGGGTCGCGGCGACTTGGGTCGCGGCGACTTGGCCCCCAAAGGAATCTGTCGCGCCCCGCCCCGCACCTGCAACCCCGCCCCGCCCCTGCAACCCCGTCCCGACTTGGGCGAGTTGGCGACTTGGGTCGCGGCAACTTGGCCCCCCGAAGAATCCGTCCGCGTCCCTGTCCCTATACCCCCCGCCGCCCCGCCCCGGCAACCCTGTCCCGTCGCGACTTGGGTCGCGGCGACTTGGTCCCACAAAGAATCTGTCGCGCCCCGCTCCGTCCCGTCGCGTCACGCCCCGTCCCGTCGCGTCACGCCCCGTCCCGTCCCGCGCCGCGCCGCCCCGTCTCGACTTGGGTCGCGGCAACTTGGCCCTCCGAAGAATCCGTCTCGCCCCGCCCCGTCCCGCCCCGTCCCCGTCCGGTGGGGTTTCTGGAAAATTAAGAGCGGTGGGGTTTCTAGAAAATTAGGACTGGTGGGGTTTCTAGAAAATTAGGACTGGTGGGGTTTCCGCCTATTCGGTGGGGTTTCTAGAAAATTAGGAGCGGTGGGGTTTCTGCCTATCCGGTGGGGTTTCTCGAAAAGTAGGACCGGTGGGGTTTCTCGTCCCGCCGCGCCGCGCCCCACCCCGACAGCACCGCCCCGCCCGTCCCGACTTGGGCGACCTGGCACCCCAAAGAATCCGTCCCGCCCCGCCCCGGCAACCCTGTCCCGTCCCGACTTGGGTCGCGACGACTCGCCCCCGCAAAGAATCTGTCGCGCCCCGCCCCGTCCCGTCGCGTCCCGCCCCGCCCCGTCCCGCCTCGTCCGACTTGGCACCCCAGAGAATCCGTCCCGCCGCGCCCCGTCCCGACTTGGGTCGCGGCGACTTGGCCCCCCAAAGAATCTGTCGTGCCCCGTCGCGTCCCGCCCCGTCCCGTCGCGTCCCGCCCCGCCCCGTCGCGTCCCGCCCCGCCCCGCGCCGCCCGCCCCGCCCCGCCCCGTCCCGACTTGGGCGAGTTGGCGAGTTGGTCCCCCCGAAGAATCCGTCCGCGTCCGCGTCCTCGTCCCTATACCCGTCGCTGCCCCGCCCCGGCAACCCTGTCCTGTCCCGACTTGGGTCGGGGCGACTTGGCCCCCCAAAGAATCTGCCCCGCCCCCCAACCCCGTCCCGCACCGCTCCGTCTCGCCCCGCCCCGCACCGTCCCACCCCGCCCCACAACCCCGTCCCGGCAGCCCCGTCCTGGACGACTTGGCACCCCAAAGAATCCGCCCCGTCCCGACTTGGGCGAGTTGGCGACTTGGCCCCCAAAAGAATCCGTCCCGCCCCGTCCCGACTTGGGCGAGTTGGCGACTTGCCCCCCCCAAAGAATCCGCCCCGTCCCGACTTGGGCGAGTCGGCGACTTGCCCCCCCAAAGAACCCGCCCCGCCGCGCCCCCACCCGTCCCCGTCCCCGTCCCGACTTGGGTCGCGGCGACTCGCCCCCCCAAAGAATCTGTCGCGTCCCGCCCTCTCCCGCCGCGCCCCGCCCTGCACCTGCAACCTCGTCCCGTCCCGCCCCGCCCCTGCAACCCCGTCCCGACTTGGGCGAGTTGGCGACTTGGCCCCCCGAAGAATCCGTCCCGCCCCGCCCCGCCCCGCCCCGCCCCACACCACACCGCCCCACCCCACAACCCCGTCCCGTCCCGACTTGGGCGACTCGGCACCCCAAAGAATCCGTCCCGCCCCGCCCCGGCAACCCTGTCCCGTCCCGACTTGGGTCACGGCGACTCGCCCCCGCAAAGAACCTGTCGCGCCCCGCTCCGTCCCGTCGCGTCCCGCCCCGCCCCGCACCTGCAACCCCGCCCCGTCCCGCCTCGTCCGACTTGGCACCCCAAAGAATCCGTCCCACCGCGCCCCGTCCCGACTTGGGTCGCGGCGACTTGGCACCCCAAAGAATCTGTCGTGCCCCATCGCGTCCCGCTCCGTCCCGTCGCGTCCCGCCCCGTCGCGTCGCGTCGCGTCCCGCCCCGCACCGCACCTGCAAACCCGTCCCGACTTGGGCGAGTTGGCGAGTTGGCCCCCCGAAGAATCCGTCCGCGTCCCTGTCCCTATACCCGTCGCCGCCCCGGCAACCCTGTCTTGTCCCGACTTGGGCCGCGGCAGAGAATCCGCCCCGCCCCCCAACCCCGTCCCGCACCGCTCCGTCTCGTCCCGCCCCGCCCCACAACCCCGTCCCGGCAAACCCGCCCCGCCCCGCCCCGTCCCGACTTGGGCGATTTGGCGACTTGGCCCCCAAAAGAATCCATCCCGCCCCATCCCGCCACACCCCTGCAACCCCGTCCCGCCCCGTCCCGACTTGGGCGAGTTGGCGACTTGCCCCCCCAAAGAATCCGCCCCGTCCCGCCCAGCCCCGTCCCGCCGCGCCGCGCCCCCACCCGTCCCCGTCCCGACTTGGGTCGCGGCGACTCGCCCCCCCAAAGAATCTGTCGCGCCCCGCTCCGTCCCGTCGCGTCCCGCCCCGCCCCGCCCCGCCCCGCACCCGCAACCTCGCCCCGCCTCTGCAACCCCGTCCCGACTTGGGCGAGTTGGCGACTTGGGTCGCGGCAACTTGGCCCCCCGAAGAATCCGTCCCGCCCCGCCCCGCCCCGTCACGTCCAGCCCCGTCGCCGTCCGGTGGGGTTTCTAGAAAATTAAGAGCGGTGGGGTTTCTAGAAAATTAGCACTGGTGGGGTTTCCGCCTATTCGGTGGGGTTTCTAGAAAATTAGGAGCGGTGGGGTTTCTGCCTATCCGGTGGGGTTTATCGAAAAGTAGGAGCGGTGGGGTTTCCGCCTGCCCCGTCCCGACTTGGGCGACTTGGCACCCCAAAGAATCCGTCCCGCCGCGCCCCGCCCCGGCAACCCTATCCCGTCCCGACTTGGGTCGCGGCGACTTGGCCCCCCAAAGAATCCGTCGCGCCCCGTCGCGTCCCGCCCCGTCCCGCACCGGCAACCCCGTCCCGTCCCGTCTCGCACCGCCCGGCCCCTGCAACCCCGTCCCGTCCCGCCCCGCCCCTGCAACCCCGTCCCGACTTGGGCGAGTTGGCGACTTGGGCCGCGGCAACTTGGCCCCCCGAAGAATCCGTCCCGCCCCGCCCCGCCCCGTCGCCGCCCGGTGGGGTTTCTAGAAAATTAGGACTGGTGGGGTTTCTAGAAAATTAGGAGCGGTGGGGTTTCTGCCTATCCGGTGGGGTTTATTGAAAAGTAGGAGCGGCGGGGTTTCCGCCTACCCCGTCCCGACTTGGGCGACTTGGCACCCCAAAGAATCCGTCCCGCCGCGCCCTGCCCCGGCAACCCTGTCCCATCCCGACTTGGGTCGCGGCGACTTGGCCCCCGAAAGAATCTGTCGCACCCCGCCCCGTCCCGTCGCGTCCCGTCCCGCCCCGCCCCGTCGCGTCCCGCCCCGCCCCGCACCGCACCTGCAACCCCGTCGCGTCCCGCCCCGCCCCGCCCCGCCTCGCCCCGTCCCCACTTGGGCGGGTTGGCGACTTGGCCCCCCGAAGAATCCATCCGCGTCCGCGTCCGCGTCCCTGTCCCTATACCCGTCGCCGCCCCGCCCCGCCGCGCCCTGCCCCGGCAACCCTGTCCCGTCCCGACTTGGGTCGCGGCGACTTGGCCCCCCAAAGAATCTGTCGCGCCCCGTCGCGTCCCGCACCGTCCCGCCCTGCCCCGCACCTGCAACCCCGTCCCGTCCCGCCCCGCCCCGTCTCGCACCGCCCGGCCCCTGCGACCCCGTCCCGCCCCGCCCCGACTTGGGCGAGTTGCCGACTTGGGTCGCGGCAACTTGGCCCCCCGAAGAATCCGCCCCGCCCCGCCCCGCCCCGCCCCGTCCCGTCCCGACTTGGACGACTTGGCACCCCAAAGAATCCGCCCCGTCCCGACTTGGGCGAGTTGGCGACTTGGCCCCCACAAGAATCCGTCCCGCCCCATCCCGCCACACCCCTGCAACCCCGTCCCGACTTGGGCGAGTTGGCGACTTGCCCCCCCCCCCCCCCCCAAAGAATCTGTCCCGTCTCGCCCCGCCCCGCCCCCACCCGTCCCCACCCTGGCAGTCCCGTCCCGACTTGGGCGAATTGGTGACTTCGGCCGTGACGACTTGGCCACCCAAAGAATCCATCCCGTCCAGCGCCGCCCCGTCCCGTCCCGACTTGGGCGAGTTGGCGACTTCTTTTGCGGCGACTTGGCCCCCGAATGAAACCATCTCGACCCGTCCCATCCACCCAGACTGTCCCGTCCGTCCTGTCCGCCCCGACCACCCCGATTGTCCCGCTCGTCCCCGTCCCGACCACCTGTCCGCCCCGTCCTGTCCCCGTCCCGTCCCGTCCCCGTCCCTGCGCTCGTGAATCCTTTTTTTTTTTTTTTCCAAGTGCGGAGTGGGGTTTCCCTTTGGCTCAGCCGCATTCCTTCCAAGTCTTGGGTGGGGTTGCCTGCGCTCGTGAATCCGCCCGGTGGGGTTTCTAGAAAATTAAGAGCGGTGGGGTTTCCGCCTGTCCAGTGGGATTTCTAGAAAATTAGGAGTGGTGGGGTTTCTAGAAAATTAGGAGCGGTGGGGTTTCCGCCTATCCGGTGGGGTTTCCGCCTGCCCCGCCCCGTCCTGGCTTGGGCGAGTTGGCGACTTGGCCACCCAAAGAATCGGTCACGCCCTGCTCCGTCGGGCCCCGTCTCGTCCCGCCCCGCCCCGTCCTGCCCCGCCCCGTCTCGACTTGGGCGAGTTGGCAACTTGGCCCCGCCCCGCCCCGCCCCGTCCCGTCTCGCCCCACCCCACCCCGTCCCCGTCCCGTCCGGTGGGGTTTCTGGAAAATTAAGAGCGGTGGGGTTTCTAGAAATTTAGGAGTGGTGGGGTTTCTGCCTATTCGATGGGGTTTCTAGAAAATTAGGAGCGGTGGGGTTTCTGCCCGTCCGGTGGGGTTTCTAGAAAATTAGGAGCGGTGGGGTTTCCGCCTATCCGGTGGGGTTTCTCGAAAAGTAGGAGCGGTGGGGTTTCCGCCTGCCCCGTCCCGTCCCGACTTGGGCGAGTTGGCGACTTGGACCCCCAAAGAATCCGCCCCGCCCCGCCCCGGCAACGCCGTCCCGTCCAGCCCCGTCTCGACTTGGGCGAGTTGGCAACTTGGCCCCGCAAACAATCTGTCCCGCCCCCGCCCCGCCCCTCCCCGCCCCGTCCCGCCTTGGGCGAGTTGGCAACTTGGCCCCCCAAACAATCTGTCCCGCCCCGCCCCGCCCCGTCCCGTCCCGCCCCGTCCCGCCCCGCCCCGGCAACGCCGTCCCGTCCAGCCCCGTCTCGACTTGGGCGAGTTGGCAACTTGGCCCCCCAAAGAATTCGTCCCGCCCCGTCCCGTCCGGTGGGGTTTCCGCCTGTTCAGTGGGATTTCTAGAAAATTAGGAGCGGTGGGGTTTCCGCCTGTTCGGTGGGGTTTCTAGAAAATTAGGAGCGGTGGGGTTTCCGCCTGTCCGGTGGGGTTTCTGGAAAATTAGGAGCGGTTGGGTTTCTCGTAAAGTAGGAGCGGTGGGGTTTCCGCCCACCCCGCCCCGTCGTGCCCCGTCCCATCCCGCCCCGTCCCGACTTGGGTGAGTTGGCGACTTGGCCCCCCAAAGAATCCGTCCCGCCCCGCCCCGTCCCCATCCCCATCCCCGTCCCCATCCTGCCCCGTCCGGTGGGGTTTCTAGAAAATTAGGAGTGGTGGGGTTTCTGCCTATTCGGTGGGGTTTCTAAAATATTAGTAGCGGTGGGGTTTCCGCCTGCCTCGTCCCATCCCGTCCCGTCCCGCCGCGCCGCGCCCCGCCTCGGCAGCGCCGTCCCGTCCCGCCGCGCCGCGCCCCGCCTCGGCAGCGCCGTCCCGTCCCGCCCCGTCCTGACTTGGGCGAGTTGGCGACTTGGCCCCCCAAAGAATCCGTCCTGCCCCGCCCCGTCCCGACTTGGGCGAGTTGGCAACTTGGCCCCCCAAAGAATCCGTCCCGTCCCGTCCCGACTTCGGTCGCGGCGACTTGGTGACCTGGGCGACTTGGCCCCCGAATGAAGCCATCTCCACCCGTCTCGTCCTAACTTGGGCGAGTTGGCGACATAGGATGGCATCGAGTAAAGAGGTGAGTAGAAAAGCGCAACGCCCAACCAAAAACTAAAAAGGGTGCAACACCGGGACTTCCCGGGAGGTCACCCATCCCAGTACTACTCCGGCCCAAGCGCGCTTAACTGCGGAGTTCTGATGGGATCCGGTGCACTAACGCTGGTATGATCGCACCCAACATGAAATTGTCTTCACGCTCTTGTTGTATAATGGCACCGGCCGTCCCGGTGGGGATTCTACAAAGTTAGGAGCGGTGGCGTTTCCGGAAAATCTGGTCTGGTGGGGTTTCCACAAGAACTGGTCCGGTGGGGTTTCTGTAAAATCTGGTTCAGGTTTCAGGGTTTCAGGGTTTCAGGGTTCGGGGTTCAGGGTTCAGGGTTTCAGGTTCAGGGTTCAGGGTTTCAGGGTTCAGGGTTCAGGGTTCAGGGTTTCGGGGTTTCAGGGTTCAGGGTTTCAGGGTTCAAGGTTTCAGGGTTTCAGGGTTCAGGGTTCAGGGTTTCGGGTTCAGGGTTCAGGGTTTTAGGGTTCAGGGTTTCAGGGTTTCAGGGTTCAGGGTTCAGGGGTTCAGGGTTTCAGGGTTCAGGGTTGAGGGTTTCAGGGTTCAGGGTTCAGGGTTTCAGGGTTTCAGGGCTTCAGGGTTCAGGGTTCAGGGTTTCAGGGTTGAGGGTTAAGGTTTCAGGGTTCAGGGTTTCAGTGTTCAAGGTTTCAGGGTTTGGGGTTCAGGGTTTGGGGTTCGGGTTCAGTGTTCGGGTTTCAGGGTTCAGGGCTTCAGGGTTCAGGGTTTCAGGGTTCGGGGTTCAGGTTCGGGTTTCAGGGTTCAGGGTTCAGGGTTCAGGGTTCAGGGTTTCAGGGTTCAGGGTTCCGGGTTCCAGGGTTCAGGGTTCGGGGTTCGGGGTTCAGGGTTCGGGGTTTAGGGTTCAGGGTTTCAGGGTTCAGAGTTTCAGGGTTCAGGGTTCAGGGTTCCGGTTCAGCGTTCGGGTTTCAGGGTTCGGGGTTCAGCGTTTGGGGTTCAGCGTTCAGGGTTCGGGTTTTAGGGTTCGGGTTTCAGGGTTCGGGGTTTCAGGGTTCGGGTTTCAGGGTTCAGGTTTCAGGGTTCAGGGTTTCAGGGTTCAGGGTTGAGGGTCCGGGGTTGAGGGTTGAGGGTTCGGGGTTCAGGGTTCGGGGTTCAGGGTTTCAGTGTTCAGGGTTCTGGGTTCAAGGTTCAAGGTTCAAGGTTCAGGGTTCAGGGTTCAGGGTTCAGGGTACAGGGTTCAGGGTTCGGGGTTCAGGGTTCGTGGCTCAGGGTTTCAGGGTTCGGGGTTCGGGGTTCAGGGTTCGAGGTTTCAGGGTTTCAGGGTTCAGGGTTCAGGGTTTCAGGGTTTCAGGGTTCAGGGTTCAGGGTTTCAGGGTTCATGGTTCTAGGGGTTAGGGTTCAGGGTTCAGGGTTTGGGTTTCAGGGTTCAGGGTTCAGGGTTTCAGGGTTCAGGGTTCAGGGTTCAGGGTTTCAGGGTTCTAGGGTTCAGGGTTTCAGGGTTCTAGGGTTCAGGGTTCAGGGTTCAGGGTTCAGGGTTCAGGGTTTCAAGGGTTCAGGGTTTAGGGTTTCAGGGTTCAGGGGTTCGGGTTTCAAGGTTCAAGGGTTCGGGGTTCGGGGTTCAGGGTTCAGGGTTTCGGGTTCAGGGTTCAGGGTTCAGGGTTTCAGGGTTCAGGGTTTCGGGTTTCAGGGTTCAGGGTTCATGGTTCAGGGTTCAGGGTTTCAGGGTTTAGGGTTCAGGGTTCAGGGTTCAGGGTTTCAGGGTTTCAGGGTTCAGGGTTCAGGGTTTCAAGGTTCAGGGTTTCAGGGTTCAGGGTTCAGGTTCAGGGTCTAGGTTTCAGGGTTCAGGGTTTCAGGGTTGAGGGTTAAGGTTTCAGGGTTCAGGGTTTCAGTGTTCAAGGTTTCAGGGTTTGGGGTTCAGGGTTTGGGGTTCGGGTTCAGTGTTCGGGTTTCAGGGTTCAGGGCTTCAGGGTTCAGGGTTTCAGGGTTCGGGGTTCAGGTTCGGGTTTCAGGGTTCAGGGTTCAGGGTTCAGGGTTCAGGGTTTCAGGGTTCAGGGTTCCGGGTTCCAGGGTTCAGGGTTCGGGGTTCGGGGTTCAGGGTTCGGGGTTTAGGGTTCAGGGTTTCAGGGTTCAGAGTTTCAGGGTTCAGGGTTCAGGGTTCCGGTTCAGCGTTCGGGTTTCAGGGTTCGGGGTTCAGCGTTTGGGGTTCAGCGTTCAGGGTTCGGGTTTTAGGGTTCGGGTTTCAGGGTTCGGGGTTTCAGGGTTCGGGTTTCAGGGTTCAGGTTTCAGGGTTCAGGGTTTCAGGGTTCAGGGTTGAGGGTCCGGGGTTGAGGGTTGAGGGTTCGGGGTTCAGGGTTCGGGGTTCAGGGTTTCAGTGTTCAGGGTTCTGGGTTCAAGGTTCAAGGTTCAAGGTTCAGGGTTCAGGGTTCAGGGTTCAGGGTACAGGGTTCAGGGTTCGGGGTTCAGGGTTCGTGGCTCAGGGTTTCAGGGTTCGGGGTTCGGGGTTCAGGGTTCGAGGTTTCAGGGTTTCAGGGTTCAGGGTTCAGGGTTTCAGGGTTTCAGGGTTCAGGGTTCAGGGTTTCAGGGTTCATGGTTCTAGGGGTTAGGGTTCAGGGTTCAGGGTTTGGGTTTCAGGGTTCAGGGTTCAGGGTTTCAGGGTTCAGGGTTCAGGGTTCAGGGTTTCAGGGTTCTAGGGTTCAGGGTTTCAGGGTTCTAGGGTTCAGGGTTCAGGGTTCAAGGTTCAGGGTTCAGGGTTTCAAGGGTTCAGGGTTTAGGGTTTCAGGGTTCAGGGGTTCGGGTTTCAAGGTTCAAGGGTTCGGGGTTCGGGGTTCAGGGTTCAGGGTTTCGGGTTCAGGGTTCAGGGTTCAGGGTTTCAGGGTTCAGGGTTTCGGGTTTCAGGGTTCAGGGTTCATGGTTCAGGGTTCAGGGTTTCAGGGTTTAGGGTTCAGGGTTCAGGGTTCAGGGTTTCAGGGTTTCAGGGTTCAGGGTTCAGGGTTTCAAGGTTCAGGGTTTCAGGGTTCAGGGTTCAGGTTCAGGGTCTAGGTTTCAGGGTTCAGGGTTTCAGGGTTCGGGGTTCGGGTTTCAGGGTTCAGGGTTCAGGGTTCCAGGGTTCGGGGTTCAGGGTTCAGGGTTTCGGGGTTCAGAGTTTCAGGGTTCGGGGTTCAGGGTTCCGGTTCAGGGTTCGGGTTTCAGGGTTCGGGGTTCAGGGTTCGAGGTTGAGCGTTCGGGTTTCAGGGTTCAGCGTTCGGGTTTCAGGGTTCAGGTTTCAGGGTTCGGGGTTTCAGGGTTCAGGGTTCAGGGTTCACGGTTTCAGGGTTCAGGGTTCAGGGTTCGGGGTTGAGGGTTGAGGGTTCAGGGTTTCAGGGTTCAGGGTTCAGGGTTTCAGGGTTCAGGGTTCTGGGTTCGGGGTTCAAGGTTCAAGGTTCAGGGTTCAGGGTTCAGGGTTCAGGGTTCGGGGTTCAGGGTTCGTGGCTTAGGGTTTCAGGGTTCAGGGTTCGGGGTTCGGGGTTTAGGGTTCGAGGTTTCAGGGTTCAGGGTTTAAGGGTTCGGGTTTCAGGGTTCAGGTTTCAGGATTTCAGGGTTCCAGGGTTTCAGGCTTCAGGGTTTCAGGGTTCTGGGTTTCAGGGTTCAGGGTTCTGGGGTTCAGGGTTCCGGGGTTCAGGGTTCATGGTTTCAGGGGTCAGGGTTTCAGGGTTCAGGGTTCAGGGTTCAGGGGTTAGGGTTTTAGGGGTTAGGGTTTTAGGGGTTTAGGGTTTCAGGGGTCAGGGTTTCAAGGTTCAGGGTTCAGGGTTTTAGGGTTCAGGGTTCAGGGTTCAGTGTTCAGCGGTGAGGGTTCAGGGTTCAGGGTTCAGTGTTCAGCGGTGAGGGTTCAGGGTTTCAGGGTTCAGGGTTTCAGGGTTCAGGTTCCAGGGTTCAGGTTTCAGGGTTCAGGGTTTCAGGGTTCAGGGTTCAGGGTTCCAGGGTTGAAGGTTCCAGGTTCGGAGTTCAGGGTTCGGGGTTTCAGGGTTCGGGGTTCAGGGTTCCAGGGTTCACGGTTCCAGGGTTCACGGTTGTAGGGTTCAGGGTTTCAGGGTTCAGGGTTTCAGGGTTCAGGGTTTTAGGGTTCGTGGTTCAGGGTTCGGGTTTCAAGGTTCAGGGTTCAGGGTTCCGTGTTCAGGGTTCGGGGTTCAGGGTTCGGGGTTCAGGGTTCGGGGTTTCAGGGTTCAGAGTTTCAGGGTTCAGGGTTCAGGGTTCCGGTTCAGGGTTCGGGTTTCAGGGTTCGGGGTTGAGGGTTGAGGGTTCAGGGTTCGGGTTTCAGGGTTCAGGGTTCAGGTTTCAGGGTTCGGGTTTCAGGGTTCAGTGTTTCAGGGTTCCGGGTTTCAGGGTCCGGGTTCAGGGTTCGGGTTTCAGGGTTCAGGTTTCAGGGTTCAGGGTTTCAGGGTTCAGGGTTTCAGGGTTCAGGTTTCCGGGTTCGGGGTTCAGGGTTCAGGGTTTCAGGGTTCAGAGTTTCAGGGTTCAGGGTTTAGGGTTCCGGTTTAGGGTTCGGGTTTCAAGGTTCGGGGTTTAGGGTTCGGGGTTCAGGGTTCGGGTTTCAGGGTTCAGGGTTCGGGTTTCAGGGTTCGGGTTTCAGCGTTCCGGGTTTCAGGGTTCGAGGTTTCAAGGTTCGGGTTCAGGGTTCGGGTTTCAGGGTTCGGGTTTCAGGGTTCAGGGTTTCAGGGTTCAGGGTTTCAGGGTTCAGGGTTGAGGGTCGAGGGTTGAGGGTTGAGGATTGAGGGTTTAAGGGTTCAGGGTTCAGTGTTCTTGGTTCGGGGTTCAAGGTTCGGGGTTCAGGGTTCGGGGTTCAGGGTTTCGGGGCTCAGGGTTTCGAGGCTCAGGGGTTCGGGGTTCAGGGTTCGGGTTTCAGGGTTCAGGGTTTCAGGGTTCAGGGTTTCAGGGTTCGGGTTTCAGGGTCCAGGGTTCAGGGTTCCAGGGTTTCGGGTTCCGGGTTTCAGGGTTCAGGGGTTCAGGGTTCAGGGTTTCAGGGTTCAGGGTTTCAGGGGTCAGGGTTTCAGGGTTCAGGGTTCAGGGTTCAGGGTTTAGGGGTGAGGGTTTTAGGGGTTAGGGTTTTAGGGGTTTAGGGTTTTAGGGGTTAGGGTTCATGGTTCAGGGTTCAGGGTTCAGGGTTTTAGGGTTCAGGGTTCAGGGTTCAGGGTTCAGGGTTCAGGGTTTCAGGGTTCAGGGTTCAGGGTTCAGCGTTCAGCGTTCAGCGTTGAGGGTTCAGGGTTTCAGGGTTCAGGGTTTCAGGGTTCGGGTTCCAGGGTTCAGGGTTTCAGGGTTTAGGGTTTCAGGGTTCAGGGTTCCAGGGTTCAGGGTTCCAGGGTTTGTGGTTTAGGGTTCGGGGTTCCAGGGTTCGGGGTTCAGGGTTCGGGGTTCAGGGTTCCAGGGTTCAGGGTTCAGGGTTCAGGGTTCCAGGGTTCAGGGTTCGGGGTTCGGGGTTCGGGGTTCGGGGTTCAGGTTTCAGGGTTCGGGGTTTCAGGGTTCAGGGTTTCAGGGTTCAGGGTTTCAAGGTTCGGTGTTTCAGGGTTCAGGGTTTCAGTGTTCAGGGTTCAGTGTTCAGGGTTCAGGGTTTCAGGGTTCAGGGTTCAGGGTTCAGGGTTCAGGGTTTCAGGGTTTCAAGGTTCGGGGTTTCAGGGTTCGGGTTTCAGGGTTCGGGTTTCAGGGTTCGGGTTTCAGGGTTCAGTGTTCGGGGTTCAGGGTTTTAGGGTTCAGGGTTCAGGGTTCAGGGTTTCAGGGTTCAGGGTTCCGGGTTCAGGGTTCCGGGTTCAGGGTCCGGGTTTCAGGGTTCCGGGGTTCAGGGTTCAGGGGTTCAGGGGTCAGGGGTTCAGGGGTCAGGGTTTCAGGGTTCAGGGTTTCAGGGTTCAGGGTTCAGGGGTCAGGGTTCAGGGGTTAGGGTTCAGGGGTTAGGGTTTTAGGGTTTAGGGTTTTAGGGGTTTAGGGTTTTAGGGGTTAGGGTTCAGGGTTCAGGGTTCAGGGTTTCAGGGTTCAGGGTTCAGGGTTCAGGGGTTAGGGCTTCAGGGGTTAGGGTTTTGGGTTTTAGGGTTTAGGGTTTAGGGTTTTAGGGTTTTAGGGTTTAGGGTTTTAGGGTTTAGGGTTTAGGGTTTTGGGTTTAGGGTTTTAGGGTTTAGGGTTTTGGGTTTAGGGTTTTAGGGTTTAGGGTTTTAGGGTTTTGGGTTTAGGGTTTTGGGTTTAGGGTTTAGGGTTTAGGGTTTTGGGTTTAGGGTTTTAGGGTTTAGGGTTTTAGGGTTTAGGGGTTTTCGAAAGATCTGGTTCGGTGTTGTTTCCACAAGAACTGGTCCGGTGGGGTTTCCATAAATCTGGGCCGGTGGGGTTTCTGTGAAATCTGGTATAGTGCGGTTTCTGTAAAATCTGGTCCGGCGGGGTATCCTCAAAATCAAGTCTGGTGGGGTTTCCAGATAATTCAAGTCGATGGGGTTCCCGTAAAATTTAGGACGGGGGAGCTTGGCAAGTTGGGCCATCTCGACAACTCTGGAGACCGGGGGGACTTGGGTGAATGGGTGACCTGGCCCGAGGGACTTGTTCGACCTAAGGGGGCTTGGACGGCGCAGGGGTAAGCTAACATTTCAAAACATGGTCGGCGACATGCGCTGTTGGACGTCGTTAGCTAGTGCGGATGAGGCCTGTCCAGAGGTTGACTCGTGCCACTTCGCCAACGTCAGTGGGTGTCGTTGTTTAGGAAAGGGGGCGAGGCCCATTGTAAGGAATGCAATTGGGACAAGCTCTGGGGGATGTTGTTCGAGCCCCGTTTTGGGGAACGGGGTTGGGGCCCACTGTTGGGGAAGTCAACGGGGAAGGGTGTTTTGGCCCAGTGTCGGGGTGTGTCAAGGAGGAAAGGGGTTCGGGGCTCATGCTTAGCATTGGGGAATGTCGTCGGAGTGCGAGGTCGGGGCCTAATGTTGGGGAGCATCGTCAGTGAACGTGTTTCGGGGCGAGTGTTGGGGAAAGCCATTGCGGAGTGGAGTCGAGGCCTGCTGTTAGGGGACCTGGGGTTCTCATAAAATCTGGTCCGGTCGGGTTTCGTAAAATTTGGTACGGTGGGGTTTCCACAAAGCCTGGTCCGGTGGGGTTTTCATAAAATCTGGTCCGGTGGGGTTTCCACAAGAACTGGTCCGGTGGGGTTTCCGTAAAATCTGGTCTGGTGGGGTTTCCGTAAAATCTGGTCTGATGGGGTTTCCACAAAATCTGGTCTAGTGCGGTTTCTGTAAAATCTGGTCCGGCGGGGTATCCTCAAAATTAAGTCCGGTGGGGTTTCCAGATAATTCAATTGGATGGGGTTCCCATAAAATTCAGGACGGGGGGCTTGCTTGGCAAGTTGGGCCAACTCAACGACTCTGGAGACCGGGGGACTTGGGTAAATGGGTGACCTAGCCCGAGGGACTTGTTCGACCTAAGGGGGCTTGGACGGTCGAGGGGTAAGCCAACATTTCAAAAACATGGTCGGCGACATGCGCCGTTGGACGTTGTTAACTAGTGCACTGAGGCCTGTCCAGAGGTTGACTCGTACCACTTCGCCAATGTCAGTGGGCATCGTTGTTTAGGAAAGGGGGCGAGGCCCATTGTAGGGAACGTAATTGGGACAAGCTCTGGGGGATGTCGTTCGAGCCCAGTTTTGGGGAACGGGGTTGGGGCCCAGTGTTTGGGCTGAGTGTCGAAGTGTGTCAAGGAGGAATGGGGTTCGGGGTTCGTGCCTAGCAATGGGGAATGTCCTCGGCGAGCGAGGTCGGGGCCTAGTGTTGTGGAGTACCGTCGGGTAACGTGTTTCGGGGCCAGTGTTTATGAGTGGTGGGATTTTCCTCCAGTTAATTTAGGTGGGGTTCCTATAAATATTCAATCTGACGTGGTCGATAAGAAATTCAGCTTGATGGGGTTTCCGCAAATTTTTGTTTGGTAGTTTGCGGCAAGATTCAGTCCGGCGGGGTTTCCATAAATGTTAAGGTCGTGGGATGAGCTTCCAAAAAATTTCGGGTGGTGTTTCCTCAAGGATTGGTCTGGTGGGGTTTCTAGAAAATTACGTTTGGTGGGGTTTCTAGAAAATTTCATTCGACAGGTTTTCCAAAATATCCAGTCCGATGGGGTTTCCAGAAAATTCTGTCACGCCTCGTCCCATCCCGGCCGAGGCCTGCGACCGGGATAGGACGGGGCAGCCGTGATGGGACAGGGCGGCCGGGACGGGAAAGGACAGGACAGTGCGAGACAGGTGGACTGGGCAGGACGGAACGGGACGGGATGGTCGGGATGAGATGGGATGGCACGAGACAGGATGGGACGGGACGGGCCGGGTCGAGATGGGACAGGATGGGATGGGACGGGACGGGACAGGGCGAGGCGGGGCGAGACGGGACGGGGCGGGGCTGTCCGCTATCCCCTGTCCGATGTCCCCTGTCGCCTGTCCGTTGTCCCCTGTCGGCTGTCCCCTGTTGGCTGTCGGCTGTCCGCGGGACAGGATGGGACGGGGCAGTCGGAATGGGACAGGACGACCTGGATGGGACAGGGCGGACGGGACGGGAAAGGACAGGACAGTGCGAGACAGGCGGACGAGGCAGAACAGAACGGACGAGATGGTCGGGATGAGACGGGATGGGACGGGCCGGGCCGAGATGGGACGGGATGGGATGGGACGGGACGGGACGGGACGAGCGGGACAGTCGGAACAGTCGGGACGGGACCGGGCAGGACGGGACGGGGCGGCGGGGCGGGGCGGGGCGGGGCTGTCCGCTATCCTCTGTCCACCGTCCGCTGTCCCCTGTCCCCTGTCGGCTGTCCACTGTCCGCTATCCGCTGTCCATTGTCCATTGTCCGCTATCTGATATCCGATGTCCGCTGTCTATTGTCCGCTGTCCACTGTCCATTGTCCCCTGTCCGTTATCCCACGTTCGCTGTCCATAACGCAATGTGAGGTGATTGCGAGCTCCGAGATCAAACCTTCCGTTGTGTAGCGTTCAGACTCATAATTACTATAGGGGGTAGTTTTTGTTACGCCGCTGTCCGCTGTCCCCTATCCGCAGTTTGCCGTCCCCTGTTCGCCATCCGCTGTCCGCCGTCCGCCGTCCCCTGTTTGGTGTCCTCTATCCGCTGTCCCATGTCCGCTGTGGCATGTCCGCTGTCCTCTGTCTGCTGTCCTTTGTGGCCTGTTCGCCGTCCACTGTGGCTCGTCCGTTGTCCGTTGTCCGCCGTCCGCTGTCCCTCATCCGCTGTCCACCGTCCCCTGTCCACTGTACCATGTCCACTGTCCCTTGTCCACCGTCCGCTGTGGCCTGTCCGCTGTCCGCCGTCCGCTGTCCCCTGTCTGTTCTCCCCTGTCCGCCGTCTGCTGTCCCCTGTCCCCTTTCTGCCGTCCGCTATCCCCTGTCCGCCTTCCCCTGTCCGCTGTGGCCTGTCCGCTGTCCGCAGTCTGTTGTCCCCTGTCCGCCGTCCGCTGTTCGCTGTCCCCTTTCCGCCGTCCGCTGTGCCCTATCTGCTATCCGCTGTCCGCCGTCCGCTGTCCCCTGTCCGCCGTCCGCCGTCCCCTGTCCCCTGTCCCCTGTCCGCCGTCCGCCGTCCGCCGTCCGCCGTCCCCTGTCCGCCGTCCGCTGTGCCCTGTCCGCTGTCCGCTGTCCGCCGTCCCCTGTCCCCTTTCTGCCGTCCGCTGTCCCCTGTCCGCCGTCCGCTGTCCCCTGTCCGCCGTGCCCTGTCCGCCGTCCGCTGTGGCCCGTCCGCTATGGCCTGTCCGCTGTCCCCTTTCCGCCGTCCGCCGTCCGCTGTCCCCTATCCGCTGTCCGCCGTCCGCCGTCCGCCGTCCGCCGTCCGCCGTCCCCTGTCCGCCGTCCGCCGTCCCCTGTCCAGAATGTGAGGTGATTGCGAGCTCCGAGCTCAACCTTCCATTGTGCTGCGTTCAGACTTATAACTACTATAGGGGGGTGGTGTTCATGAGGGTGCCGAGTCCATGTGCGGAAATTCGAGTTTGCATTCCAATGCAGGAAATCCGAGTTGCATTGCAATGCAGGATATCCGGGCTGTTTCTGGGCGAGCTGATTCCGGCCGAAGAGAGAGATGACGGAAAGTGAGGTAGTTGCGATCTCCGAGCTCAACCTTCCGTTGTGCTGCGTTCAGACTTATAACTACTATAGGGGGGCGGTGTTCATGAGGGTGCCGAGTCCATGTGCGGAAATCCGAGTTTGCATTGCAATGCAGGATATCCGGGCTGTTTCTGGGCGAGCTGATTCCAGCCGAAGAGAGAGATGACGGAAAGTGAGGTAGTTGCGATCTCCGAGCTCAACCTTCCGTTGTGCTGCGTTCAGACTTATAACTACTATAGGGGGGGCGGTGTTCATGAGGGTGCCGAGTCCATGTGCGGAAATCCGAGTTTGCATTGCAATGCAGGAAATCCGAGTGGCATTGCAATGCAGGATATCCGGGCTGTTTCTAGGCGAGCTGATTCCGGCCGAAGAGAGAGATGACGGAAAGTGAGGTAATTGCGAGCTCCGAGCTCAACCTTCCGTTGTGCTGCATTCAGACTTATAACTACTATAGGGGGGGCGGTGTTCATGAGGGTGCCGAGTCCATGTGCGGAAATCCGAGTTTGCATTGCAATGCAGGAAATCCGAGTTGCATTGCAATGCAGGATATCCGGGCTGTTTTTGGGCGAGCTGATTCAGGGCCGAAGAGAGAGATGACGGAAAGTGAGGTAATTGCGAGCTCCGAGCTCAACCTTCCGTTGTGCTGCGTTCAGACTTATAACTACTATAGGGGGGTGGTGTTCATGAGGGTGCCGAGTCCATGTGCGGAAATCCGAGTTGCATTGCAATGCAGGATATCCGGGCTATTTCTGGGCGAGCTGATTCTATCCGGGCTATTTCTGGGCGAGCTGATTCTATCCGGGCTATTTCTGGGCGACCTGATTCTATCCGGGATGTTTCTGGGCGACCTGATTCTATCCGGGATGTTTCTGGGCAAGCTGATTCTATCCGGGATGTTTCTGGGCGAGCTGATTCTATCCGGCCGAAGAGAGAGATGACGGAAAGTGAGGTAATTGCGAACTCTCGACTCAGCCTTCCGTTGTGCCGCGTTCAGACTTATAACTACTATGGGGGGAGGTGTTTGGGCATTTCATGGCCTGGGGTAAGTCGCAGTGAGCAAGTCGGGTTAGACATGGCGAGCTGCGCACCGGCAAACATCCGGGATATTTGCTGATCGGGTTCTAAGCTGGACGCTGGCATTTCCTCCGGGATAGCGCTGAGTTAGCCGAGTTGTGAGGTGATTGCGAAGACGGAAAGTGAGGTAATTGCGAACACTCGGCTCAGCCTTCCGTTGTGCCGCGTTCAGACTTATAACTACTGTAAGGGGCTGCTTTCAAAGACTTAGCGCTTGGTGCGTTGGTCGGCCCAGAACTGGCGCGTAGGAGATCCGGGTTCATGCATGCCGGAATTCCGAGTTACTTCTGTGGTTGAAAGTTGTTCCTGCAGTCGGCAAGTTTGTTGGCGGGCTGCAAAATGGCTAAGTCATGGCGAGTTGGTAATCGGCGAGCTGTGCAAATGCACCGGGTTGTTTTTTGGTGCAATTCGTCAAGGGTGGCGGCCTGGGGAAGTCGCAGTGAGCAAGTCGGGTTGACACGCGAGCAGCGCACGGGTAGTTTTCTGATCGGGTTCTGCGAAAAACGCACCGGTAGTTTTCGGGTAGTTTTCGGGTAGTTTTTTGAGTTGGCCGAGTTGGCCGAGCTCGCACCGAAGCCGGAAGCCGGGTTGTTTACAGATGACGGAAAGTGAGTTGATTGCGGGATATTTTCTCAGCCTTCCGTTGTGCCGCGTTCAGACTTATAACTACTATGGGGGAAGGTGTTTGGTTGGGCATTTCATGGCGGTGTCCACGCCGACCCCCCCGCGTGCCCCCGTAGGATGGAACCATGTTCTGTGCCAAGGTATACGAGCTGTTTACGAATGGGCAAGTCCCATGAGGGTAGAGCTCGGGCTCCTTGGTGCAGGATAATGTGATTGCTACGGGGACATGCGGAAGCGACCCAAAATCTATGCCGAGGCTCTGTGGGCATCACAGTTGGAACGGAATCGTCATTGGATGCACGCTCAGAACGGTCCCTTTACATTCCAATGCCGTGACCTGATACTGGGATACCTCGGTAGCGTCCGTCTAGCCTCTGGGTTGCTTTAGATGGTTGCGAGATGCCATGCGGGAGGCCGAATAGAGAGATGACGGAAAGTGAGGTAATTGCGAACTCTCGACTTGCTCACTGCGGCCTGGGGAAGTCGCAGTGAGCAAGTCGGGTTGACAGGCGAGCAGCGCACGGGTAGTTTTCTGATCGGGTTCTGTGAAAAACGCACCGGTAGTTTTCGGGTAGTTTTTTGAGTCGGCCGAGTTGGTCGAGCTCGCACCGAAGCCGGAAGCCGGGTTGTTTACAGATGACGGAAAGTGAGTTGATTGCGGGATATTTTCTCAGCCTTCCGTTGTGCCGCGTTCAGACTTATAACTACTATGGGGGAAGGTGTTTGGTTGGGCATTTCATGGCGGTGTCCAGGCCGACCCCCCCGCGTGACCCCGTAGGATGGAACCATGTTCTGTGCCAAGGTATACGAGCTGTTTACGAATGGGCAAGTCCCACGAGGGTAGAGCTCGGGCTCCTTGGTGCGGGATAATGTGATTGCTACGGGGGACATGCGGAAGCGACCCAAAATCTATGCCGAGGCTCTGTGGGCATCACAGTTGGAACGGAATCGTCATTGGATGCACGCTCGGAACGGTCCCTTTAACATTCCAATGCCGTGACCTGATACTGGGATACCTCGGTAGCGTCCGTCTAGCCTCTGGGTTGCTTCAGATGGTTGCGAGATGCCATGCGGGAGGCCGAATAGAGAGATGACGCAAAGTGAGGTAATTGCGAACTCTCGACTTGCTCACTGCGGCCTGGGGAAGTCGCAGTGAGCAAGTCAGGTTGACAGGCGAGCAGCGCACGGGTAGTTTTCTGATCGGGTTCTGTGAAAAACGCACCGGTAGTTTTCGGGTAGTTTTCGGGTAGTTTTTTGAGTCGGCCGAGTTGGTCGAGCTCGCACCGAAGCCGGAAGCCGGGTTGTTTACAGATGACGGAAAGTGAGTTGATTGCGGGATATTTTCTCAGCCTTCCGTTGTGCCGCGTTCAGACTTATAACTACTATGGGGGAAGGTGTTTGGTTGGGCATTTCATGGCGGTGTCCAGGCCGACCCCCCCGCGTGCCCCCGTAGGATGGAACCATGTTCTGTGCCAAGGTATACGAGCTGTTTACGAATGGGCAAGTCCCATGAGGGTAGAGCTCGGGCTCCTTGGTGCGGGATAATGTGATTGCTACGGGGGACATGCGGAAGCGACCCAAAATCTATGCCGAGGCTCTGTGGGCATCACAGTTGGAACGGAATCGTCATTGGATGCACGCTCGGAACGGTCCCTTTAACATTCCAATGCCGTGACCTGATACTGGGATACCTCGGTAGCGTCCGTCTAGCTTCTGGGTTGCTTCAGATGGTTGCGAGATGCCATGCGGGAGGCCGAATAGAGAGATGACGCAAAGTGAGGTAATTGCGAACTCTCGACTCAGCCTTCCGTTGTGCCGCGTTCAGACTTATAACTACTATGGGGGAAGGCGTTTGGTTGGGCATTTCATGGCGGTGTCCAGGCCGACCCCCCCGCGTGCCCCCGTAGGATGGAACCATGTTCTGTGCCAAGGTATACGAGCTGTTTACGAATGGGCAAGTCCCATGAGGGTAGAGCTCGGGCTCCTTGGTGCGGGATAATGTGATTGCTACGGGGACATGCGGAAGCGACCCAAAATCTATGCCGAGGCTCTGTGGGCATCACAGTTGGAACGGAATCGTCATTGGATGCACGCTCGGAACGGTCCCTTTAACATTCCAATGCCGTGACCTGATACTGGGATACCTCGGTAGCGTCTGTATAGCCTCTGGGTTGCTTCAGGTGGTTGCGAGATGCCATGCGGGAGGCCGAATAGAGAGATGACGCAAAGTGAGGTAATTGCGAACTCTCGACTCAGCCTTCCGTTGTGCCGCGTTCAGACTTATAACTACTATGGGGGAAGGCATTTGGTTGGGCATTTCATGGCGGTGTCCAGGCCGACCCCCCCGCGTGCCCCCGTAGGATGGAACCATGTTCTGTGCCAAGGTATACGAGCTGTTTACGAATGGGCAAGTCCCATGAGGGTAGAGCTCGGGCTCCTTGGTGCGGGATAATGTGATTGCTACGGGGACATGCGGAAGCGACCCAAAATCTATGCCGAGGCTCTGTGGGCATCACAGTTGGAACGGAATCGTCATTGGATGCACGCTCGGAACGGTCCCTTTAACATTCCAATGCCGTGACCTGATACTGGGATACCTCGGTAGCGTCTGTATAGCCTCTGGGTTGCTTCAGATGGTTGCGAGATGCCATGCGGGAGGCCGAATAGAGAGATGACGCAAAGTGAGGTAATTGCGAACTCTCGACTCAGCCTTCCGTTGTGCCGCGTTCAGACTTATAACTACTATGGGGGAAGGCGTTTGGTTGGGCATTTCATGGCGGTGTCCAGGCCGACCCCCCCGCGCGCCCCCGTAGGATGGAACCATGTTCTGTGCCAAGGTATACGAGCTGTTTACGAATGGGCAAGTCCCATGAGGGGGTAGAGCTCGGGCTCCTTGGTGCGGGATAATGTGATTGCTACGGGGACATGCGGAAGCGACCCAAAATCTATGCCGAGGCTCTGTGGGCATCACAGTTGGAACGGAATCGTCATTGGATGCACGCTCGGAACGGTCCCTTTAACATTCCAATGCCGTGACCTGATACTGTGATACCTCGGTAGCGTCCGTCTAGCTTCTGGGTTGCTTCAGATGGTTGCGAGATGCCATGCGGGAGGCCGAATAGAGAGATGACGCAAAGTGAGGTAATTGCGAACTCTCGACTCAGCCTTCCGTTGTGCCGCGTTCAGACTTATAACTACTATGGGGGAAGGTGTTTGGTTGGGCATTTCATGGCGGTGTCCATGCCGACCCCCCCGCGTGCCCCCGTAGGATGGAACCATGTTCTGTGCCAAGGTATACGAGCTGTTTACGAATGGGCAAGTCCCATGAGGGTAGAGCTCGGGCTCCTTGGTGCGGGATAATGTGATTGCTACGGGGACATGCGGAAGCGACCCAAAATCTATGCCGAGGCTCTGTGGGCATCACAGTTGGAACGGAATCGTCATTGGATGCACGCTCGGAACGGTCCCTTTAACATTCCAATGCCGTGACCTGATACTGGGATACCTCGGTAGCGTCTGTATAGCCTCTGGGTTGCTTCAGATGGTTGCGAGATGCCATGCGGGAGGCCGAATAGAGAGATGACGCAAAGTGAGGTAATTGCGAACTCTCGACTCAGCCTTCCGTTGTGCCGCGTTCAGACTTATAACTACTATGGGGGAAGGTGTTTGGTTGGGCATTTCATGGCGGTGTCCAGGCCGACCCCCCCGCGTGCCCCCGTAGGATGGAACCATGTTCTGTGCCAAGGTATACGAGCTGTTTACGAATGGGCAAGTCCCATGAGGGTAGAGCTCGGGCTCCTTGGTGCGGGATAATGTGATTGCTACGGGGACATGCGGAAGCGACCCAGATGCTATGCCGAGGCTCTGTGGGCATCACAGTCGGAACGGAATCGTCATTGGATGCACGCTCGGAACGGTCCCCTTAACATTCCAATGCCGTGACCTGATACTGGGATACCTCGGTAGCGTCTGTATAGCCTCTGGGTTGCTTCAGATGGTTGCGAGATGCCATGCGGGAGGCCGAATAGAGAGATGACGCAAAGTGAGGTAATTGCGAACTCTCGACTCAGCCTTCCGTTGTGCCGCGTTCAGACTTATAACTACTATGGGGGAAGGTGTTTGGTTGGGCATTTCATGGCGGTGTCCAGGCCGACCCCCCCGCGTGCCCCCGTAGGATGGAACCATGTTCTGTGCCAAGGTATACGAGCTGTTTACGAATGGGCAAGTCCCATGAGGGTAGAGCTCGGGCTCCTTGGTGCGGGATAATGTGATTGCTACGGGGACATGCGGAAGCGACCCAGATGCTATGCCGAGGCTCTGTGGGTATCACAGTTGGAACGGAATCGTCATTGGATGCACGCTTGGAACGGTCCCTTCAACATTCCAATGCCGTGACCTGATACTGGGATACCTCGGTAGCGTCCGTCTAGGTTCTGGGTTGCTTTAGATGGTTGCGAGATGCCATGCGGAAGGCGGAAGAGGGATATCTCGACCTGGCCTACCGTTGTCCCGAAGAGATCTCGATTGGCATTTGATGGCCTGCCAAACGCGGAAGCCACTCGGATCGGGACACCCAGTTGCTATGCGGAGGCTTTGTGCGCATCACAGTTGGAACGGAATCGGCATTGGACGCACGCTCGGAACGGTCCCTTTATAATCCAATGTCGTGCCTCGTTCCTGCGATGCCTCTGGAGCCTTCGTCTAGCTCTTGGGTCGCTCGAGACAGTGGCCAAAAAGAGCCATTTTCGGTGGAATGACAATTGGCATTGCCAATTGTCACCCCCGCGCGTGCATCCATTCTATGATTGGGGCATATGCAAAACTCGGCGGCTGAATGGACTCGGACTGGGACACCCAGTTGCTATGCGGAGGCTCTGTGGGCATCACAGTTGGAATGGAATCGGCATTGGATGCACGCTCGGAACGGTCCCTTTACAATCCAATGCAGTGACCTGATACTGGGATACCTCGTGCGCCTGCGTCTAGCTCTTGGGTCGCTCGGGAGAAGTTCTGGGGTATGACGCTTGGCATTTGGTGGCGTGCCTATGCTGACCCCGCGCCGCGTGCCCCCTCACATGATCCATGTCCTGTGCCAAGGCATTCGTGCGGCCCTTCGAACGGCCAGTCCCAGGAGGGGACAGCTCGGGCTCCTTGGTGCGGCACATCATTCATGCGGTGGGAGCTTTGCGGAAGCGCGACTCGGATCTCGACACCCAGTTGCTATGCGGAGGCTTTGTAGGCATCACAGTTGTAACGGAATCGGCATTGGACGCACGCTCGGAACGGTCCCTTTACAATCCAATGCAGTGACCTGATACTGGGATGCCTCGTGAGCCTGCGTCTAGCTCTTGGGTCGCTCGAGACAGTCGCGAAAAAGCCACTTTCGGGGGAACGACTGTTGGCATTGCCAATTGCCACCCCCGCGCGTGCTTCCATTCTATGATTGGGGCATATGCAAAACTCGGCGGTTGAATGGACTCGGACACCCAGTTGCTATGCGGAGGCTCTGTGGGCATCACAGTTGAAAGGGAATCGGCATTGGATGCACGCTCGGAACGGTCCCTTTACAATCCAATGCAGTGACCTGATACTGGGATACCTCGTGAGCCTGCGTCTACCTCTTGGGTCGCTCGGGACAAGTTCTGGGGTATGACGCTTGGCATTCGGTGGCGTGCCAAAGCTGACCCCCCGCCGCGTGCTCCCTCTCATGATCCATGTCGTGTGCCAAGGCATTCTTGCGGCCTTTCGAATGGCCAGTCCCAGGAGGGGACAGCTCGGGCTCCTTGGTGCAGCACATCTTTCATGCGATGGGAGCTTTGCGGAATTGCGACTCGGATCGGGACACACCCAGTTGCTATGCGGAGGCTTTGTTGGCATCACAGTTGTAACGGAATCGGCATTGGACGCACGCTCGGAACGGTCCCTTTACAATCCAATGCAGTGACCTGATACTGGGATACCTCGTGAGCCTGCTTCTAGCTCTTGGGTCGCTCGAGACAGTCGCGAAAAAGCCACTTTCGGGGGAACGACTGTTGGCATTGCCAATGGCCACCCCCGCGCGTGCTTCCATTCTATGATTGGGGCATATGCAAAACTCGGCGGTTGAATGGACTAGGACTCGGACACCCGGTTGCTATGCGGAGGCTCTGTGGGCATCGCAGTTTTCACGGAATCGGCATTGGATGCACGCTCGGAACGGTCCCTTTACAATCCAATGCAGTGACCTGATACTGGGATACCTTGTGAGCCTGCGTCTACCTCCTGGGTCGCTCGGGACAAGTTCTGGGGTATGACGCTTGGCATTCGGTGGCGTGCCAAAGCTGACCCCCAGCCGCGTGCCCCCTCGCATGATCCATGTCGTGTGCCAAGGCATTCTTGCGGCCTTTCGAACGGCCAGTCCCAGGAGGGGACAGCTCGGGCTCCTTGGTGCAGCACATCTTTCATGCGATGGGAGCTTTGCGGAAGCGACTCGGATCGGGACACCCAGTTGCTATGCGGAGGCTTTGTTGGCATCACAGTTGTAACGGAATCGGCATTGGACGCACGCTCGGAACGGTCCCTTTACAATCCAATGCAGTGACCTGATACTGGGATGCCTCGTGAGCCTGCGTCTAGCTCTTGGGTCGCTCGAGACAGTCGCGAAAAAGCCACTTTCGGGGGAACGACTGTTGGCATTGCCAATGGCCACCCCCGCGCGTGCTTCCATTCTATGATTGGGGCATATGCAAAACTCGGCGGTTGAATGGACTAGGACTCGGACACCCGGTTGCTATGCGGAGGCTCTGTGGGCATCACAGTTTTCACGGAATCGGCATTGGATGCACGCTCGGAACGGTCCCTTTACAATCCAATGCAGTGACCTGATACTGGGATACCTTGTGAGCCTGCGTCTACCTCCTGGGTCGCTCGGGACAAGTTCTGGGGTATGACGCTTGGCATTCGGTGGCGTGCCAAAGCTGACCCCCAGCCGCGTGCCCCCTCGCATGATCCATGTCGTGTGCCAAGGCATCCTTGCGGCCTTTCGAACGGCCAGTCCCAGGAGGGGACAGCTCGGGCTCCTTGGTGCAGCACATCTTTCATGCGATGGGAGCTTTGCGGAAGCGCGACTCAGATCTGGACGCCCAGTTGTTATGCGGAGGCTTTGTTGGCATCACAGTTGTAACGGAATCGGCATTGGACGCACGCTCGGAACGGTCCCTTTACAATCCAATGCAGTGACCTGATACTGCGATGCCTCGTGAGCCTGCGTCTAGCTCTTGGGTTGCTCGAGACGGTCGCGAAAAAGCCACCTTCGGGGGAACGACTGTTGGCATTGCCAATTGCCACCCCCGCGCGTGCTTCCATTCTATGATTGGGGCATATGCAAAACTCGGCGGTTGAATGGACTCGGACACCCAGTTGCTATGCGGAGGCTCTGTGGGCATCACAGTTTGAAAGGGAATCGGCATTGGATGCACGCTCGGAACGGTCCCTTTACAATCCAATGCAGTGACCTGATACTGGGATACCTGGTGAGCCTGCGTCTACCTCTTGGGTCGCTCGGGACAAGTTCTGGGGTATGACGCTTGGCATTCGGTGGCGTGCCAAAGCTGACCCCCCGCCGCGTGCCCCCTCTCATGATCCATGTCGTGTGCCAAGGCATTCTTGCGGCCTTTCGAACGGCCAGTCCCAGTCCCAGGAGGGGACAGCTCGGGCTCCTTGGTGCAGCACATCTTTCATGCGATGGGAGCTTTGCGGAAGCGCGACTCGGATCTGGACACCCAGTTGTTATGCGGAGGCTTTGTTGGCATCACAGTTGTAACGGAATCGGCATTGGACGCACGCTCGGAACGGTCCCTTTACAATCCAATGCAGTGACCTGATACTGCGATGCCTCGTGAGCCTGCGTCTAGCTCTTGCGTTGCTCGAGACAGTCGCGAAAAAGCCACTTTCGGGGGAACGACTGTTGGCATTGCCAATTGCCACCCCCGCGCGTGCTTCCATTCTATGATTGGGGCATATGCAAAACTCGGCGGTTGAATGGACTCGGACACCCAGTTGCTATGCGGAGGCTCTGTGGGCATCACAGTTTGAAAGGGAATCGGCATTTGGATGCACGCTCGGAACGGTCCCTTTACAATCCAATGCAGTGACCTGATACTGGGATACCTCGTGAGCCTGCGTCTAGCTCTTGGGTCGCTCGGGACAAGTTCTGGGGTATGACGCTTGGCATTCGGTGGCGTGCCAAAGCTGACCCCCCGCCGCGTGCCCCCTCTCATGATGCATGTCGTGTGCCAAGGCATTCTTGCGGCCTTTCGAACGGCCAGTCCCAGTCCCAG
>BSBN01002029.1:132500-162500 GCA_027924645.1 Cunninghamia lanceolata
AAGTGTGGAGTGGGGTTTCCCTTTGGCTCAACCGCATTCCTTCCAAGTCTTGGGTGGGGTTTCCCTCTGCCCCGAACGCATTCCTTCCTTCCAAGTCTTGGGTGGGGTTGCCTGCGCTTGCGAATCCGGTGGGGTTTCTAGAAAATTAAGAGGGGTGGGGTTTCTGCCTATCCGGTGGGGTTTCCGCCTATCCGGTGGGGTTCCTAGAAATTTAGGAGCGGTGGGGTTTCTGCCTATCCGGTGGGGTTTCCGCCTGTCCGGTGGGGTTTCCGAGTGAGGTAATTGCGAAAAAAAATCTCAACCTTCCGTTGTGCTGCGTTCAGACTTATAACTACTATAGGGGAATGGTGTTTGGACGGGCCTGTCAGAGCATTAGCTTACATATATATATATATATATAACGCGAGCGCGGCGACTTGGCGACTTGGGCGACTTGGCGAATTGGCGAATCCATCTCGACCCGTCCCGTCCCGGCAGCCCCGTCCTGATTCTATCCGGGCTGTTTCTGGGCGAGCTGATTCTATCCGGGATGTTTCTGGGCGCGCTGATTCTATCCGGGCTGTTTCTGGGCGAGCTGATTCTATCCGGGCTGTTTCTGGGCGAGCTGATTCCGGGCTGATTCTATCCGGGATGTTTCTGGGCGAGCTGATTCTATCCGGGCTGTTTCTGGGCGAGCTGATTCCGGCCGACTTGGCGAATTGGCGAATCCATCTCGACCCGTCCCGTTCCGGCAGCCCCGTCCTGGCAGTCCCGTCCCGACTTGGGCGAGTTGGTGACTTGGCGACCTCGACGACTTGGCCCCCCGAAGAATCCATCACGTCCCGCCCTGTCCAGTCCTGCCCCGCCCCGTCCCGACTTGGGCGAGTTGGCGACTTCGGTCGCGGCGAGCTGGGCGACTTGGCACCCCAAAGAATCCATATTTTTCAAGAGTGGGATTTCGCCGACTGTCCTGCCTGTCGCGGCCGCCCCATCCACCCGGACTGTCCCGTCCGTCCTGTCCACCCCGGCTGCCCCGTCCACCCTGTCCGCCCCGACCACCCCGATTGTCCCGCTCGTCCCCGTCCCGACCATCCTGTCCGCCCCGTCCCCGCGCTCGTGAATCCGTTTTTTTTTTTTTTTTTTTTCCAAGTGTGGAGTGGGGTTTCCCTTTGGCTCAGCCGCATTCCTTCCAAGTCTTGGGTGGGGTTTCCCTCTGCCCCGACCGCATTCCTTCCTTCAAAGTCTTGGGTGGGGTTGCCTGCGCTCGTGAATCCGTTTTTTTCTTCCAAGTGTGGAGTGGGGTTTCCCTTTGGCTCAACCGCATTCCTTCGAAGTCTTGGCTGGGGGGGGGGGGTTTCCCTATGCCCCGACGGCATTCCTTCCTTCCAAGTCTTGGGTGGGGTTGCCTGCGCTCGTGAATCCATTTTTTATTTTTTTTTTCCAAGTGTGGAGTGGGGTTTGCCTTTGGCTCAGCGGCATTCCTTTCAAGTCTTGGGTGGGGTTGCCTGCGCCCACCAATCCATATTTTTCAAGTGTGGAGTGGGGTTTCTCCGACTGTCCTGCCTGTCGTGGCCGCCCCACCCATCCCGACTGTCCCGTCCGTCCTGTCCACCCCGGCTGCCCCGTCCACCCTGTCCGCCCCGCTCGTCCCCGTCCCCGTCACGTCCCCGTCCCGTCACGTTCCTTCCCAGTCTTGAGTGGGGTTTCCCTCCGCCCCGACTGCATCCATTCCGAGTCTTGCACCTACGCCCGTGGAGAGGGGTTTCCATTTGCATCCGTCCCCGTCCCCATCCGCGTCCCCGTCCCCGTCCCCGTCCCTGTCCCCGTCGCCGCCCCGCCCCGGCAACCCTGTCCCGTCCCGACTTGGGTCGCGGCGACTTGGGTCGCGGCGACTTGGCCCCCAAAGGAATCTGTCGCGCCCCGCCCCGCACCTGCAACCCCGCCCCGCCCCTGCAACCCCGTCCCGACTTGGGCGAGTTGGCGACTTGGGTCGCGGCAACTTGGCCCCCCGAAGAATCCGTCCGCGTCCCTGTCCCTATACCCCCCGCCGCCCCGCCCCGGCAACCCTGTCCCGTCGCGACTTGGGTCGCGGCGACTTGGTCCCACAAAGAATCTGTCGCGCCCCGCTCCGTCCCGTCGCGTCACGCCCCGTCCCGTCGCGTCACGCCCCGTCCCGTCCCGCGCCGCGCCGCCCCGTCTCGACTTGGGTCGCGGCAACTTGGCCCTCCGAAGAATCCGTCTCGCCCCGCCCCGTCCCGCCCCGTCCCCGTCCGGTGGGGTTTCTGGAAAATTAAGAGCGGTGGGGTTTCTAGAAAATTAGGACTGGTGGGGTTTCTAGAAAATTAGGACTGGTGGGGTTTCCGCCTATTCGGTGGGGTTTCTAGAAAATTAGGAGCGGTGGGGTTTCTGCCTATCCGGTGGGGTTTCTCGAAAAGTAGGACCGGTGGGGTTTCTCGTCCCGCCGCGCCGCGCCCCACCCCGACAGCACCGCCCCGCCCGTCCCGACTTGGGCGACCTGGCACCCCAAAGAATCCGTCCCGCCCCGCCCCGGCAACCCTGTCCCGTCCCGACTTGGGTCGCGACGACTCGCCCCCGCAAAGAATCTGTCGCGCCCCGCCCCGTCCCGTCGCGTCCCGCCCCGCCCCGTCCCGCCTCGTCCGACTTGGCACCCCAGAGAATCCGTCCCGCCGCGCCCCGTCCCGACTTGGGTCGCGGCGACTTGGCCCCCCAAAGAATCTGTCGTGCCCCGTCGCGTCCCGCCCCGTCCCGTCGCGTCCCGCCCCGCCCCGTCGCGTCCCGCCCCGCCCCGCGCCGCCCGCCCCGCCCCGCCCCGTCCCGACTTGGGCGAGTTGGCGAGTTGGTCCCCCCGAAGAATCCGTCCGCGTCCGCGTCCCCGTCCCTATACCCGTCGCTGCCCCGCCCCGGCAACCCTGTCCTGTCCCGACTTGGGTCGGGGCGACTTGGCCCCCCAAAGAATCTGCCCCGCCCCCCAACCCCGTCCCGCACCGCTCCGTCTCGCCCCGCCCCGCACCGTCCCACCCCGCCCCACAACCCCGTCCCGGCAGCCCCGTCCTGGACGACTTGGCACCCCAAAGAATCCGCCCCGTCCCGACTTGGGCGAGTTGGCGACTTGGCCCCCAAAAGAATCCGTCCCGCCCCGTCCCGACTTGGGCGAGTTGGCGACTTGCCCCCCCCAAAGAATCCGCCCCGTCCCGACTTGGGCGAGTCGGCGACTTGCCCCCCCAAAGAACCCGCCCCGCCGCGCCCCCACCCGTCCCCGTCCCCGTCCCGACTTGGGTCGCGGCGACTCGCCCCCCCAAAGAATCTGTCGCGTCCCGCCCTCTCCCGCCGCGCCCCGCCCTGCACCTGCAACCTCGTCCCGTCCCGCCCCGCCCCTGCAACCCCGTCCCGACTTGGGCGAGTTGGCGACTTGGCCCCCCGAAGAATCCGTCCCGCCCCGCCCCGCCCCGCCCCGCCCCACACCACACCGCCCCACCCCACAACCCCGTCCCGTCCCGACTTGGGCGACTCGGCACCCCAAAGAATCCGTCCCGCCCCGCCCCGGCAACCCTGTCCCGTCCCGACTTGGGTCACGGCGACTCGCCCCCGCAAAGAACCTGTCGCGCCCCGCTCCGTCCCGTCGCGTCCCGCCCCGCCCCGCACCTGCAACCCCGCCCCGTCCCGCCTCGTCCGACTTGGCACCCCAAAGAATCCGTCCCACCGCGCCCCGTCCCGACTTGGGTCGCGGCGACTTGGCACCCCAAAGAATCTGTCGTGCCCCATCGCGTCCCGCTCCGTCCCGTCGCGTCCCGCCCCGTCGCGTCGCGTCGCGTCCCGCCCCGCACCGCACCTGCAAACCCGTCCCGACTTGGGCGAGTTGGCGAGTTGGCCCCCCGAAGAATCCGTCCGCGTCCCTGTCCCTATACCCGTCGCCGCCCCGGCAACCCTGTCTTGTCCCGACTTGGGCCGCGGCAGAGAATCCGCCCCGCCCCCCAACCCCGTCCCGCACCGCTCCGTCTCGTCCCGCCCCGCCCCACAACCCCGTCCCGGCAAACCCGCCCCGCCCCGCCCCGTCCCGACTTGGGCGATTTGGCGACTTGGCCCCCAAAAGAATCCATCCCGCCCCATCCCGCCACACCCCTGCAACCCCGTCCCGCCCCGTCCCGACTTGGGCGAGTTGGCGACTTGCCCCCCCAAAGAATCCGCCCCGTCCCGCCCAGCCCCGTCCCGCCGCGCCGCGCCCCCACCCGTCCCCGTCCCGACTTGGGTCGCGGCGACTCGCCCCCCCAAAGAATCTGTCGCGCCCCGCTCCGTCCCGTCGCGTCCCGCCCCGCCCCGCCCCGCCCCGCACCCGCAACCTCGCCCCGCCTCTGCAACCCCGTCCCGACTTGGGCGAGTTGGCGACTTGGGTCGCGGCAACTTGGCCCCCCGAAGAATCCGTCCCGCCCCGCCCCGCCCCGTCACGTCCAGCCCCGTCGCCGTCCGGTGGGGTTTCTAGAAAATTAAGAGCGGTGGGGTTTCTAGAAAATTAGCACTGGTGGGGTTTCCGCCTATTCGGTGGGGTTTCTAGAAAATTAGGAGCGGTGGGGTTTCTGCCTATCCGGTGGGGTTTATCGAAAAGTAGGAGCGGTGGGGTTTCCGCCTGCCCCGTCCCGACTTGGGCGACTTGGCACCCCAAAGAATCCGTCCCGCCGCGCCCCGCCCCGGCAACCCTATCCCGTCCCGACTTGGGTCGCGGCGACTTGGCCCCCCAAAGAATCCGTCGCGCCCCGTCGCGTCCCGCCCCGTCCCGCACCGGCAACCCCGTCCCGTCCCGTCTCGCACCGCCCGGCCCCTGCAACCCCGTCCCGTCCCGCCCCGCCCCTGCAACCCCGTCCCGACTTGGGCGAGTTGGCGACTTGGGCCGCGGCAACTTGGCCCCCCGAAGAATCCGTCCCGCCCCGCCCCGCCCCGTCGCCGCCCGGTGGGGTTTCTAGAAAATTAGGACTGGTGGGGTTTCTAGAAAATTAGGAGCGGTGGGGTTTCTGCCTATCCGGTGGGGTTTATTGAAAAGTAGGAGCGGCGGGGTTTCCGCCTACCCCGTCCCGACTTGGGCGACTTGGCACCCCAAAGAATCCGTCCCGCCGCGCCCTGCCCCGGCAACCCTGTCCCATCCCGACTTGGGTCGCGGCGACTTGGCCCCCGAAAGAATCTGTCGCACCCCGCCCCGTCCCGTCGCGTCCCGTCCCGCCCCGCCCCGTCGCGTCCCGCCCCGCCCCGCACCGCACCTGCAACCCCGTCGCGTCCCGCCCCGCCCCGCCCCGCCTCGCCCCGTCCCCACTTGGGCGGGTTGGCGACTTGGCCCCCCGAAGAATCCATCCGCGTCCGCGTCCGCGTCCCTGTCCCTATACCCGTCGCCGCCCCGCCCCGCCGCGCCCTGCCCCGGCAACCCTGTCCCGTCCCGACTTGGGTCGCGGCGACTTGGCCCCCCAAAGAATCTGTCGCGCCCCGTCGCGTCCCGCACCGTCCCGCCCTGCCCCGCACCTGCAACCCCGTCCCGTCCCGCCCCGCCCCGTCTCGCACCGCCCGGCCCCTGCGACCCCGTCCCGCCCCGCCCCGACTTGGGCGAGTTGCCGACTTGGGTCGCGGCAACTTGGCCCCCCGAAGAATCCGCCCCGCCCCGCCCCGCCCCGCCCCGTCCCGTCCCGACTTGGACGACTTGGCACCCCAAAGAATCCGCCCCGTCCCGACTTGGGCGAGTTGGCGACTTGGCCCCCACAAGAATCCGTCCCGCCCCATCCCGCCACACCCCTGCAACCCCGTCCCGACTTGGGCGAGTTGGCGACTTGCCCCCCCCCCCCCCCCCCAAAGAATCTGTCCCGTCTCGCCCCGCCCCGCCCCCACCCGTCCCCACCCTGGCAGTCCCGTCCCGACTTGGGCGAATTGGTGACTTCGGCCGTGACGACTTGGCCACCCAAAGAATCCATCCCGTCCAGCGCCGCCCCGTCCCGTCCCGACTTGGGCGAGTTGGCGACTTCTTTTGCGGCGACTTGGCCCCCGAATGAAACCATCTCGACCCGTCCCATCCACCCAGACTGTCCCGTCCGTCCTGTCCGCCCCGACCACCCCGATTGTCCCGCTCGTCCCCGTCCCGACCACCTGTCCGCCCCGTCCTGTCCCCGTCCCGTCCCGTCCCCGTCCCTGCGCTCGTGAATCCTTTTTTTTTTTTTTTCCAAGTGCGGAGTGGGGTTTCCCTTTGGCTCAGCCGCATTCCTTCCAAGTCTTGGGTGGGGTTGCCTGCGCTCGTGAATCCGCCCGGTGGGGTTTCTAGAAAATTAAGAGCGGTGGGGTTTCCGCCTGTCCAGTGGGATTTCTAGAAAATTAGGAGTGGTGGGGTTTCTAGAAAATTAGGAGCGGTGGGGTTTCCGCCTATCCGGTGGGGTTTCCGCCTGCCCCGCCCCGTCCTGGCTTGGGCGAGTTGGCGACTTGGCCACCCAAAGAATCGGTCACGCCCTGCTCCGTCGGGCCCCGTCTCGTCCCGCCCCGCCCCGTCCTGCCCCGCCCCGTCTCGACTTGGGCGAGTTGGCAACTTGGCCCCGCCCCGCCCCGCCCCGTCCCGTCTCGCCCCACCCCACCCCGTCCCCGTCCCGTCCGGTGGGGTTTCTGGAAAATTAAGAGCGGTGGGGTTTCTAGAAATTTAGGAGTGGTGGGGTTTCTGCCTATTCGATGGGGTTTCTAGAAAATTAGGAGCGGTGGGGTTTCTGCCCGTCCGGTGGGGTTTCTAGAAAATTAGGAGCGGTGGGGTTTCCGCCTATCCGGTGGGGTTTCTCGAAAAGTAGGAGCGGTGGGGTTTCCGCCTGCCCCGTCCCGTCCCGACTTGGGCGAGTTGGCGACTTGGACCCCCAAAGAATCCGCCCCGCCCCGCCCCGGCAACGCCGTCCCGTCCAGCCCCGTCTCGACTTGGGCGAGTTGGCAACTTGGCCCCGCAAACAATCTGTCCCGCCCCCGCCCCGCCCCTCCCCGCCCCGTCCCGCCTTGGGCGAGTTGGCAACTTGGCCCCCCAAACAATCTGTCCCGCCCCGCCCCGCCCCGTCCCGTCCCGCCCCGTCCCGCCCCGCCCCGGCAACGCCGTCCCGTCCAGCCCCGTCTCGACTTGGGCGAGTTGGCAACTTGGCCCCCCAAAGAATTCGTCCCGCCCCGTCCCGTCCGGTGGGGTTTCCGCCTGTTCAGTGGGATTTCTAGAAAATTAGGAGCGGTGGGGTTTCCGCCTGTTCGGTGGGGTTTCTAGAAAATTAGGAGCGGTGGGGTTTCCGCCTGTCCGGTGGGGTTTCTGGAAAATTAGGAGCGGTTGGGTTTCTCGTAAAGTAGGAGCGGTGGGGTTTCCGCCCACCCCGCCCCGTCGTGCCCCGTCCCATC
The DNA here is from genome assembly GCA_027924645.1 of Cunninghamia lanceolata. Taxonomy (NCBI): domain Eukaryota; kingdom Viridiplantae; phylum Streptophyta; class Pinopsida; order Cupressales; family Cupressaceae; genus Cunninghamia; species Cunninghamia lanceolata. The sequence continues at coordinate 139,875 of BSBN01002029.1, forward strand.
CCGCCCCGTCCCGACTTGGGTGAGTTGGCGACTTGGCCCCCCAAAGAATCCGTCCCGCCCCGCCCCGTCCCCATCCCCATCCCCGTCCCCATCCTGCCCCGTCCGGTGGGGTTTCTAGAAAATTAGGAGTGGTGGGGTTTCTGCCTATTCGGTGGGGTTTCTAAAATATTAGTAGCGGTGGGGTTTCCGCCTGCCTCGTCCCATCCCGTCCCGTCCCGCCGCGCCGCGCCCCGCCTCGGCAGCGCCGTCCCGTCCCGCCGCGCCGCGCCCCGCCTCGGCAGCGCCGTCCCGTCCCGCCCCGTCCTGACTTGGGCGAGTTGGCGACTTGGCCCCCCAAAGAATCCGTCCTGCCCCGCCCCGTCCCGACTTGGGCGAGTTGGCAACTTGGCCCCCCAAAGAATCCGTCCCGTCCCGTCCCGACTTCGGTCGCGGCGACTTGGTGACCTGGGCGACTTGGCCCCCGAATGAAGCCATCTCCACCCGTCTCGTCCTAACTTGGGCGAGTTGGCGACATAGGATGGCATCGAGTAAAGAGGTGAGTAGAAAAGCGCAACGCCCAACCAAAAACTAAAAAGGGTGCAACACCGGGACTTCCCGGGAGGTCACCCATCCCAGTACTACTCCGGCCCAAGCGCGCTTAACTGCGGAGTTCTGATGGGATCCGGTGCACTAACGCTGGTATGATCGCACCCAACATGAAATTGTCTTCACGCTCTTGTTGTATAATGGCACCGGCCGTCCCGGTGGGGATTCTACAAAGTTAGGAGCGGTGGCGTTTCCGGAAAATCTGGTCTGGTGGGGTTTCCACAAGAACTGGTCCGGTGGGGTTTCTGTAAAATCTGGTTCAGGTTTCAGGGTTTCAGGGTTTCAGGGTTCGGGGTTCAGGGTTCAGGGTTTCAGGTTCAGGGTTCAGGGTTTCAGGGTTCAGGGTTCAGGGTTCAGGGTTTCGGGGTTTCAGGGTTCAGGGTTTCAGGGTTCAAGGTTTCAGGGTTTCAGGGTTCAGGGTTCAGGGTTTCGGGTTCAGGGTTCAGGGTTTTAGGGTTCAGGGTTTCAGGGTTTCAGGGTTCAGGGTTCAGGGGTTCAGGGTTTCAGGGTTCAGGGTTGAGGGTTTCAGGGTTCAGGGTTCAGGGTTTCAGGGTTTCAGGGCTTCAGGGTTCAGGGTTCAGGGTTTCAGGGTTGAGGGTTAAGGTTTCAGGGTTCAGGGTTTCAGTGTTCAAGGTTTCAGGGTTTGGGGTTCAGGGTTTGGGGTTCGGGTTCAGTGTTCGGGTTTCAGGGTTCAGGGCTTCAGGGTTCAGGGTTTCAGGGTTCGGGGTTCAGGTTCGGGTTTCAGGGTTCAGGGTTCAGGGTTCAGGGTTCAGGGTTTCAGGGTTCAGGGTTCCGGGTTCCAGGGTTCAGGGTTCGGGGTTCGGGGTTCAGGGTTCGGGGTTTAGGGTTCAGGGTTTCAGGGTTCAGAGTTTCAGGGTTCAGGGTTCAGGGTTCCGGTTCAGCGTTCGGGTTTCAGGGTTCGGGGTTCAGCGTTTGGGGTTCAGCGTTCAGGGTTCGGGTTTTAGGGTTCGGGTTTCAGGGTTCGGGGTTTCAGGGTTCGGGTTTCAGGGTTCAGGTTTCAGGGTTCAGGGTTTCAGGGTTCAGGGTTGAGGGTCCGGGGTTGAGGGTTGAGGGTTCGGGGTTCAGGGTTCGGGGTTCAGGGTTTCAGTGTTCAGGGTTCTGGGTTCAAGGTTCAAGGTTCAAGGTTCAGGGTTCAGGGTTCAGGGTTCAGGGTACAGGGTTCAGGGTTCGGGGTTCAGGGTTCGTGGCTCAGGGTTTCAGGGTTCGGGGTTCGGGGTTCAGGGTTCGAGGTTTCAGGGTTTCAGGGTTCAGGGTTCAGGGTTTCAGGGTTTCAGGGTTCAGGGTTCAGGGTTTCAGGGTTCATGGTTCTAGGGGTTAGGGTTCAGGGTTCAGGGTTTGGGTTTCAGGGTTCAGGGTTCAGGGTTTCAGGGTTCAGGGTTCAGGGTTCAGGGTTTCAGGGTTCTAGGGTTCAGGGTTTCAGGGTTCTAGGGTTCAGGGTTCAGGGTTCAGGGTTCAGGGTTCAGGGTTTCAAGGGTTCAGGGTTTAGGGTTTCAGGGTTCAGGGGTTCGGGTTTCAAGGTTCAAGGGTTCGGGGTTCGGGGTTCAGGGTTCAGGGTTTCGGGTTCAGGGTTCAGGGTTCAGGGTTTCAGGGTTCAGGGTTTCGGGTTTCAGGGTTCAGGGTTCATGGTTCAGGGTTCAGGGTTTCAGGGTTTAGGGTTCAGGGTTCAGGGTTCAGGGTTTCAGGGTTTCAGGGTTCAGGGTTCAGGGTTTCAAGGTTCAGGGTTTCAGGGTTCAGGGTTCAGGTTCAGGGTCTAGGTTTCAGGGTTCAGGGTTTCAGGGTTGAGGGTTAAGGTTTCAGGGTTCAGGGTTTCAGTGTTCAAGGTTTCAGGGTTTGGGGTTCAGGGTTTGGGGTTCGGGTTCAGTGTTCGGGTTTCAGGGTTCAGGGCTTCAGGGTTCAGGGTTTCAGGGTTCGGGGTTCAGGTTCGGGTTTCAGGGTTCAGGGTTCAGGGTTCAGGGTTCAGGGTTTCAGGGTTCAGGGTTCCGGGTTCCAGGGTTCAGGGTTCGGGGTTCGGGGTTCAGGGTTCGGGGTTTAGGGTTCAGGGTTTCAGGGTTCAGAGTTTCAGGGTTCAGGGTTCAGGGTTCCGGTTCAGCGTTCGGGTTTCAGGGTTCGGGGTTCAGCGTTTGGGGTTCAGCGTTCAGGGTTCGGGTTTTAGGGTTCGGGTTTCAGGGTTCGGGGTTTCAGGGTTCGGGTTTCAGGGTTCAGGTTTCAGGGTTCAGGGTTTCAGGGTTCAGGGTTGAGGGTCCGGGGTTGAGGGTTGAGGGTTCGGGGTTCAGGGTTCGGGGTTCAGGGTTTCAGTGTTCAGGGTTCTGGGTTCAAGGTTCAAGGTTCAAGGTTCAGGGTTCAGGGTTCAGGGTTCAGGGTACAGGGTTCAGGGTTCGGGGTTCAGGGTTCGTGGCTCAGGGTTTCAGGGTTCGGGGTTCGGGGTTCAGGGTTCGAGGTTTCAGGGTTTCAGGGTTCAGGGTTCAGGGTTTCAGGGTTTCAGGGTTCAGGGTTCAGGGTTTCAGGGTTCATGGTTCTAGGGGTTAGGGTTCAGGGTTCAGGGTTTGGGTTTCAGGGTTCAGGGTTCAGGGTTTCAGGGTTCAGGGTTCAGGGTTCAGGGTTTCAGGGTTCTAGGGTTCAGGGTTTCAGGGTTCTAGGGTTCAGGGTTCAGGGTTCAAGGTTCAGGGTTCAGGGTTTCAAGGGTTCAGGGTTTAGGGTTTCAGGGTTCAGGGGTTCGGGTTTCAAGGTTCAAGGGTTCGGGGTTCGGGGTTCAGGGTTCAGGGTTTCGGGTTCAGGGTTCAGGGTTCAGGGTTTCAGGGTTCAGGGTTTCGGGTTTCAGGGTTCAGGGTTCATGGTTCAGGGTTCAGGGTTTCAGGGTTTAGGGTTCAGGGTTCAGGGTTCAGGGTTTCAGGGTTTCAGGGTTCAGGGTTCAGGGTTTCAAGGTTCAGGGTTTCAGGGTTCAGGGTTCAGGTTCAGGGTCTAGGTTTCAGGGTTCAGGGTTTCAGGGTTCGGGGTTCGGGTTTCAGGGTTCAGGGTTCAGGGTTCCAGGGTTCGGGGTTCAGGGTTCAGGGTTTCGGGGTTCAGAGTTTCAGGGTTCGGGGTTCAGGGTTCCGGTTCAGGGTTCGGGTTTCAGGGTTCGGGGTTCAGGGTTCGAGGTTGAGCGTTCGGGTTTCAGGGTTCAGCGTTCGGGTTTCAGGGTTCAGGTTTCAGGGTTCGGGGTTTCAGGGTTCAGGGTTCAGGGTTCACGGTTTCAGGGTTCAGGGTTCAGGGTTCGGGGTTGAGGGTTGAGGGTTCAGGGTTTCAGGGTTCAGGGTTCAGGGTTTCAGGGTTCAGGGTTCTGGGTTCGGGGTTCAAGGTTCAAGGTTCAGGGTTCAGGGTTCAGGGTTCAGGGTTCGGGGTTCAGGGTTCGTGGCTTAGGGTTTCAGGGTTCAGGGTTCGGGGTTCGGGGTTTAGGGTTCGAGGTTTCAGGGTTCAGGGTTTAAGGGTTCGGGTTTCAGGGTTCAGGTTTCAGGATTTCAGGGTTCCAGGGTTTCAGGCTTCAGGGTTTCAGGGTTCTGGGTTTCAGGGTTCAGGGTTCTGGGGTTCAGGGTTCCGGGGTTCAGGGTTCATGGTTTCAGGGGTCAGGGTTTCAGGGTTCAGGGTTCAGGGTTCAGGGGTTAGGGTTTTAGGGGTTAGGGTTTTAGGGGTTTAGGGTTTCAGGGGTCAGGGTTTCAAGGTTCAGGGTTCAGGGTTTTAGGGTTCAGGGTTCAGGGTTCAGTGTTCAGCGGTGAGGGTTCAGGGTTCAGGGTTCAGTGTTCAGCGGTGAGGGTTCAGGGTTTCAGGGTTCAGGGTTTCAGGGTTCAGGTTCCAGGGTTCAGGTTTCAGGGTTCAGGGTTTCAGGGTTCAGGGTTCAGGGTTCCAGGGTTGAAGGTTCCAGGTTCGGAGTTCAGGGTTCGGGGTTTCAGGGTTCGGGGTTCAGGGTTCCAGGGTTCACGGTTCCAGGGTTCACGGTTGTAGGGTTCAGGGTTTCAGGGTTCAGGGTTTCAGGGTTCAGGGTTTTAGGGTTCGTGGTTCAGGGTTCGGGTTTCAAGGTTCAGGGTTCAGGGTTCCGTGTTCAGGGTTCGGGGTTCAGGGTTCGGGGTTCAGGGTTCGGGGTTTCAGGGTTCAGAGTTTCAGGGTTCAGGGTTCAGGGTTCCGGTTCAGGGTTCGGGTTTCAGGGTTCGGGGTTGAGGGTTGAGGGTTCAGGGTTCGGGTTTCAGGGTTCAGGGTTCAGGTTTCAGGGTTCGGGTTTCAGGGTTCAGTGTTTCAGGGTTCCGGGTTTCAGGGTCCGGGTTCAGGGTTCGGGTTTCAGGGTTCAGGTTTCAGGGTTCAGGGTTTCAGGGTTCAGGGTTTCAGGGTTCAGGTTTCCGGGTTCGGGGTTCAGGGTTCAGGGTTTCAGGGTTCAGAGTTTCAGGGTTCAGGGTTTAGGGTTCCGGTTTAGGGTTCGGGTTTCAAGGTTCGGGGTTTAGGGTTCGGGGTTCAGGGTTCGGGTTTCAGGGTTCAGGGTTCGGGTTTCAGGGTTCGGGTTTCAGCGTTCCGGGTTTCAGGGTTCGAGGTTTCAAGGTTCGGGTTCAGGGTTCGGGTTTCAGGGTTCGGGTTTCAGGGTTCAGGGTTTCAGGGTTCAGGGTTTCAGGGTTCAGGGTTGAGGGTCGAGGGTTGAGGGTTGAGGATTGAGGGTTTAAGGGTTCAGGGTTCAGTGTTCTTGGTTCGGGGTTCAAGGTTCGGGGTTCAGGGTTCGGGGTTCAGGGTTTCGGGGCTCAGGGTTTCGAGGCTCAGGGGTTCGGGGTTCAGGGTTCGGGTTTCAGGGTTCAGGGTTTCAGGGTTCAGGGTTTCAGGGTTCGGGTTTCAGGGTCCAGGGTTCAGGGTTCCAGGGTTTCGGGTTCCGGGTTTCAGGGTTCAGGGGTTCAGGGTTCAGGGTTTCAGGGTTCAGGGTTTCAGGGGTCAGGGTTTCAGGGTTCAGGGTTCAGGGTTCAGGGTTTAGGGGTGAGGGTTTTAGGGGTTAGGGTTTTAGGGGTTTAGGGTTTTAGGGGTTAGGGTTCATGGTTCAGGGTTCAGGGTTCAGGGTTTTAGGGTTCAGGGTTCAGGGTTCAGGGTTCAGGGTTCAGGGTTTCAGGGTTCAGGGTTCAGGGTTCAGCGTTCAGCGTTCAGCGTTGAGGGTTCAGGGTTTCAGGGTTCAGGGTTTCAGGGTTCGGGTTCCAGGGTTCAGGGTTTCAGGGTTTAGGGTTTCAGGGTTCAGGGTTCCAGGGTTCAGGGTTCCAGGGTTTGTGGTTTAGGGTTCGGGGTTCCAGGGTTCGGGGTTCAGGGTTCGGGGTTCAGGGTTCCAGGGTTCAGGGTTCAGGGTTCAGGGTTCCAGGGTTCAGGGTTCGGGGTTCGGGGTTCGGGGTTCGGGGTTCAGGTTTCAGGGTTCGGGGTTTCAGGGTTCAGGGTTTCAGGGTTCAGGGTTTCAAGGTTCGGTGTTTCAGGGTTCAGGGTTTCAGTGTTCAGGGTTCAGTGTTCAGGGTTCAGGGTTTCAGGGTTCAGGGTTCAGGGTTCAGGGTTCAGGGTTTCAGGGTTTCAAGGTTCGGGGTTTCAGGGTTCGGGTTTCAGGGTTCGGGTTTCAGGGTTCGGGTTTCAGGGTTCAGTGTTCGGGGTTCAGGGTTTTAGGGTTCAGGGTTCAGGGTTCAGGGTTTCAGGGTTCAGGGTTCCGGGTTCAGGGTTCCGGGTTCAGGGTCCGGGTTTCAGGGTTCCGGGGTTCAGGGTTCAGGGGTTCAGGGGTCAGGGGTTCAGGGGTCAGGGTTTCAGGGTTCAGGGTTTCAGGGTTCAGGGTTCAGGGGTCAGGGTTCAGGGGTTAGGGTTCAGGGGTTAGGGTTTTAGGGTTTAGGGTTTTAGGGGTTTAGGGTTTTAGGGGTTAGGGTTCAGGGTTCAGGGTTCAGGGTTTCAGGGTTCAGGGTTCAGGGTTCAGGGGTTAGGGCTTCAGGGGTTAGGGTTTTGGGTTTTAGGGTTTAGGGTTTAGGGTTTTAGGGTTTTAGGGTTTAGGGTTTTAGGGTTTAGGGTTTAGGGTTTTGGGTTTAGGGTTTTAGGGTTTAGGGTTTTGGGTTTAGGGTTTTAGGGTTTAGGGTTTTAGGGTTTTGGGTTTAGGGTTTTGGGTTTAGGGTTTAGGGTTTAGGGTTTTGGGTTTAGGGTTTTAGGGTTTAGGGTTTTAGGGTTTAGGGGTTTTCGAAAGATCTGGTTCGGTGTTGTTTCCACAAGAACTGGTCCGGTGGGGTTTCCATAAATCTGGGCCGGTGGGGTTTCTGTGAAATCTGGTATAGTGCGGTTTCTGTAAAATCTGGTCCGGCGGGGTATCCTCAAAATCAAGTCTGGTGGGGTTTCCAGATAATTCAAGTCGATGGGGTTCCCGTAAAATTTAGGACGGGGGAGCTTGGCAAGTTGGGCCATCTCGACAACTCTGGAGACCGGGGGGACTTGGGTGAATGGGTGACCTGGCCCGAGGGACTTGTTCGACCTAAGGGGGCTTGGACGGCGCAGGGGTAAGCTAACATTTCAAAACATGGTCGGCGACATGCGCTGTTGGACGTCGTTAGCTAGTGCGGATGAGGCCTGTCCAGAGGTTGACTCGTGCCACTTCGCCAACGTCAGTGGGTGTCGTTGTTTAGGAAAGGGGGCGAGGCCCATTGTAAGGAATGCAATTGGGACAAGCTCTGGGGGATGTTGTTCGAGCCCCGTTTTGGGGAACGGGGTTGGGGCCCACTGTTGGGGAAGTCAACGGGGAAGGGTGTTTTGGCCCAGTGTCGGGGTGTGTCAAGGAGGAAAGGGGTTCGGGTCTCATGCTTAGCATTGGGGAATGTCGTCGGAGTGCGAGGTCGGGGCCTAATGTTGGGGAGCATCGTCAGTGAACGTGTTTCGGGGCGAGTGTTGGGGAAAGCCATTGCGGAGTGGAGTCGAGGCCTGCTGTTAGGGGACCTGGGGTTCTCATAAAATCTGGTCCGGTCGGGTTTCGTAAAATTTGGTACGGTGGGGTTTCCACAAAGCCTGGTCCGGTGGGGTTTTCATAAAATCTGGTCCGGTGGGGTTTCCACAAGAACTGGTCCGGTGGGGTTTCCGTAAAATCTGGTCTGGTGGGGTTTCCGTAAAATCTGGTCTGATGGGGTTTCCACAAAATCTGGTCTAGTGCGGTTTCTGTAAAATCTGGTCCGGCGGGGTATCCTCAAAATTAAGTCCGGTGGGGTTTCCAGATAATTCAATTGGATGGGGTTCCCATAAAATTCAGGACGGGGGGCTTGCTTGGCAAGTTGGGCCAACTCAACGACTCTGGAGACCGGGGGACTTGGGTAAATGGGTGACCTAGCCCGAGGGACTTGTTCGACCTAAGGGGGCTTGGACGGTCGAGGGGTAAGCCAACATTTCAAAAACATGGTCGGCGACATGCGCCGTTGGACGTTGTTAACTAGTGCACTGAGGCCTGTCCAGAGGTTGACTCGTACCACTTCGCCAATGTCAGTGGGCATCGTTGTTTAGGAAAGGGGGCGAGGCCCATTGTAGGGAACGTAATTGGGACAAGCTCTGGGGGATGTCGTTCGAGCCCAGTTTTGGGGAACGGGGTTGGGGCCCAGTGTTTGGGCTGAGTGTCGAAGTGTGTCAAGGAGGAATGGGGTTCGGGGTTCGTGCCTAGCAATGGGGAATGTCCTCGGCGAGCGAGGTCGGGGCCTAGTGTTGTGGAGTACCGTCGGGTAACGTGTTTCGGGGCCAGTGTTTATGAGTGGTGGGATTTTCCTCCAGTTAATTTAGGTGGGGTTCCTATAAATATTCAATCTGACGTGGTCGATAAGAAATTCAGCTTGATGGGGTTTCCGCAAATTTTTGTTTGGTAGTTTGCGGCAAGATTCAGTCCGGCGGGGTTTCCATAAATGTTAAGGTCGTGGGATGAGCTTCCAAAAAATTTCGGGTGGTGTTTCCTCAAGGATTGGTCTGGTGGGGTTTCTAGAAAATTACGTTTGGTGGGGTTTCTAGAAAATTTCATTCGACAGGTTTTCCAAAATATCCAGTCCGATGGGGTTTCCAGAAAATTCTGTCACGCCTCGTCCCATCCCGGCCGAGGCCTGCGACCGGGATAGGACGGGGCAGCCGTGATGGGACAGGGCGGCCGGGACGGGAAAGGACAGGACAGTGCGAGACAGGTGGACTGGGCAGGACGGAACGGGACGGGATGGTCGGGATGAGATGGGATGGCACGAGACAGGATGGGACGGGACGGGCCGGGTCGAGATGGGACAGGATGGGATGGGACGGGACGGGACAGGGCGAGGCGGGGCGAGACGGGACGGGGCGGGGCTGTCCGCTATCCCCTGTCCGATGTCCCCTGTCGCCTGTCCGTTGTCCCCTGTCGGCTGTCCCCTGTTGGCTGTCGGCTGTCCGCGGGACAGGATGGGACGGGGCAGTCGGAATGGGACAGGACGACCTGGATGGGACAGGGCGGACGGGACGGGAAAGGACAGGACAGTGCGAGACAGGCGGACGAGGCAGAACAGAACGGACGAGATGGTCGGGATGAGACGGGATGGGACGGGCCGGGCCGAGATGGGACGGGATGGGATGGGACGGGACGGGACGGGACGAGCGGGACAGTCGGAACAGTCGGGACGGGACCGGGCAGGACGGGACGGGGCGGCGGGGCGGGGCGGGGCGGGGCTGTCCGCTATCCTCTGTCCACCGTCCGCTGTCCCCTGTCCCCTGTCGGCTGTCCACTGTCCGCTATCCGCTGTCCATTGTCCATTGTCCGCTATCTGATATCCGATGTCCGCTGTCTATTGTCCGCTGTCCACTGTCCATTGTCCCCTGTCCGTTATCCCACGTTCGCTGTCCATAACGCAATGTGAGGTGATTGCGAGCTCCGAGATCAAACCTTCCGTTGTGTAGCGTTCAGACTCATAATTACTATAGGGGGTAGTTTTTGTTACGCCGCTGTCCGCTGTCCCCTATCCGCAGTTTGCCGTCCCCTGTTCGCCATCCACTGTCCGCCGTCCGCCGTCCCCTGTTTGGTGTCCTCTATCCGCTGTCCCATGTCCGCTGTGGCATGTCCGCTGTCCTCTGTCTGCTGTCCTTTGTGGCCTGTTCGCCGTCCACTGTGGCTCGTCCGTTGTCCGTTGTCCGCCGTCCGCTGTCCCTCATCCGCTGTCCACCGTCCCCTGTCCACTGTACCATGTCCACTGTCCCTTGTCCACCGTCCGCTGTGGCCTGTCCGCTGTCCGCCGTCCGCTGTCCCCTGTCTGTTCTCCCCTGTCCGCCGTCTGCTGTCCCCTGTCCCCTTTCTGCCGTCCGCTATCCCCTGTCCGCCTTCCCCTGTCCGCTGTGGCCTGTCCGCTGTCCGCAGTCTGTTGTCCCCTGTCCGCCGTCCGCTGTTCGCTGTCCCCTTTCCGCCGTCCGCTGTGCCCTATCTGCTATCCGCTGTCCGCCGTCCGCTGTCCCCTGTCCGCCGTCCGCCGTCCCCTGTCCCCTGTCCCCTGTCCGCCGTCCGCCGTCCGCCGTCCGCCGTCCCCTGTCCGCCGTCCGCTGTGCCCTGTCCGCTGTCCGCTGTCCGCCGTCCCCTGTCCCCTTTCTGCCGTCCGCTGTCCCCTGTCCGCCGTCCGCTGTCCCCTGTCCGCCGTGCCCTGTCCGCCGTCCGCTGTGGCCCGTCCGCTATGGCCTGTCCGCTGTCCCCTTTCCGCCGTCCGCCGTCCGCTGTCCCCTATCCGCTGTCCGCCGTCCGCCGTCCGCCGTCCGCCGTCCGCCGTCCCCTGTCCGCCGTCCGCCGTCCCCTGTCCAGAATGTGAGGTGATTGCGAGCTCCGAGCTCAACCTTCCATTGTGCTGCGTTCAGACTTATAACTACTATAGGGGGGTGGTGTTCATGAGGGTGCCGAGTCCATGTGCGGAAATTCGAGTTTGCATTCCAATGCAGGAAATCCGAGTTGCATTGCAATGCAGGATATCCGGGCTGTTTCTGGGCGAGCTGATTCCGGCCGAAGAGAGAGATGACGGAAAGTGAGGTAGTTGCGATCTCCGAGCTCAACCTTCCGTTGTGCTGCGTTCAGACTTATAACTACTATAGGGGGGCGGTGTTCATGAGGGTGCCGAGTCCATGTGCGGAAATCCGAGTTTGCATTGCAATGCAGGATATCCGGGCTGTTTCTGGGCGAGCTGATTCCAGCCGAAGAGAGAGATGACGGAAAGTGAGGTAGTTGCGATCTCCGAGCTCAACCTTCCGTTGTGCTGCGTTCAGACTTATAACTACTATAGGGGGGGCGGTGTTCATGAGGGTGCCGAGTCCATGTGCGGAAATCCGAGTTTGCATTGCAATGCAGGAAATCCGAGTGGCATTGCAATGCAGGATATCCGGGCTGTTTCTAGGCGAGCTGATTCCGGCCGAAGAGAGAGATGACGGAAAGTGAGGTAATTGCGAGCTCCGAGCTCAACCTTCCGTTGTGCTGCATTCAGACTTATAACTACTATAGGGGGGGCGGTGTTCATGAGGGTGCCGAGTCCATGTGCGGAAATCCGAGTTTGCATTGCAATGCAGGAAATCCGAGTTGCATTGCAATGCAGGATATCCGGGCTGTTTTTGGGCGAGCTGATTCAGGGCCGAAGAGAGAGATGACGGAAAGTGAGGTAATTGCGAGCTCCGAGCTCAACCTTCCGTTGTGCTGCGTTCAGACTTATAACTACTATAGGGGGGTGGTGTTCATGAGGGTGCCGAGTCCATGTGCGGAAATCCGAGTTGCATTGCAATGCAGGATATCCGGGCTATTTCTGGGCGAGCTGATTCTATCCGGGCTATTTCTGGGCGAGCTGATTCTATCCGGGCTATTTCTGGGCGACCTGATTCTATCCGGGATGTTTCTGGGCGACCTGATTCTATCCGGGATGTTTCTGGGCAAGCTGATTCTATCCGGGATGTTTCTGGGCGAGCTGATTCTATCCGGCCGAAGAGAGAGATGACGGAAAGTGAGGTAATTGCGAACTCTCGACTCAGCCTTCCGTTGTGCCGCGTTCAGACTTATAACTACTATGGGGGGAGGTGTTTGGGCATTTCATGGCCTGGGGTAAGTCGCAGTGAGCAAGTCGGGTTAGACATGGCGAGCTGCGCACCGGCAAACATCCGGGATATTTGCTGATCGGGTTCTAAGCTGGACGCTGGCATTTCCTCCGGGATAGCGCTGAGTTAGCCGAGTTGTGAGGTGATTGCGAAGACGGAAAGTGAGGTAATTGCGAACACTCGGCTCAGCCTTCCGTTGTGCCGCGTTCAGACTTATAACTACTGTAAGGGGCTGCTTTCAAAGACTTAGCGCTTGGTGCGTTGGTCGGCCCAGAACTGGCGCGTAGGAGATCCGGGTTCATGCATGCCGGAATTCCGAGTTACTTCTGTGGTTGAAAGTTGTTCCTGCAGTCGGCAAGTTTGTTGGCGGGCTGCAAAATGGCTAAGTCATGGCGAGTTGGTAATCGGCGAGCTGTGCAAATGCACCGGGTTGTTTTTTGGTGCAATTCGTCAAGGGTGGCGGCCTGGGGAAGTCGCAGTGAGCAAGTCGGGTTGACACGCGAGCAGCGCACGGGTAGTTTTCTGATCGGGTTCTGCGAAAAACGCACCGGTAGTTTTCGGGTAGTTTTCGGGTAGTTTTTTGAGTTGGCCGAGTTGGCCGAGCTCGCACCGAAGCCGGAAGCCGGGTTGTTTACAGATGACGGAAAGTGAGTTGATTGCGGGATATTTTCTCAGCCTTCCGTTGTGCCGCGTTCAGACTTATAACTACTATGGGGGAAGGTGTTTGGTTGGGCATTTCATGGCGGTGTCCACGCCGACCCCCCCGCGTGCCCCCGTAGGATGGAACCATGTTCTGTGCCAAGGTATACGAGCTATTTACGAATGGGCAAGTCCCATGAGGGTAGAGCTCGGGCTCCTTGGTGCAGGATAATGTGATTGCTACGGGGACATGCGGAAGCGACCCAAAATCTATGCCGAGGCTCTGTGGGCATCACAGTTGGAACGGAATCGTCATTGGATGCACGCTCAGAACGGTCCCTTTACATTCCAATGCCGTGACCTGATACTGGGATACCTCGGTAGCGTCCGTCTAGCCTCTGGGTTGCTTTAGATGGTTGCGAGATGCCATGCGGGAGGCCGAATAGAGAGATGACGGAAAGTGAGGTAATTGCGAACTCTCGACTTGCTCACTGCGGCCTGGGGAAGTCGCAGTGAGCAAGTCGGGTTGACAGGCGAGCAGCGCACGGGTAGTTTTCTGATCGGGTTCTGTGAAAAACGCACCGGTAGTTTTCGGGTAGTTTTCGGGTAGTTTTTTGAGTCGGCCGAGTTGGTCGAGCTCGCACCGAAGCCGGAAGCCGGGTTGTTTACAGATGACGGAAAGTGAGTTGATTGCGGGATATTTTCTCAGCCTTCCGTTGTGCCGCGTTCAGACTTATAACTACTATGGGGGAAGGTGTTTGGTTGGGCATTTCATGGCGGTGTCCAGGCCGACCCCCCCGCGTGACCCCGTAGGATGGAACCATGTTCTGTGCCAAGGTATACGAGCTGTTTACGAATGGGCAAGTCCCACGAGGGTAGAGCTCGGGCTCCTTGGTGCGGGATAATGTGATTGCTACGGGGGACATGCGGAAGCGACCCAAAATCTATGCCGAGGCTCTGTGGGCATCACAGTTGGAACGGAATCGTCATTGGATGCACGCTCGGAACGGTCCCTTTAACATTCCAATGCCGTGACCTGATACTGGGATACCTCGGTAGCGTCCGTCTAGCCTCTGGGTTGCTTCAGATGGTTGCGAGATGCCATGCGGGAGGCCGAATAGAGAGATGACGCAAAGTGAGGTAATTGCGAACTCTCGACTTGCTCACTGCGGCCTGGGGAAGTCGCAGTGAGCAAGTCAGGTTGACAGGCGAGCAGCGCACGGGTAGTTTTCTGATCGGGTTCTGTGAAAAACGCACCGGTAGTTTTCGGGTAGTTTTCGGGTAGTTTTTTGAGTCGGCCGAGTTGGTCGAGCTCGCACCGAAGCCGGAAGCCGGGTTGTTTACAGATGACGGAAAGTGAGTTGATTGCGGGATATTTTCTCAGCCTTCCGTTGTGCCGCGTTCAGACTTATAACTACTATGGGGGAAGGTGTTTGGTTGGGCATTTCATGGCGGTGTCCAGGCCGACCCCCCCGCGTGCCCCCGTAGGATGGAACCATGTTCTGTGCCAAGGTATACGAGCTGTTTACGAATGGGCAAGTCCCATGAGGGTAGAGCTCGGGCTCCTTGGTGCGGGATAATGTGATTGCTACGGGGGACATGCGGAAGCGACCCAAAATCTATGCCGAGGCTCTGTGGGCATCACAGTTGGAACGGAATCGTCATTGGATGCACGCTCGGAACGGTCCCTTTAACATTCCAATGCCGTGACCTGATACTGGGATACCTCGGTAGCGTCCGTCTAGCTTCTGGGTTGCTTCAGATGGTTGCGAGATGCCATGCGGGAGGCCGAATAGAGAGATGACGCAAAGTGAGGTAATTGCGAACTCTCGACTCAGCCTTCCGTTGTGCCGCGTTCAGACTTATAACTACTATGGGGGAAGGCGTTTGGTTGGGCATTTCATGGCGGTGTCCAGGCCGACCCCCCCGCGTGCCCCCGTAGGATGGAACCATGTTCTGTGCCAAGGTATACGAGCTGTTTACGAATGGGCAAGTCCCATGAGGGTAGAGCTCGGGCTCCTTGGTGCGGGATAATGTGATTGCTACGGGGACATGCGGAAGCGACCCAAAATCTATGCCGAGGCTCTGTGGGCATCACAGTTGGAACGGAATCGTCATTGGATGCACGCTCGGAACGGTCCCTTTAACATTCCAATGCCGTGACCTGATACTGGGATACCTCGGTAGCGTCTGTATAGCCTCTGGGTTGCTTCAGGTGGTTGCGAGATGCCATGCGGGAGGCCGAATAGAGAGATGACGCAAAGTGAGGTAATTGCGAACTCTCGACTCAGCCTTCCGTTGTGCCGCGTTCAGACTTATAACTACTATGGGGGAAGGCATTTGGTTGGGCATTTCATGGCGGTGTCCAGGCCGACCCCCCCGCGTGCCCCCGTAGGATGGAACCATGTTCTGTGCCAAGGTATACGAGCTGTTTACGAATGGGCAAGTCCCATGAGGGTAGAGCTCGGGCTCCTTGGTGCGGGATAATGTGATTGCTACGGGGACATGCGGAAGCGACCCAAAATCTATGCCGAGGCTCTGTGGGCATCACAGTTGGAACGGAATCGTCATTGGATGCACGCTCGGAACGGTCCCTTTAACATTCCAATGCCGTGACCTGATACTGGGATACCTCGGTAGCGTCTGTATAGCCTCTGGGTTGCTTCAGATGGTTGCGAGATGCCATGCGGGAGGCCGAATAGAGAGATGACGCAAAGTGAGGTAATTGCGAACTCTCGACTCAGCCTTCCGTTGTGCCGCGTTCAGACTTATAACTACTATGGGGGAAGGCGTTTGGTTGGGCATTTCATGGCGGTGTCCAGGCCGACCCCCCCGCGCGCCCCCGTAGGATGGAACCATGTTCTGTGCCAAGGTATACGAGCTGTTTACGAATGGGCAAGTCCCATGAGGGGGTAGAGCTCGGGCTCCTTGGTGCGGGATAATGTGATTGCTACGGGGACATGCGGAAGCGACCCAAAATCTATGCCGAGGCTCTGTGGGCATCACAGTTGGAACGGAATCGTCATTGGATGCACGCTCGGAACGGTCCCTTTAACATTCCAATGCCGTGACCTGATACTGTGATACCTCGGTAGCGTCCGTCTAGCTTCTGGGTTGCTTCAGATGGTTGCGAGATGCCATGCGGGAGGCCGAATAGAGAGATGACGCAAAGTGAGGTAATTGCGAACTCTCGACTCAGCCTTCCGTTGTGCCGCGTTCAGACTTATAACTACTATGGGGGAAGGTGTTTGGTTGGGCATTTCATGGCGGTGTCCATGCCGACCCCCCCGCGTGCCCCCGTAGGATGGAACCATGTTCTGTGCCAAGGTATACGAGCTGTTTACGAATGGGCAAGTCCCATGAGGGTAGAGCTCGGGCTCCTTGGTGCGGGATAATGTGATTGCTACGGGGACATGCGGAAGCGACCCAAAATCTATGCCGAGGCTCTGTGGGCATCACAGTTGGAACGGAATCGTCATTGGATGCACGCTCGGAACGGTCCCTTTAACATTCCAATGCCGTGACCTGATACTGGGATACCTCGGTAGCGTCTGTATAGCCTCTGGGTTGCTTCAGATGGTTGCGAGATGCCATGCGGGAGGCCGAATAGAGAGATGACGCAAAGTGAGGTAATTGCGAACTCTCGACTCAGCCTTCCGTTGTGCCGCGTTCAGACTTATAACTACTATGGGGGAAGGTGTTTGGTTGGGCATTTCATGGCGGTGTCCAGGCCGACCCCCCCGCGTGCCCCCGTAGGATGGAACCATGTTCTGTGCCAAGGTATACGAGCTGTTTACGAATGGGCAAGTCCCATGAGGGTAGAGCTCGGGCTCCTTGGTGCGGGATAATGTGATTGCTACGGGGACATGCGGAAGCGACCCAGATGCTATGCCGAGGCTCTGTGGGCATCACAGTCGGAACGGAATCGTCATTGGATGCACGCTCGGAACGGTCCCCTTAACATTCCAATGCCGTGACCTGATACTGGGATACCTCGGTAGCGTCTGTATAGCCTCTGGGTTGCTTCAGATGGTTGCGAGATGCCATGCGGGAGGCCGAATAGAGAGATGACGCAAAGTGAGGTAATTGCGAACTCTCGACTCAGCCTTCCGTTGTGCCGCGTTCAGACTTATAACTACTATGGGGGAAGGTGTTTGGTTGGGCATTTCATGGCGGTGTCCAGGCCGACCCCCCCGCGTGCCCCCGTAGGATGGAACCATGTTCTGTGCCAAGGTATACGAGCTGTTTACGAATGGGCAAGTCCCATGAGGGTAGAGCTCGGGCTCCTTGGTGCGGGATAATGTGATTGCTACGGGGACATGCGGAAGCGACCCAGATGCTATGCCGAGGCTCTGTGGGTATCACAGTTGGAACGGAATCGTCATTGGATGCACGCTTGGAACGGTCCCTTCAACATTCCAATGCCGTGACCTGATACTGGGATACCTCGGTAGCGTCCGTCTAGGTTCTGGGTTGCTTTAGATGGTTGCGAGATGCCATGCGGAAGGCGGAAGAGGGATATCTCGACCTGGCCTACCGTTGTCCCGAAGAGATCTCGATTGGCATTTGATGGCCTGCCAAACGCGGAAGCCACTCGGATCGGGACACCCAGTTGCTATGCGGAGGCTTTGTGCGCATCACAGTTGGAACGGAATCGGCATTGGACGCACGCTCGGAACGGTCCCTTTATAATCCAATGTCGTGCCTCGTTCCTGCGATGCCTCTGGAGCCTTCGTCTAGCTCTTGGGTCGCTCGAGACAGTGGCCAAAAAGAGCCATTTTCGGTGGAATGACAATTGGCATTGCCAATTGTCACCCCCGCGCGTGCATCCATTCTATGATTGGGGCATATGCAAAACTCGGCGGCTGAATGGACTCGGACTGGGACACCCAGTTGCTATGCGGAGGCTCTGTGGGCATCACAGTTGGAATGGAATCGGCATTGGATGCACGCTCGGAACGGTCCCTTTACAATCCAATGCAGTGACCTGATACTGGGATACCTCGTGCGCCTGCGTCTAGCTCTTGGGTCGCTCGGGAGAAGTTCTGGGGTATGACGCTTGGCATTTGGTGGCGTGCCTATGCTGACCCCGCGCCGCGTGCCCCCTCACATGATCCATGTCCTGTGCCAAGGCATTCGTGCGGCCCTTCGAACGGCCAGTCCCAGGAGGGGACAGCTCGGGCTCCTTGGTGCGGCACATCATTCATGCGGTGGGAGCTTTGCGGAAGCGCGACTCGGATCTCGACACCCAGTTGCTATGCGGAGGCTTTGTAGGCATCACAGTTGTAACGGAATCGGCATTGGACGCACGCTCGGAACGGTCCCTTTACAATCCAATGCAGTGACCTGATACTGGGATGCCTCGTGAGCCTGCGTCTAGCTCTTGGGTCGCTCGAGACAGTCGCGAAAAAGCCACTTTCGGGGGAACGACTGTTGGCATTGCCAATTGCCACCCCCGCGCGTGCTTCCATTCTATGATTGGGGCATATGCAAAACTCGGCGGTTGAATGGACTCGGACACCCAGTTGCTATGCGGAGGCTCTGTGGGCATCACAGTTGAAAGGGAATCGGCATTGGATGCACGCTCGGAACGGTCCCTTTACAATCCAATGCAGTGACCTGATACTGGGATACCTCGTGAGCCTGCGTCTACCTCTTGGGTCGCTCGGGACAAGTTCTGGGGTATGACGCTTGGCATTCGGTGGCGTGCCAAAGCTGACCCCCCGCCGCGTGCTCCCTCTCATGATCCATGTCGTGTGCCAAGGCATTCTTGCGGCCTTTCGAATGGCCAGTCCCAGGAGGGGACAGCTCGGGCTCCTTGGTGCAGCACATCTTTCATGCGATGGGAGCTTTGCGGAATTGCGACTCGGATCGGGACACACCCAGTTGCTATGCGGAGGCTTTGTTGGCATCACAGTTGTAACGGAATCGGCATTGGACGCACGCTCGGAACGGTCCCTTTACAATCCAATGCAGTGACCTGATACTGGGATACCTCGTGAGCCTGCTTCTAGCTCTTGGGTCGCTCGAGACAGTCGCGAAAAAGCCACTTTCGGGGGAACGACTGTTGGCATTGCCAATGGCCACCCCCGCGCGTGCTTCCATTCTATGATTGGGGCATATGCAAAACTCGGCGGTTGAATGGACTAGGACTCGGACACCCGGTTGCTATGCGGAGGCTCTGTGGGCATCGCAGTTTTCACGGAATCGGCATTGGATGCACGCTCGGAACGGTCCCTTTACAATCCAATGCAGTGACCTGATACTGGGATACCTTGTGAGCCTGCGTCTACCTCCTGGGTCGCTCGGGACAAGTTCTGGGGTATGACGCTTGGCATTCGGTGGCGTGCCAAAGCTGACCCCCAGCCGCGTGCCCCCTCGCATGATCCATGTCGTGTGCCAAGGCATTCTTGCGGCCTTTCGAACGGCCAGTCCCAGGAGGGGACAGCTCGGGCTCCTTGGTGCAGCACATCTTTCATGCGATGGGAGCTTTGCGGAAGCGACTCGGATCGGGACACCCAGTTGCTATGCGGAGGCTTTGTTGGCATCACAGTTGTAACGGAATCGGCATTGGACGCACGCTCGGAACGGTCCCTTTACAATCCAATGCAGTGACCTGATACTGGGATGCCTCGTGAGCCTGCGTCTAGCTCTTGGGTCGCTCGAGACAGTCGCGAAAAAGCCACTTTCGGGGGAACGACTGTTGGCATTGCCAATGGCCACCCCCGCGCGTGCTTCCATTCTATGATTGGGGCATATGCAAAACTCGGCGGTTGAATGGACTAGGACTCGGACACCCGGTTGCTATGCGGAGGCTCTGTGGGCATCACAGTTTTCACGGAATCGGCATTGGATGCACGCTCGGAACGGTCCCTTTACAATCCAATGCAGTGACCTGATACTGGGATACCTTGTGAGCCTGCGTCTACCTCCTGGGTCGCTCGGGACAAGTTCTGGGGTATGACGCTTGGCATTCGGTGGCGTGCCAAAGCTGACCCCCAGCCGCGTGCCCCCTCGCATGATCCATGTCGTGTGCCAAGGCATCCTTGCGGCCTTTCGAACGGCCAGTCCCAGGAGGGGACAGCTCGGGCTCCTTGGTGCAGCACATCTTTCATGCGATGGGAGCTTTGCGGAAGCGCGACTCAGATCTGGACGCCCAGTTGTTATGCGGAGGCTTTGTTGGCATCACAGTTGTAACGGAATCGGCATTGGACGCACGCTCGGAACGGTCCCTTTACAATCCAATGCAGTGACCTGATACTGCGATGCCTCGTGAGCCTGCGTCTAGCTCTTGGGTTGCTCGAGACGGTCGCGAAAAAGCCACCTTCGGGGGAACGACTGTTGGCATTGCCAATTGCCACCCCCGCGCGTGCTTCCATTCTATGATTGGGGCATATGCAAAACTCGGCGGTTGAATGGACTCGGACACCCAGTTGCTATGCGGAGGCTCTGTGGGCATCACAGTTTGAAAGGGAATCGGCATTGGATGCACGCTCGGAACGGTCCCTTTACAATCCAATGCAGTGACCTGATACTGGGATACCTGGTGAGCCTGCGTCTACCTCTTGGGTCGCTCGGGACAAGTTCTGGGGTATGACGCTTGGCATTCGGTGGCGTGCCAAAGCTGACCCCCCGCCGCGTGCCCCCTCTCATGATCCATGTCGTGTGCCAAGGCATTCTTGCGGCCTTTCGAACGGCCAGTCCCAGTCCCAGGAGGGGACAGCTCGGGCTCCTTGGTGCAGCACATCTTTCATGCGATGGGAGCTTTGCGGAAGCGCGACTCGGATCTGGACACCCAGTTGTTATGCGGAGGCTTTGTTGGCATCACAGTTGTAACGGAATCGGCATTGGACGCACGCTCGGAACGGTCCCTTTACAATCCAATGCAGTGACCTGATACTGCGATGCCTCGTGAGCCTGCGTCTAGCTCTTGCGTTGCTCGAGACAGTCGCGAAAAAGCCACTTTCGGGGGAACGACTGTTGGCATTGCCAATTGCCACCCCCGCGCGTGCTTCCATTCTATGATTGGGGCATATGCAAAACTCGGCGGTTGAATGGACTCGGACACCCAGTTGCTATGCGGAGGCTCTGTGGGCATCACAGTTTGAAAGGGAATCGGCATTTGGATGCACGCTCGGAACGGTCCCTTTACAATCCAATGCAGTGACCTGATACTAGGATACCTCGTGAGCCTGCGTCTAGCTCTTGGGTCGCTCGGGACAAGTTCTGGGGTATGACGCTTGGCATTCGGTGGCGTGCCAAAGCTGACCCCCCGCCGCGTGCCCCCTCTCATGATGCATGTCGTGTGCCAAGGCATTCTTGCGGCCTTTCGAACGGCCAGTCCCAGTCCCAGGAGGGGACAGCTCGGGCTCCTTGGTGCAGCAC
This sequence comes from Cunninghamia lanceolata, assembly GCA_027924645.1. Taxonomy (NCBI): domain Eukaryota; kingdom Viridiplantae; phylum Streptophyta; class Pinopsida; order Cupressales; family Cupressaceae; genus Cunninghamia; species Cunninghamia lanceolata. The sequence goes on from BSBN01002029.1 coordinate 160,551, forward strand.
ATCTTTCATGCGATGGGAGCTTTGCGGAATTGCGACTCGGATCGGGACACCCAGTTTTTATGCGGAGGCTTTGTTGGCATCACAGTTGTAACGGAATCGGCATTGGACGCACGCTCGGAACGGTCCCTTTACAATCCAATGCAGTGACCTTATACTGGGATACCTCGTGAGCCTGCGTCTAGCTCTTGGGTCGCTCGAGACAGTTGCGAAAAAGCCACTTTCGGGGGAACGACTGTTGGCATTGCCAATTGCCACCCCCGCGCGTGCTTCCTCTCTATGATTGGGGCATATGCAAAACTCGGCGGTTGAATGGACTCCGACACCCAGTCGCTATGCGGAGGCTCTGTGGGCATCACAGTTTTTACGGAATCGGCATTTGGATGCACGCTCGGAACGGTCCCCCTTTATAATCCATTTCCTTGTCCCGTTACTGTGATACGTCTGTAGCCTACGTCTAGCTCTTGGGTCGCTCGGCAAGGTCGTGCAAATTCGGTGTACGCTGCGGGAAGTATGGATACGGCGAGTCTCCGACTAGGACAGTTTCTCTGCGAAGAGTGGCATGATGGTTGATGAGGCAATTCGATTCAGTCCCCAAGCTTTGGCCTCGGGCCACTGTGAGGGCTGTCGATTCTCTCTTTCCAACTCGTCTCCACCCAGTAACAGACTTGACGACAGGTAATCGGTCTCATTCTCGATTGTTCCTGGAGGTAGTCTTCGGAACTTTTGGAATTGACCTCTCACTTCGTCTCCTCTCTGTGTGAGGAGCAGTGTGCTTGTGCCGTTTCCTTGGTGGCATTCACGTCGCAAATATTGTGGAGGGAGAGTCTCCGCAGCTGCCCTGCCCTCGGGGGCAATCGGTGGGCTCTCATCTCCGTATTCGGTTGACATTCGCCATGCACGTAGGTCGCAGAATAATTTGCGAGTCTATTGGCGTTTGGCGCTTGTCCACGAATGATGCGTTGGTCCCGAAGTGCATGTTACTAGCATTTTCTGCCATTGTCTCGGATCTTTGGCACGTCCATTCCTTGCAATCGAACTTCTCGGAGCCATCTATGAGTTTGAGAGGGGTGGGCAGGGTTCGACACCTCCGTCGTTGCGTGCTTCTTCTTCCCGAGATCTTTTGACTGAGCCATGTCAGTGCTCGAGCCAAACGACTCGTGGTGGGGGGCGACGTTACACGGCGGAGTTGTCCGCGGCAAGTTTTTTCGGTCTCGGTGCCCCATTTGAAACCCTCGAGCACATCGACGACACGGTCTCGCCCTTTGGTTGCGGCCTCGGCATACATCTTGCGAGTGCTCTTCACGAAGCATTTCGATGTCCCCCGGAGGTTGCCTTGAAACTTGGTCGCACAGCGGTTCGGGTCGTCGTATAGATGCTTTGCATCATACGTTTCCCCACCACCGTGTGGCGATACGAAATGCTTTCGAGCAGGGGCTCACAAGAGGACGGATCCGCGGAATTGGCACGGGCGTGTTCGTCGATTGTGCGCGAGTGCTAAATAACGGTGTGTTGTCGGTATCTTCGTCCCTGAGAATGCGGTCCTTCGAGGCAGGGTGTTTTATGTTGGTCGAGCCGGTCTTGTCTGTGTGCGGTGCGCCACTCCAAGTGCGTAGGGGGCATATGCCTGGGAAATGGATGTCCTTGAGTGGCCTTACTCGGTCGCGTGCACGGCGCATTGTCTCACAGCATTACCGTCGCGAGCAGGGGCGGCCTGGAGATGTCGGGTAAAGGGTTCCGTACGGGATGTTCTTCCCAGGTTCCTGTGAACCGAGGCTCCTTGTCGTCACGCTCCGGCCTTCGTAGAATCGTCTGTCACGGGCGGCCTCTTTCGTCAGGGACGACGATGCGCCGGGCCATGTGCCTCGATGAAAAGAGTTTATGCTTGTCGAGATGTGATTTGTTTGTGTGGTGCGTGCCACTCCATGTGCGTAGGGGGCATATGCCTGGGAA
>BSBN01002029.1:172500-200000 GCA_027924645.1 Cunninghamia lanceolata
CCCCCGAAGAATCCGTCCGCGTCCCTGTCCCTATACCCCCCGCCGCCCCGCCCCGGCAACCCTGTCCCGTCGCGACTTGGGTCGCGGCGACTTGGTCCCACAAAGAATCTGTCGCGCCCCGCTCCGTCCCGTCGCGTCACGCCCCGTCCCGTCGCGTCACGCCCCGTCCCGTCCCGCGCCGCGCCGCCCCGTCTCGACTTGGGTCGCGGCAACTTGGCCCTCCGAAGAATCCGTCTCGCCCCGCCCCGTCCCGCCCCGTCCCCGTCCGGTGGGGTTTCTGGAAAATTAAGAGCGGTGGGGTTTCTAGAAAATTAGGACTGGTGGGGTTTCTAGAAAATTAGGACTGGTGGGGTTTCCGCCTATTCGGTGGGGTTTCTAGAAAATTAGGAGCGGTGGGGTTTCTGCCTATCCGGTGGGGTTTCTCGAAAAGTAGGACCGGTGGGGTTTCTCGTCCCGCCGCGCCGCGCCCCACCCCGACAGCACCGCCCCGCCCGTCCCGACTTGGGCGACCTGGCACCCCAAAGAATCCGTCCCGCCCCGCCCCGGCAACCCTGTCCCGTCCCGACTTGGGTCGCGACGACTCGCCCCCGCAAAGAATCTGTCGCGCCCCGCCCCGTCCCGTCGCGTCCCGCCCCGCCCCGTCCCGCCTCGTCCGACTTGGCACCCCAGAGAATCCGTCCCGCCGCGCCCCGTCCCGACTTGGGTCGCGGCGACTTGGCCCCCCAAAGAATCTGTCGTGCCCCGTCGCGTCCCGCCCCGTCCCGTCGCGTCCCGCCCCGCCCCGTCGCGTCCCGCCCCGCCCCGCGCCGCCCGCCCCGCCCCGCCCCGTCCCGACTTGGGCGAGTTGGCGAGTTGGTCCCCCCGAAGAATCCGTCCGCGTCCGCGTCCCCGTCCCTATACCCGTCGCTGCCCCGCCCCGGCAACCCTGTCCTGTCCCGACTTGGGTCGGGGCGACTTGGCCCCCCAAAGAATCTGCCCCGCCCCCCAACCCCGTCCCGCACCGCTCCGTCTCGCCCCGCCCCGCACCGTCCCACCCCGCCCCACAACCCCGTCCCGGCAGCCCCGTCCTGGACGACTTGGCACCCCAAAGAATCCGCCCCGTCCCGACTTGGGCGAGTTGGCGACTTGGCCCCCAAAAGAATCCGTCCCGCCCCGTCCCGACTTGGGCGAGTTGGCGACTTGCCCCCCCCAAAGAATCCGCCCCGTCCCGACTTGGGCGAGTCGGCGACTTGCCCCCCCAAAGAACCCGCCCCGCCGCGCCCCCACCCGTCCCCGTCCCCGTCCCGACTTGGGTCGCGGCGACTCGCCCCCCCAAAGAATCTGTCGCGTCCCGCCCTCTCCCGCCGCGCCCCGCCCTGCACCTGCAACCTCGTCCCGTCCCGCCCCGCCCCTGCAACCCCGTCCCGACTTGGGCGAGTTGGCGACTTGGCCCCCCGAAGAATCCGTCCCGCCCCGCCCCGCCCCGCCCCGCCCCACACCACACCGCCCCACCCCACAACCCCGTCCCGTCCCGACTTGGGCGACTCGGCACCCCAAAGAATCCGTCCCGCCCCGCCCCGGCAACCCTGTCCCGTCCCGACTTGGGTCACGGCGACTCGCCCCCGCAAAGAACCTGTCGCGCCCCGCTCCGTCCCGTCGCGTCCCGCCCCGCCCCGCACCTGCAACCCCGCCCCGTCCCGCCTCGTCCGACTTGGCACCCCAAAGAATCCGTCCCACCGCGCCCCGTCCCGACTTGGGTCGCGGCGACTTGGCACCCCAAAGAATCTGTCGTACCCCATCGCGTCCCGCTCCGTCCCGTCGCGTCCCGCCCCGTCGCGTCGCGTCGCGTCCCGCCCCGCACCGCACCTGCAAACCCGTCCCGACTTGGGCGAGTTGGCGAGTTGGCCCCCCGAAGAATCCGTCCGCGTCCCTGTCCCTATACCCGTCGCCGCCCCGGCAACCCTGTCTTGTCCCGACTTGGGCCGCGGCAGAGAATCCGCCCCGCCCCCCAACCCCGTCCCGCACCGCTCCGTCTCGTCCCGCCCCGCCCCACAACCCCGTCCCGGCAAACCCGCCCCGCCCCGCCCCGTCCCGACTTGGGCGATTTGGCGACTTGGCCCCCAAAAGAATCCATCCCGCCCCATCCCGCCACACCCCTGCAACCCCGTCCCGCCCCGTCCCGACTTGGGCGAGTTGGCGACTTGCCCCCCCAAAGAATCCGCCCCGTCCCGCCCAGCCCCGTCCCGCCGCGCCGCGCCCCCACCCGTCCCCGTCCCGACTTGGGTCGCGGCGACTCGCCCCCCCAAAGAATCTGTCGCGCCCCGCTCCGTCCCGTCGCGTCCCGCCCCGCCCCGCCCCGCCCCGCACCCGCAACCTCGCCCCGCCTCTGCAACCCCGTCCCGACTTGGGCGAGTTGGCGACTTGGGTCGCGGCAACTTGGCCCCCCGAAGAATCCGTCCCGCCCCGCCCCGCCCCGTCACGTCCAGCCCCGTCGCCGTCCGGTGGGGTTTCTAGAAAATTAAGAGCGGTGGGGTTTCTAGAAAATTAGCACTGGTGGGGTTTCCGCCTATTCGGTGGGGTTTCTAGAAAATTAGGAGCGGTGGGGTTTCTGCCTATCCGGTGGGGTTTATCGAAAAGTAGGAGCGGTGGGGTTTCCGCCTGCCCCGTCCCGACTTGGGCGACTTGGCACCCCAAAGAATCCGTCCCGCCGCGCCCCGCCCCGGCAACCCTATCCCGTCCCGACTTGGGTCGCGGCGACTTGGCCCCCCAAAGAATCCGTCGCGCCCCGTCGCGTCCCGCCCCGTCCCGCACCGGCAACCCCGTCCCGTCCCGTCTCGCACCGCCCGGCCCCTGCAACCCCGTCCCGTCCCGCCCCGCCCCTGCAACCCCGTCCCGACTTGGGCGAGTTGGCGACTTGGGCCGCGGCAACTTGGCCCCCCGAAGAATCCGTCCCGCCCCGCCCCGCCCCGTCGCCGCCCGGTGGGGTTTCTAGAAAATTAGGACTGGTGGGGTTTCTAGAAAATTAGGAGCGGTGGGGTTTCTGCCTATCCGGTGGGGTTTATTGAAAAGTAGGAGCGGCGGGGTTTCCGCCTACCCCGTCCCGACTTGGGCGACTTGGCACCCCAAAGAATCCGTCCCGCCGCGCCCTGCCCCGGCAACCCTGTCCCATCCCGACTTGGGTCGCGGCGACTTGGCCCCCGAAAGAATCTGTCGCACCCCGCCCCGTCCCGTCGCGTCCCGTCCCGCCCCGCCCCGTCGCGTCCCGCCCCGCCCCGCACCGCACCTGCAACCCCGTCGCGTCCCGCCCCGCCCCGCCCCGCCTCGCCCCGTCCCCACTTGGGCGGGTTGGCGACTTGGCCCCCCGAAGAATCCATCCGCGTCCGCGTCCGCGTCCCTGTCCCTATACCCGTCGCCGCCCCGCCCCGCCGCGCCCTGCCCCGGCAACCCTGTCCCGTCCCGACTTGGGTCGCGGCGACTTGGCCCCCCAAAGAATCTGTCGCGCCCCGTCGCGTCCCGCACCGTCCCGCCCTGCCCCGCACCTGCAACCCCGTCCCGTCCCGCCCCGCCCCGTCTCGCACCGCCCGGCCCCTGCGACCCCGTCCCGCCCCGCCCCGACTTGGGCGAGTTGCCGACTTGGGTCGCGGCAACTTGGCCCCCCGAAGAATCCGCCCCGCCCCGCCCCGCCCCGCCCCGTCCCGTCCCGACTTGGACGACTTGGCACCCCAAAGAATCCGCCCCGTCCCGACTTGGGCGAGTTGGCGACTTGGCCCCCACAAGAATCCGTCCCGCCCCATCCCGCCACACCCCTGCAACCCCGTCCCGACTTGGGCGAGTTGGCGACTTGCCCCCCCCCCCCCCCCCCCAAAGAATCTGTCCCGTCTCGCCCCGCCCCGCCCCCACCCGTCCCCACCCTGGCAGTCCCGTCCCGACTTGGGCGAATTGGTGACTTCGGCCGTGACGACTTGGCCACCCAAAGAATCCATCCCGTCCAGCGCCGCCCCGTCCCGTCCCGACTTGGGCGAGTTGGCGACTTCTTTTGCGGCGACTTGGCCCCCGAATGAAACCATCTCGACCCGTCCCATCCACCCAGACTGTCCCGTCCGTCCTGTCCGCCCCGACCACCCCGATTGTCCCGCTCGTCCCCGTCCCGACCACCTGTCCGCCCCGTCCTGTCCCCGTCCCGTCCCGTCCCCGTCCCTGCGCTCGTGAATCCTTTTTTTTTTTTTTTCCAAGTGCGGAGTGGGGTTTCCCTTTGGCTCAGCCGCATTCCTTCCAAGTCTTGGGTGGGGTTGCCTGCGCTCGTGAATCCGCCCGGTGGGGTTTCTAGAAAATTAAGAGCGGTGGGGTTTCCGCCTGTCCAGTGGGATTTCTAGAAAATTAGGAGTGGTGGGGTTTCTAGAAAATTAGGAGCGGTGGGGTTTCCGCCTATCCGGTGGGGTTTCCGCCTGCCCCGCCCCGTCCTGGCTTGGGCGAGTTGGCGACTTGGCCACCCAAAGAATCGGTCACGCCCTGCTCCGTCGGGCCCCGTCTCGTCCCGCCCCGCCCCGTCCTGCCCCGCCCCGTCTCGACTTGGGCGAGTTGGCAACTTGGCCCCGCCCCGCCCCGCCCCGTCCCGTCTCGCCCCACCCCACCCCGTCCCCGTCCCGTCCGGTGGGGTTTCTGGAAAATTAAGAGCGGTGGGGTTTCTAGAAATTTAGGAGTGGTGGGGTTTCTGCCTATTCGATGGGGTTTCTAGAAAATTAGGAGCGGTGGGGTTTCTGCCCGTCCGGTGGGGTTTCTAGAAAATTAGGAGCGGTGGGGTTTCCGCCTATCCGGTGGGGTTTCTCGAAAAGTAGGAGCGGTGGGGTTTCCGCCTGCCCCGTCCCGTCCCGACTTGGGCGAGTTGGCGACTTGGACCCCCAAAGAATCCGCCCCGCCCCGCCCCGGCAACGCCGTCCCGTCCAGCCCCGTCTCGACTTGGGCGAGTTGGCAACTTGGCCCCGCAAACAATCTGTCCCGCCCCCGCCCCGCCCCTCCCCGCCCCGTCCCGCCTTGGGCGAGTTGGCAACTTGGCCCCCCAAACAATCTGTCCCGCCCCGCCCCGCCCCGTCCCGTCCCGCCCCGTCCCGCCCCGCCCCGGCAACGCCGTCCCGTCCAGCCCCGTCTCGACTTGGGCGAGTTGGCAACTTGGCCCCCCAAAGAATTCGTCCCGCCCCGTCCCGTCCGGTGGGGTTTCCGCCTGTTCAGTGGGATTTCTAGAAAATTAGGAGCGGTGGGGTTTCCGCCTGTTCGGTGGGGTTTCTAGAAAATTAGGAGCGGTGGGGTTTCCGCCTGTCCGGTGGGGTTTCTGGAAAATTAGGAGCGGTTGGGTTTCTCGTAAAGTAGGAGCGGTGGGGTTTCCGCCCACCCCGCCCCGTCGTGCCCCGTCCCATCCCGCCCCGTCCCGACTTGGGTGAGTTGGCGACTTGGCCCCCCAAAGAATCCGTCCCGCCCCGCCCCGTCCCCATCCCCATCCCCGTCCCCATCCTGCCCCGTCCGGTGGGGTTTCTAGAAAATTAGGAGTGGTGGGGTTTCTGCCTATTCGGTGGGGTTTCTAAAATATTAGTAGCGGTGGGGTTTCCGCCTGCCTCGTCCCATCCCGTCCCGTCCCGCCGCGCCGCGCCCCGCCTCGGCAGCGCCGTCCCGTCCCGCCGCGCCGCGCCCCGCCTCGGCAGCGCCGTCCCGTCCCGCCCCGTCCTGACTTGGGCGAGTTGGCGACTTGGCCCCCCAAAGAATCCGTCCTGCCCCGCCCCGTCCCGACTTGGGCGAGTTGGCAACTTGGCCCCCCAAAGAATCCGTCCCGTCCCGTCCCGACTTCGGTCGCGGCGACTTGGTGACCTGGGCGACTTGGCCCCCGAATGAAGCCATCTCCACCCGTCTCGTCCTAACTTGGGCGAGTTGGCGACATAGGATGGCATCGAGTAAAGAGGTGAGTAGAAAAGCGCAACGCCCAACCAAAAACTAAAAAGGGTGCAACACCGGAACTTCCCGGGAGGTCACCCATCCCAGTACTACTCCGGCCCAAGCGCGCTTAACTGCGGAGTTCTGATGGGATCCGGTGCACTAACGCTGGTATGATCGCACCCAACATGAAATTGTCTTCACGCTCTTGTTGTATAATGGCACCGGCCGTCCCGGTGGGGATTCTACAAAGTTAGGAGCGGTGGCGTTTCCGGAAAATCTGGTCTGGTGGGGTTTCCACAAGAACTGGTCCGGTGGGGTTTCTGTAAAATCTGGTTCAGGTTTCAGGGTTTCAGGGTTTCAGGGTTCGGGGTTCAGGGTTCAGGGTTTCAGGTTCAGGGTTCAGGGTTTCAGGGTTCAGGGTTCAGGGTTCAGGGTTTCGGGGTTTCAGGGTTCAGGGTTTCAGGGTTCAAGGTTTCAGGGTTTCAGGGTTCAGGGTTCAGGGTTTCGGGTTCAGGGTTCAGGGTTTTAGGGTTCAGGGTTTCAGGGTTTCAGGGTTCAGGGTTCAGGGGTTCAGGGTTTCAGGGTTCAGGGTTGAGGGTTTCAGGGTTCAGGGTTCAGGGTTTCAGGGTTTCAGGGCTTCAGGGTTCAGGGTTCAGGGTTTCAGGGTTGAGGGTTAAGGTTTCAGGGTTCAGGGTTTCAGTGTTCAAGGTTTCAGGGTTTGGGGTTCAGGGTTTGGGGTTCGGGTTCAGTGTTCGGGTTTCAGGGTTCAGGGCTTCAGGGTTCAGGGTTTCAGGGTTCGGGGTTCAGGTTCGGGTTTCAGGGTTCAGGGTTCAGGGTTCAGGGTTCAGGGTTTCAGGGTTCAGGGTTCCGGGTTCCAGGGTTCAGGGTTCGGGGTTCGGGGTTCAGGGTTCGGGGTTTAGGGTTCAGGGTTTCAGGGTTCAGAGTTTCAGGGTTCAGGGTTCAGGGTTCCGGTTCAGCGTTCGGGTTTCAGGGTTCGGGGTTCAGCGTTTGGGGTTCAGCGTTCAGGGTTCGGGTTTTAGGGTTCGGGTTTCAGGGTTCGGGGTTTCAGGGTTCGGGTTTCAGGGTTCAGGTTTCAGGGTTCAGGGTTTCAGGGTTCAGGGTTGAGGGTCCGGGGTTGAGGGTTGAGGGTTCGGGGTTCAGGGTTCGGGGTTCAGGGTTTCAGTGTTCAGGGTTCTGGGTTCAAGGTTCAAGGTTCAAGGTTCAGGGTTCAGGGTTCAGGGTTCAGGGTACAGGGTTCAGGGTTCGGGGTTCAGGGTTCGTGGCTCAGGGTTTCAGGGTTCGGGGTTCGGGGTTCAGGGTTCGAGGTTTCAGGGTTTCAGGGTTCAGGGTTCAGGGTTTCAGGGTTTCAGGGTTCAGGGTTCAGGGTTTCAGGGTTCATGGTTCTAGGGGTTAGGGTTCAGGGTTCAGGGTTTGGGTTTCAGGGTTCAGGGTTCAGGGTTTCAGGGTTCAGGGTTCAGGGTTCAGGGTTTCAGGGTTCTAGGGTTCAGGGTTTCAGGGTTCTAGGGTTCAGGGTTCAGGGTTCAGGGTTCAGGGTTCAGGGTTTCAAGGGTTCAGGGTTTAGGGTTTCAGGGTTCAGGGGTTCGGGTTTCAAGGTTCAAGGGTTCGGGGTTCGGGGTTCAGGGTTCAGGGTTTCGGGTTCAGGGTTCAGGGTTCAGGGTTTCAGGGTTCAGGGTTTCGGGTTTCAGGGTTCAGGGTTCATGGTTCAGGGTTCAGGGTTTCAGGGTTTAGGGTTCAGGGTTCAGGGTTCAGGGTTTCAGGGTTTCAGGGTTCAGGGTTCAGGGTTTCAAGGTTCAGGGTTTCAGGGTTCAGGGTTCAGGTTCAGGGTCTAGGTTTCAGGGTTCAGGGTTTCAGGGTTGAGGGTTAAGGTTTCAGGGTTCAGGGTTTCAGTGTTCAAGGTTTCAGGGTTTGGGGTTCAGGGTTTGGGGTTCGGGTTCAGTGTTCGGGTTTCAGGGTTCAGGGCTTCAGGGTTCAGGGTTTCAGGGTTCGGGGTTCAGGTTCGGGTTTCAGGGTTCAGGGTTCAGGGTTCAGGGTTCAGGGTTTCAGGGTTCAGGGTTCCGGGTTCCAGGGTTCAGGGTTCGGGGTTCGGGGTTCAGGGTTCGGGGTTTAGGGTTCAGGGTTTCAGGGTTCAGAGTTTCAGGGTTCAGGGTTCAGGGTTCCGGTTCAGCGTTCGGGTTTCAGGGTTCGGGGTTCAGCGTTTGGGGTTCAGCGTTCAGGGTTCGGGTTTTAGGGTTCGGGTTTCAGGGTTCGGGGTTTCAGGGTTCGGGTTTCAGGGTTCAGGTTTCAGGGTTCAGGGTTTCAGGGTTCAGGGTTGAGGGTCCGGGGTTGAGGGTTGAGGGTTCGGGGTTCAGGGTTCGGGGTTCAGGGTTTCAGTGTTCAGGGTTCTGGGTTCAAGGTTCAAGGTTCAAGGTTCAGGGTTCAGGGTTCAGGGTTCAGGGTACAGGGTTCAGGGTTCGGGGTTCAGGGTTCGTGGCTCAGGGTTTCAGGGTTCGGGGTTCGGGGTTCAGGGTTCGAGGTTTCAGGGTTTCAGGGTTCAGGGTTCAGGGTTTCAGGGTTTCAGGGTTCAGGGTTCAGGGTTTCAGGGTTCATGGTTCTAGGGGTTAGGGTTCAGGGTTCAGGGTTTGGGTTTCAGGGTTCAGGGTTCAGGGTTTCAGGGTTCAGGGTTCAGGGTTCAGGGTTTCAGGGTTCTAGGGTTCAGGGTTTCAGGGTTCTAGGGTTCAGGGTTCAGGGTTCAAGGTTCAGGGTTCAGGGTTTCAAGGGTTCAGGGTTTAGGGTTTCAGGGTTCAGGGGTTCGGGTTTCAAGGTTCAAGGGTTCGGGGTTCGGGGTTCAGGGTTCAGGGTTTCGGGTTCAGGGTTCAGGGTTCAGGGTTTCAGGGTTCAGGGTTTCGGGTTTCAGGGTTCAGGGTTCATGGTTCAGGGTTCAGGGTTTCAGGGTTTAGGGTTCAGGGTTCAGGGTTCAGGGTTTCAGGGTTTCAGGGTTCAGGGTTCAGGGTTTCAAGGTTCAGGGTTTCAGGGTTCAGGGTTCAGGTTCAGGGTCTAGGTTTCAGGGTTCAGGGTTTCAGGGTTCGGGGTTCGGGTTTCAGGGTTCAGGGTTCAGGGTTCCAGGGTTCGGGGTTCAGGGTTCAGGGTTTCGGGGTTCAGAGTTTCAGGGTTCGGGGTTCAGGGTTCCGGTTCAGGGTTCGGGTTTCAGGGTTCGGGGTTCAGGGTTCGAGGTTGAGCGTTCGGGTTTCAGGGTTCAGCGTTCGGGTTTCAGGGTTCAGGTTTCAGGGTTCGGGGTTTCAGGGTTCAGGGTTCAGGGTTCACGGTTTCAGGGTTCAGGGTTCAGGGTTCGGGGTTGAGGGTTGAGGGTTCAGGGTTTCAGGGTTCAGGGTTCAGGGTTTCAGGGTTCAGGGTTCTGGGTTCGGGGTTCAAGGTTCAAGGTTCAGGGTTCAGGGTTCAGGGTTCAGGGTTCGGGGTTCAGGGTTCGTGGCTTAGGGTTTCAGGGTTCAGGGTTCGGGGTTCGGGGTTTAGGGTTCGAGGTTTCAGGGTTCAGGGTTTAAGGGTTCGGGTTTCAGGGTTCAGGTTTCAGGATTTCAGGGTTCCAGGGTTTCAGGCTTCAGGGTTTCAGGGTTCTGGGTTTCAGGGTTCAGGGTTCTGGGGTTCAGGGTTCCGGGGTTCAGGGTTCATGGTTTCAGGGGTCAGGGTTTCAGGGTTCAGGGTTCAGGGTTCAGGGGTTAGGGTTTTAGGGGTTAGGGTTTTAGGGGTTTAGGGTTTCAGGGGTCAGGGTTTCAAGGTTCAGGGTTCAGGGTTTTAGGGTTCAGGGTTCAGGGTTCAGTGTTCAGCGGTGAGGGTTCAGGGTTCAGGGTTCAGTGTTCAGCGGTGAGGGTTCAGGGTTTCAGGGTTCAGGGTTTCAGGGTTCAGGTTCCAGGGTTCAGGTTTCAGGGTTCAGGGTTTCAGGGTTCAGGGTTCAGGGTTCCAGGGTTGAAGGTTCCAGGTTCGGAGTTCAGGGTTCGGGGTTTCAGGGTTCGGGGTTCAGGGTTCCAGGGTTCACGGTTCCAGGGTTCACGGTTGTAGGGTTCAGGGTTTCAGGGTTCAGGGTTTCAGGGTTCAGGGTTTTAGGGTTCGTGGTTCAGGGTTCGGGTTTCAAGGTTCAGGGTTCAGGGTTCCGTGTTCAGGGTTCGGGGTTCAGGGTTCGGGGTTCAGGGTTCGGGGTTTCAGGGTTCAGAGTTTCAGGGTTCAGGGTTCAGGGTTCCGGTTCAGGGTTCGGGTTTCAGGGTTCGGGGTTGAGGGTTGAGGGTTCAGGGTTCGGGTTTCAGGGTTCAGGGTTCAGGTTTCAGGGTTCGGGTTTCAGGGTTCAGTGTTTCAGGGTTCCGGGTTTCAGGGTCCGGGTTCAGGGTTCGGGTTTCAGGGTTCAGGTTTCAGGGTTCAGGGTTTCAGGGTTCAGGGTTTCAGGGTTCAGGTTTCCGGGTTCGGGGTTCAGGGTTCAGGGTTTCAGGGTTCAGAGTTTCAGGGTTCAGGGTTTAGGGTTCCGGTTTAGGGTTCGGGTTTCAAGGTTCGGGGTTTAGGGTTCGGGGTTCAGGGTTCGGGTTTCAGGGTTCAGGGTTCGGGTTTCAGGGTTCGGGTTTCAGCGTTCCGGGTTTCAGGGTTCGAGGTTTCAAGGTTCGGGTTCAGGGTTCGGGTTTCAGGGTTCGGGTTTCAGGGTTCAGGGTTTCAGGGTTCAGGGTTTCAGGGTTCAGGGTTGAGGGTCGAGGGTTGAGGGTTGAGGATTGAGGGTTTAAGGGTTCAGGGTTCAGTGTTCTTGGTTCGGGGTTCAAGGTTCGGGGTTCAGGGTTCGGGGTTCAGGGTTTCGGGGCTCAGGGTTTCGAGGCTCAGGGGTTCGGGGTTCAGGGTTCGGGTTTCAGGGTTCAGGGTTTCAGGGTTCAGGGTTTCAGGGTTCGGGTTTCAGGGTCCAGGGTTCAGGGTTCCAGGGTTTCGGGTTCCGGGTTTCAGGGTTCAGGGGTTCAGGGTTCAGGGTTTCAGGGTTCAGGGTTTCAGGGGTCAGGGTTTCAGGGTTCAGGGTTCAGGGTTCAGGGTTTAGGGGTGAGGGTTTTAGGGGTTAGGGTTTTAGGGGTTTAGGGTTTTAGGGGTTAGGGTTCATGGTTCAGGGTTCAGGGTTCAGGGTTTTAGGGTTCAGGGTTCAGGGTTCAGGGTTCAGGGTTCAGGGTTTCAGGGTTCAGGGTTCAGGGTTCAGCGTTCAGCGTTCAGCGTTGAGGGTTCAGGGTTTCAGGGTTCAGGGTTTCAGGGTTCGGGTTCCAGGGTTCAGGGTTTCAGGGTTTAGGGTTTCAGGGTTCAGGGTTCCAGGGTTCAGGGTTCCAGGGTTTGTGGTTTAGGGTTCGGGGTTCCAGGGTTCGGGGTTCAGGGTTCGGGGTTCAGGGTTCCAGGGTTCAGGGTTCAGGGTTCAGGGTTCCAGGGTTCAGGGTTCGGGGTTCGGGGTTCGGGGTTCGGGGTTCAGGTTTCAGGGTTCGGGGTTTCAGGGTTCAGGGTTTCAGGGTTCAGGGTTTCAAGGTTCGGTGTTTCAGGGTTCAGGGTTTCAGTGTTCAGGGTTCAGTGTTCAGGGTTCAGGGTTTCAGGGTTCAGGGTTCAGGGTTCAGGGTTCAGGGTTTCAGGGTTTCAAGGTTCGGGGTTTCAGGGTTCGGGTTTCAGGGTTCGGGTTTCAGGGTTCGGGTTTCAGGGTTCAGTGTTCGGGGTTCAGGGTTTTAGGGTTCAGGGTTCAGGGTTCAGGGTTTCAGGGTTCAGGGTTCCGGGTTCAGGGTTCCGGGTTCAGGGTCCGGGTTTCAGGGTTCCGGGGTTCAGGGTTCAGGGGTTCAGGGGTCAGGGGTTCAGGGGTCAGGGTTTCAGGGTTCAGGGTTTCAGGGTTCAGGGTTCAGGGGTCAGGGTTCAGGGGTTAGGGTTCAGGGGTTAGGGTTTTAGGGTTTAGGGTTTTAGGGGTTTAGGGTTTTAGGGGTTAGGGTTCAGGGTTCAGGGTTCAGGGTTTCAGGGTTCAGGGTTCAGGGTTCAGGGGTTAGGGCTTCAGGGGTTAGGGTTTTGGGTTTTAGGGTTTAGGGTTTAGGGTTTTAGGGTTTTAGGGTTTAGGGTTTTAGGGTTTAGGGTTTAGGGTTTTGGGTTTAGGGTTTTAGGGTTTAGGGTTTTGGGTTTAGGGTTTTAGGGTTTAGGGTTTTAGGGTTTTGGGTTTAGGGTTTTGGGTTTAGGGTTTAGGGTTTAGGGTTTTGGGTTTAGGGTTTTAGGGTTTAGGGTTTTAGGGTTTAGGGGTTTTCGAAAGATCTGGTTCGGTGTTGTTTCCACAAGAACTGGTCCGGTGGGGTTTCCATAAATCTGGGCCGGTGGGGTTTCTGTGAAATCTGGTATAGTGCGGTTTCTGTAAAATCTGGTCCGGCGGGGTATCCTCAAAATCAAGTCTGGTGGGGTTTCCAGATAATTCAAGTCGATGGGGTTCCCGTAAAATTTAGGACGGGGGAGCTTGGCAAGTTGGGCCATCTCGACAACTCTGGAGACCGGGGGGACTTGGGTGAATGGGTGACCTGGCCCGAGGGACTTGTTCGACCTAAGGGGGCTTGGACGGCGCAGGGGTAAGCTAACATTTCAAAACATGGTCGGCGACATGCGCTGTTGGACGTCGTTAGCTAGTGCGGATGAGGCCTGTCCAGAGGTTGACTCGTGCCACTTCGCCAACGTCAGTGGGTGTCGTTGTTTAGGAAAGGGGGCGAGGCCCATTGTAAGGAATGCAATTGGGACAAGCTCTGGGGGATGTTGTTCGAGCCCCGTTTTGGGGAACGGGGTTGGGGCCCACTGTTGGGGAAGTCAACGGGGAAGGGTGTTTTGGCCCAGTGTCGGGGTGTGTCAAGGAGGAAAGGGGTTCGGGGCTCATGCTTAGCATTGGGGAATGTCGTCGGAGTGCGAGGTCGGGGCCTAATGTTGGGGAGCATCGTCAGTGAACGTGTTTCGGGGCGAGTGTTGGGGAAAGCCATTGCGGAGTGGAGTCGAGGCCTGCTGTTAGGGGACCTGGGGTTCTCATAAAATCTGGTCCGGTCGGGTTTCGTAAAATTTGGTACGGTGGGGTTTCCACAAAGCCTGGTCCGGTGGGGTTTTCATAAAATCTGGTCCGGTGGGGTTTCCACAAGAACTGGTCCGGTGGGGTTTCCGTAAAATCTGGTCTGGTGGGGTTTCCGTAAAATCTGGTCTGATGGGGTTTCCACAAAATCTGGTCTAGTGCGGTTTCTGTAAAATCTGGTCCGGCGGGGTATCCTCAAAATTAAGTCCGGTGGGGTTTCCAGATAATTCAATTGGATGGGGTTCCCATAAAATTCAGGACGGGGGGCTTGCTTGGCAAGTTGGGCCAACTCAACGACTCTGGAGACCGGGGGACTTGGGTAAATGGGTGACCTAGCCCGAGGGACTTGTTCGACCTAAGGGGGCTTGGACGGTCGAGGGGTAAGCCAACATTTCAAAAACATGGTCGGCGACATGCGCCGTTGGACGTTGTTAACTAGTGCACTGAGGCCTGTCCAGAGGTTGACTCGTACCACTTCGCCAATGTCAGTGGGCATCGTTGTTTAGGAAAGGGGGCGAGGCCCATTGTAGGGAACGTAATTGGGACAAGCTCTGGGGGATGTCGTTCGAGCCCAGTTTTGGGGAACGGGGTTGGGGCCCAGTGTTTGGGCTGAGTGTCGAAGTGTGTCAAGGAGGAATGGGGTTCGGGGTTCGTGCCTAGCAATGGGGAATGTCCTCGGCGAGCGAGGTCGGGGCCTAGTGTTGTGGAGTACCGTCGGGTAACGTGTTTCGGGGCCAGTGTTTATGAGTGGTGGGATTTTCCTCCAGTTAATTTAGGTGGGGTTCCTATAAATATTCAATCTGACGTGGTCGATAAGAAATTCAGCTTGATGGGGTTTCCGCAAATTTTTGTTTGGTAGTTTGCGGCAAGATTCAGTCCGGCGGGGTTTCCATAAATGTTAAGGTCGTGGGATGAGCTTCCAAAAAATTTCGGGTGGTGTTTCCTCAAGGATTGGTCTGGTGGGGTTTCTAGAAAATTACGTTTGGTGGGGTTTCTAGAAAATTTCATTCGACAGGTTTTCCAAAATATCCAGTCCGATGGGGTTTCCAGAAAATTCTGTCACGCCTCGTCCCATCCCGGCCGAGGCCTGCGACCGGGATAGGACGGGGCAGCCGTGATGGGACAGGGCGGCCGGGACGGGAAAGGACAGGACAGTGCGAGACAGGTGGACTGGGCAGGACGGAACGGGACGGGATGGTCGGGATGAGATGGGATGGCACGAGACAGGATGGGACGGGACGGGCCGGGTCGAGATGGGACAGGATGGGATGGGACGGGACGGGACAGGGCGAGGCGGGGCGAGACGGGACGGGGCGGGGCTGTCCGCTATCCCCTGTCCGATGTCCCCTGTCGCCTGTCCGTTGTCCCCTGTCGGCTGTCCCCTGTTGGCTGTCGGCTGTCCGCGGGACAGGATGGGACGGGGCAGTCGGAATGGGACAGGACGACCTGGATGGGACAGGGCGGACGGGACGGGAAAGGACAGGACAGTGCGAGACAGGCGGACGAGGCAGAACAGAACGGACGAGATGGTCGGGATGAGACGGGATGGGACGGGCCGGGCCGAGATGGGACGGGATGGGATGGGACGGGACGGGACGGGACGAGCGGGACAGTCGGAACAGTCGGGACGGGACCGGGCAGGACGGGACGGGGCGGCGGGGCGGGGCGGGGCGGGGCTGTCCGCTATCCTCTGTCCACCGTCCGCTGTCCCCTGTCCCCTGTCGGCTGTCCACTGTCCGCTATCCGCTGTCCATTGTCCATTGTCCGCTATCTGATATCCGATGTCCGCTGTCTATTGTCCGCTGTCCACTGTCCATTGTCCCCTGTCCGTTATCCCACGTTCGCTGTCCATAACGCAATGTGAGGTGATTGCGAGCTCCGAGATCAAACCTTCCGTTGTGTAGCGTTCAGACTCATAATTACTATAGGGGGTAGTTTTTGTTACGCCGCTGTCCGCTGTCCCCTATCCGCAGTTTGCCGTCCCCTGTTCGCCATCCGCTGTCCGCCGTCCGCCGTCCCCTGTTTGGTGTCCTCTATCCGCTGTCCCATGTCCGCTGTGGCATGTCCGCTGTCCTCTGTCTGCTGTCCTTTGTGGCCTGTTCGCCGTCCACTGTGGCTCGTCCGTTGTCCGTTGTCCGCCGTCCGCTGTCCCTCATCCGCTGTCCACCGTCCCCTGTCCACTGTACCATGTCCACTGTCCCTTGTCCACCGTCCGCTGTGGCCTGTCCGCTGTCCGCCGTCCGCTGTCCCCTGTCTGTTCTCCCCTGTCCGCCGTCTGCTGTCCCCTGTCCCCTTTCTGCCGTCCGCTATCCCCTGTCCGCCTTCCCCTGTCCGCTGTGGCCTGTCCGCTGTCCGCAGTCTGTTGTCCCCTGTCCGCCGTCCGCTGTTCGCTGTCCCCTTTCCGCCGTCCGCTGTGCCCTATCTGCTATCCGCTGTCCGCCGTCCGCTGTCCCCTGTCCGCCGTCCGCCGTCCCCTGTCCCCTGTCCCCTGTCCGCCGTCCGCCGTCCGCCGTCCGCCGTCCCCTGTCCGCCGTCCGCTGTGCCCTGTCCGCTGTCCGCTGTCCGCCGTCCCCTGTCCCCTTTCTGCCGTCCGCTGTCCCCTGTCCGCCGTCCGCTGTCCCCTGTCCGCCGTGCCCTGTCCGCCGTCCGCTGTGGCCCGTCCGCTATGGCCTGTCCGCTGTCCCCTTTCCGCCGTCCGCCGTCCGCTGTCCCCTATCCGCTGTCCGCCGTCCGCCGTCCGCCGTCCGCCGTCCGCCGTCCCCTGTCCGCCGTCCGCCGTCCCCTGTCCAGAATGTGAGGTGATTGCGAGCTCCGAGCTCAACCTTCCATTGTGCTGCGTTCAGACTTATAACTACTATAGGGGGGTGGTGTTCATGAGGGTGCCGAGTCCATGTGCGGAAATTCGAGTTTGCATTCCAATGCAGGAAATCCGAGTTGCATTGCAATGCAGGATATCCGGGCTGTTTCTGGGCGAGCTGATTCCGGCCGAAGAGAGAGATGACGGAAAGTGAGGTAGTTGCGATCTCCGAGCTCAACCTTCCGTTGTGCTGCGTTCAGACTTATAACTACTATAGGGGGGCGGTGTTCATGAGGGTGCCGAGTCCATGTGCGGAAATCCGAGTTTGCATTGCAATGCAGGATATCCGGGCTGTTTCTGGGCGAGCTGATTCCAGCCGAAGAGAGAGATGACGGAAAGTGAGGTAGTTGCGATCTCCGAGCTCAACCTTCCGTTGTGCTGCGTTCAGACTTATAACTACTATAGGGGGGGCGGTGTTCATGAGGGTGCCGAGTCCATG
Organism: Cunninghamia lanceolata; assembly: GCA_027924645.1. Classification (NCBI taxonomy): domain Eukaryota; kingdom Viridiplantae; phylum Streptophyta; class Pinopsida; order Cupressales; family Cupressaceae; genus Cunninghamia; species Cunninghamia lanceolata. The sequence continues at coordinate 188,782 of BSBN01002029.1, forward strand.
TGCGGAAATCCGAGTTTGCATTGCAATGCAGGAAATCCGAGTGGCATTGCAATGCAGGATATCCGGGCTGTTTCTAGGCGAGCTGATTCCGGCCGAAGAGAGAGATGACGGAAAGTGAGGTAATTGCGAGCTCCGAGCTCAACCTTCCGTTGTGCTGCATTCAGACTTATAACTACTATAGGGGGGGCGGTGTTCATGAGGGTGCCGAGTCCATGTGCGGAAATCCGAGTTTGCATTGCAATGCAGGAAATCCGAGTTGCATTGCAATGCAGGATATCCGGGCTGTTTTTGGGCGAGCTGATTCAGGGCCGAAGAGAGAGATGACGGAAAGTGAGGTAATTGCGAGCTCCGAGCTCAACCTTCCGTTGTGCTGCGTTCAGACTTATAACTACTATAGGGGGGTGGTGTTCATGAGGGTGCCGAGTCCATGTGCGGAAATCCGAGTTGCATTGCAATGCAGGATATCCGGGCTATTTCTGGGCGAGCTGATTCTATCCGGGCTATTTCTGGGCGAGCTGATTCTATCCGGGCTATTTCTGGGCGACCTGATTCTATCCGGGATGTTTCTGGGCGACCTGATTCTATCCGGGATGTTTCTGGGCAAGCTGATTCTATCCGGGATGTTTCTGGGCGAGCTGATTCTATCCGGCCGAAGAGAGAGATGACGGAAAGTGAGGTAATTGCGAACTCTCGACTCAGCCTTCCGTTGTGCCGCGTTCAGACTTATAACTACTATGGGGGGAGGTGTTTGGGCATTTCATGGCCTGGGGTAAGTCGCAGTGAGCAAGTCGGGTTAGACATGGCGAGCTGCGCACCGGCAAACATCCGGGATATTTGCTGATCGGGTTCTAAGCTGGACGCTGGCATTTCCTCCGGGATAGCGCTGAGTTAGCCGAGTTGTGAGGTGATTGCGAAGACGGAAAGTGAGGTAATTGCGAACACTCGGCTCAGCCTTCCGTTGTGCCGCGTTCAGACTTATAACTACTGTAAGGGGCTGCTTTCAAAGACTTAGCGCTTGGTGCGTTGGTCGGCCCAGAACTGGCGCGTAGGAGATCCGGGTTCATGCATGCCGGAATTCCGAGTTACTTCTGTGGTTGAAAGTTGTTCCTGCAGTCGGCAAGTTTGTTGGCGGGCTGCAAAATGGCTAAGTCATGGCGAGTTGGTAATCGGCGAGCTGTGCAAATGCACCGGGTTGTTTTTTGGTGCAATTCGTCAAGGGTGGCGGCCTGGGGAAGTCGCAGTGAGCAAGTCGGGTTGACACGCGAGCAGCGCACGGGTAGTTTTCTGATCGGGTTCTGCGAAAAACGCACCGGTAGTTTTCGGGTAGTTTTCGGGTAGTTTTTTGAGTTGGCCGAGTTGGCCGAGCTCGCACCGAAGCCGGAAGCCGGGTTGTTTACAGATGACGGAAAGTGAGTTGATTGCGGGATATTTTCTCAGCCTTCCGTTGTGCCGCGTTCAGACTTATAACTACTATGGGGGAAGGTGTTTGGTTGGGCATTTCATGGCGGTGTCCACGCCGACCCCCCCGCGTGCCCCCGTAGGATGGAACCATGTTCTGTGCCAAGGTATACGAGCTGTTTACGAATGGGCAAGTCCCATGAGGGTAGAGCTCGGGCTCCTTGGTGCAGGATAATGTGATTGCTACGGGGACATGCGGAAGCGACCCAAAATCTATGCCGAGGCTCTGTGGGCATCACAGTTGGAACGGAATCGTCATTGGATGCACGCTCAGAACGGTCCCTTTACATTCCAATGCCGTGACCTGATACTGGGATACCTCGGTAGCGTCCGTCTAGCCTCTGGGTTGCTTTAGATGGTTGCGAGATGCCATGCGGGAGGCCGAATAGAGAGATGACGGAAAGTGAGGTAATTGCGAACTCTCGACTTGCTCACTGCGGCCTGGGGAAGTCGCAGTGAGCAAGTCGGGTTGACAGGCGAGCAGCGCACGGGTAGTTTTCTGATCGGGTTCTGTGAAAAACGCACCGGTAGTTTTCGGGTAGTTTTTTGAGTCGGCCGAGTTGGTCGAGCTCGCACCGAAGCCGGAAGCCGGGTTGTTTACAGATGACGGAAAGTGAGTTGATTGCGGGATATTTTCTCAGCCTTCCGTTGTGCCGCGTTCAGACTTATAACTACTATGGGGGAAGGTGTTTGGTTGGGCATTTCATGGCGGTGTCCAGGCCGACCCCCCCGCGTGACCCCGTAGGATGGAACCATGTTCTGTGCCAAGGTATACGAGCTGTTTACGAATGGGCAAGTCCCACGAGGGTAGAGCTCGGGCTCCTTGGTGCGGGATAATGTGATTGCTACGGGGGACATGCGGAAGCGACCCAAAATCTATGCCGAGGCTCTGTGGGCATCACAGTTGGAACGGAATCGTCATTGGATGCACGCTCGGAACGGTCCCTTTAACATTCCAATGCCGTGACCTGATACTGGGATACCTCGGTAGCGTCCGTCTAGCCTCTGGGTTGCTTCAGATGGTTGCGAGATGCCATGCGGGAGGCCGAATAGAGAGATGACGCAAAGTGAGGTAATTGCGAACTCTCGACTTGCTCACTGCGGCCTGGGGAAGTCGCAGTGAGCAAGTCAGGTTGACAGGCGAGCAGCGCACGGGTAGTTTTCTGATCGGGTTCTGTGAAAAACGCACCGGTAGTTTTCGGGTAGTTTTCGGGTAGTTTTTTGAGTCGGCCGAGTTGGTCGAGCTCGCACCGAAGCCGGAAGCCGGGTTGTTTACAGATGACGGAAAGTGAGTTGATTGCGGGATATTTTCTCAGCCTTCCGTTGTGCCGCGTTCAGACTTATAACTACTATGGGGGAAGGTGTTTGGTTGGGCATTTCATGGCGGTGTCCAGGCCGACCCCCCCGCGTGCCCCCGTAGGATGGAACCATGTTCTGTGCCAAGGTATACGAGCTGTTTACGAATGGGCAAGTCCCATGAGGGTAGAGCTCGGGCTCCTTGGTGCGGGATAATGTGATTGCTACGGGGGACATGCGGAAGCGACCCAAAATCTATGCCGAGGCTCTGTGGGCATCACAGTTGGAACGGAATCGTCATTGGATGCACGCTCGGAACGGTCCCTTTAACATTCCAATGCCGTGACCTGATACTGGGATACCTCGGTAGCGTCCGTCTAGCTTCTGGGTTGCTTCAGATGGTTGCGAGATGCCATGCGGGAGGCCGAATAGAGAGATGACGCAAAGTGAGGTAATTGCGAACTCTCGACTCAGCCTTCCGTTGTGCCGCGTTCAGACTTATAACTACTATGGGGGAAGGCGTTTGGTTGGGCATTTCATGGCGGTGTCCAGGCCGACCCCCCCGCGTGCCCCCGTAGGATGGAACCATGTTCTGTGCCAAGGTATACGAGCTGTTTACGAATGGGCAAGTCCCATGAGGGTAGAGCTCGGGCTCCTTGGTGCGGGATAATGTGATTGCTACGGGGACATGCGGAAGCGACCCAAAATCTATGCCGAGGCTCTGTGGGCATCACAGTTGGAACGGAATCGTCATTGGATGCACGCTCGGAACGGTCCCTTTAACATTCCAATGCCGTGACCTGATACTGGGATACCTCGGTAGCGTCTGTATAGCCTCTGGGTTGCTTCAGGTGGTTGCGAGATGCCATGCGGGAGGCCGAATAGAGAGATGACGCAAAGTGAGGTAATTGCGAACTCTCGACTCAGCCTTCCGTTGTGCCGCGTTCAGACTTATAACTACTATGGGGGAAGGCATTTGGTTGGGCATTTCATGGCGGTGTCCAGGCCGACCCCCCCGCGTGCCCCCGTAGGATGGAACCATGTTCTGTGCCAAGGTATACGAGCTGTTTACGAATGGGCAAGTCCCATGAGGGTAGAGCTCGGGCTCCTTGGTGCGGGATAATGTGATTGCTACGGGGACATGCGGAAGCGACCCAAAATCTATGCCGAGGCTCTGTGGGCATCACAGTTGGAACGGAATCGTCATTGGATGCACGCTCGGAACGGTCCCTTTAACATTCCAATGCCGTGACCTGATACTGGGATACCTCGGTAGCGTCTGTATAGCCTCTGGGTTGCTTCAGATGGTTGCGAGATGCCATGCGGGAGGCCGAATAGAGAGATGACGCAAAGTGAGGTAATTGCGAACTCTCGACTCAGCCTTCCGTTGTGCCGCGTTCAGACTTATAACTACTATGGGGGAAGGCGTTTGGTTGGGCATTTCATGGCGGTGTCCAGGCCGACCCCCCCGCGCGCCCCCGTAGGATGGAACCATGTTCTGTGCCAAGGTATACGAGCTGTTTACGAATGGGCAAGTCCCATGAGGGGGTAGAGCTCGGGCTCCTTGGTGCGGGATAATGTGATTGCTACGGGGACATGCGGAAGCGACCCAAAATCTATGCCGAGGCTCTGTGGGCATCACAGTTGGAACGGAATCGTCATTGGATGCACGCTCGGAACGGTCCCTTTAACATTCCAATGCCGTGACCTGATACTGTGATACCTCGGTAGCGTCCGTCTAGCTTCTGGGTTGCTTCAGATGGTTGCGAGATGCCATGCGGGAGGCCGAATAGAGAGATGACGCAAAGTGAGGTAATTGCGAACTCTCGACTCAGCCTTCCGTTGTGCCGCGTTCAGACTTATAACTACTATGGGGGAAGGTGTTTGGTTGGGCATTTCATGGCGGTGTCCATGCCGACCCCCCCGCGTGCCCCCGTAGGATGGAACCATGTTCTGTGCCAAGGTATACGAGCTGTTTACGAATGGGCAAGTCCCATGAGGGTAGAGCTCGGGCTCCTTGGTGCGGGATAATGTGATTGCTACGGGGACATGCGGAAGCGACCCAAAATCTATGCCGAGGCTCTGTGGGCATCACAGTTGGAACGGAATCGTCATTGGATGCACGCTCGGAACGGTCCCTTTAACATTCCAATGCCGTGACCTGATACTGGGATACCTCGGTAGCGTCTGTATAGCCTCTGGGTTGCTTCAGATGGTTGCGAGATGCCATGCGGGAGGCCGAATAGAGAGATGACGCAAAGTGAGGTAATTGCGAACTCTCGACTCAGCCTTCCGTTGTGCCGCGTTCAGACTTATAACTACTATGGGGGAAGGTGTTTGGTTGGGCATTTCATGGCGGTGTCCAGGCCGACCCCCCCGCGTGCCCCCGTAGGATGGAACCATGTTCTGTGCCAAGGTATACGAGCTGTTTACGAATGGGCAAGTCCCATGAGGGTAGAGCTCGGGCTCCTTGGTGCGGGATAATGTGATTGCTACGGGGACATGCGGAAGCGACCCAGATGCTATGCCGAGGCTCTGTGGGCATCACAGTCGGAACGGAATCGTCATTGGATGCACGCTCGGAACGGTCCCCTTAACATTCCAATGCCGTGACCTGATACTGGGATACCTCGGTAGCGTCTGTATAGCCTCTGGGTTGCTTCAGATGGTTGCGAGATGCCATGCGGGAGGCCGAATAGAGAGATGACGCAAAGTGAGGTAATTGCGAACTCTCGACTCAGCCTTCCGTTGTGCCGCGTTCAGACTTATAACTACTATGGGGGAAGGTGTTTGGTTGGGCATTTCATGGCGGTGTCCAGGCCGACCCCCCCGCGTGCCCCCGTAGGATGGAACCATGTTCTGTGCCAAGGTATACGAGCTGTTTACGAATGGGCAAGTCCCATGAGGGTAGAGCTCGGGCTCCTTGGTGCGGGATAATGTGATTGCTACGGGGACATGCGGAAGCGACCCAGATGCTATGCCGAGGCTCTGTGGGTATCACAGTTGGAACGGAATCGTCATTGGATGCACGCTTGGAACGGTCCCTTCAACATTCCAATGCCGTGACCTGATACTGGGATACCTCGGTAGCGTCCGTCTAGGTTCTGGGTTGCTTTAGATGGTTGCGAGATGCCATGCGGAAGGCGGAAGAGGGATATCTCGACCTGGCCTACCGTTGTCCCGAAGAGATCTCGATTGGCATTTGATGGCCTGCCAAACGCGGAAGCCACTCGGATCGGGACACCCAGTTGCTATGCGGAGGCTTTGTGCGCATCACAGTTGGAACGGAATCGGCATTGGACGCACGCTCGGAACGGTCCCTTTATAATCCAATGTCGTGCCTCGTTCCTGCGATGCCTCTGGAGCCTTCGTCTAGCTCTTGGGTCGCTCGAGACAGTGGCCAAAAAGAGCCATTTTCGGTGGAATGACAATTGGCATTGCCAATTGTCACCCCCGCGCGTGCATCCATTCTATGATTGGGGCATATGCAAAACTCGGCGGCTGAATGGACTCGGACTGGGACACCCAGTTGCTATGCGGAGGCTCTGTGGGCATCACAGTTGGAATGGAATCGGCATTGGATGCACGCTCGGAACGGTCCCTTTACAATCCAATGCAGTGACCTGATACTGGGATACCTCGTGCGCCTGCGTCTAGCTCTTGGGTCGCTCGGGAGAAGTTCTGGGGTATGACGCTTGGCATTTGGTGGCGTGCCTATGCTGACCCCGCGCCGCGTGCCCCCTCACATGATCCATGTCCTGTGCCAAGGCATTCGTGCGGCCCTTCGAACGGCCAGTCCCAGGAGGGGACAGCTCGGGCTCCTTGGTGCGGCACATCATTCATGCGGTGGGAGCTTTGCGGAAGCGCGACTCGGATCTCGACACCCAGTTGCTATGCGGAGGCTTTGTAGGCATCACAGTTGTAACGGAATCGGCATTGGACGCACGCTCGGAACGGTCCCTTTACAATCCAATGCAGTGACCTGATACTGGGATGCCTCGTGAGCCTGCGTCTAGCTCTTGGGTCGCTCGAGACAGTCGCGAAAAAGCCACTTTCGGGGGAACGACTGTTGGCATTGCCAATTGCCACCCCCGCGCGTGCTTCCATTCTATGATTGGGGCATATGCAAAACTCGGCGGTTGAATGGACTCGGACACCCAGTTGCTATGCGGAGGCTCTGTGGGCATCACAGTTGAAAGGGAATCGGCATTGGATGCACGCTCGGAACGGTCCCTTTACAATCCAATGCAGTGACCTGATACTGGGATACCTCGTGAGCCTGCGTCTACCTCTTGGGTCGCTCGGGACAAGTTCTGGGGTATGACGCTTGGCATTCGGTGGCGTGCCAAAGCTGACCCCCCGCCGCGTGCTCCCTCTCATGATCCATGTCGTGTGCCAAGGCATTCTTGCGGCCTTTCGAATGGCCAGTCCCAGGAGGGGACAGCTCGGGCTCCTTGGTGCAGCACATCTTTCATGCGATGGGAGCTTTGCGGAATTGCGACTCGGATCGGGACACACCCAGTTGCTATGCGGAGGCTTTGTTGGCATCACAGTTGTAACGGAATCGGCATTGGACGCACGCTCGGAACGGTCCCTTTACAATCCAATGCAGTGACCTGATACTGGGATACCTCGTGAGCCTGCTTCTAGCTCTTGGGTCGCTCGAGACAGTCGCGAAAAAGCCACTTTCGGGGGAACGACTGTTGGCATTGCCAATGGCCACCCCCGCGCGTGCTTCCATTCTATGATTGGGGCATATGCAAAACTCGGCGGTTGAATGGACTAGGACTCGGACACCCGGTTGCTATGCGGAGGCTCTGTGGGCATCGCAGTTTTCACGGAATCGGCATTGGATGCACGCTCGGAACGGTCCCTTTACAATCCAATGCAGTGACCTGATACTGGGATACCTTGTGAGCCTGCGTCTACCTCCTGGGTCGCTCGGGACAAGTTCTGGGGTATGACGCTTGGCATTCGGTGGCGTGCCAAAGCTGACCCCCAGCCGCGTGCCCCCTCGCATGATCCATGTCGTGTGCCAAGGCATTCTTGCGGCCTTTCGAACGGCCAGTCCCAGGAGGGGACAGCTCGGGCTCCTTGGTGCAGCACATCTTTCATGCGATGGGAGCTTTGCGGAAGCGACTCGGATCGGGACACCCAGTTGCTATGCGGAGGCTTTGTTGGCATCACAGTTGTAACGGAATCGGCATTGGACGCACGCTCGGAACGGTCCCTTTACAATCCAATGCAGTGACCTGATACTGGGATGCCTCGTGAGCCTGCGTCTAGCTCTTGGGTCGCTCGAGACAGTCGCGAAAAAGCCACTTTCGGGGGAACGACTGTTGGCATTGCCAATGGCCACCCCCGCGCGTGCTTCCATTCTATGATTGGGGCATATGCAAAACTCGGCGGTTGAATGGACTAGGACTCGGACACCCGGTTGCTATGCGGAGGCTCTGTGGGCATCACAGTTTTCACGGAATCGGCATTGGATGCACGCTCGGAACGGTCCCTTTACAATCCAATGCAGTGACCTGATACTGGGATACCTTGTGAGCCTGCGTCTACCTCCTGGGTCGCTCGGGACAAGTTCTGGGGTATGACGCTTGGCATTCGGTGGCGTGCCAAAGCTGACCCCCAGCCGCGTGCCCCCTCGCATGATCCATGTCGTGTGCCAAGGCATCCTTGCGGCCTTTCGAACGGCCAGTCCCAGGAGGGGACAGCTCGGGCTCCTTGGTGCAGCACATCTTTCATGCGATGGGAGCTTTGCGGAAGCGCGACTCAGATCTGGACGCCCAGTTGTTATGCGGAGGCTTTGTTGGCATCACAGTTGTAACGGAATCGGCATTGGACGCACGCTCGGAACGGTCCCTTTACAATCCAATGCAGTGACCTGATACTGCGATGCCTCGTGAGCCTGCGTCTAGCTCTTGGGTTGCTCGAGACGGTCGCGAAAAAGCCACCTTCGGGGGAACGACTGTTGGCATTGCCAATTGCCACCCCCGCGCGTGCTTCCATTCTATGATTGGGGCATATGCAAAACTCGGCGGTTGAATGGACTCGGACACCCAGTTGCTATGCGGAGGCTCTGTGGGCATCACAGTTTGAAAGGGAATCGGCATTGGATGCACGCTCGGAACGGTCCCTTTACAATCCAATGCAGTGACCTGATACTGGGATACCTGGTGAGCCTGCGTCTACCTCTTGGGTCGCTCGGGACAAGTTCTGGGGTATGACGCTTGGCATTCGGTGGCGTGCCAAAGCTGACCCCCCGCCGCGTGCCCCCTCTCATGATCCATGTCGTGTGCCAAGGCATTCTTGCGGCCTTTCGAACGGCCAGTCCCAGTCCCAGGAGGGGACAGCTCGGGCTCCTTGGTGCAGCACATCTTTCATGCGATGGGAGCTTTGCGGAAGCGCGACTCGGATCTGGACACCCAGTTGTTATGCGGAGGCTTTGTTGGCATCACAGTTGTAACGGAATCGGCATTGGACGCACGCTCGGAACGGTCCCTTTACAATCCAATGCAGTGACCTGATACTGCGATGCCTCGTGAGCCTGCGTCTAGCTCTTGCGTTGCTCGAGACAGTCGCGAAAAAGCCACTTTCGGGGGAACGACTGTTGGCATTGCCAATTGCCACCCCCGCGCGTGCTTCCATTCTATGATTGGGGCATATGCAAAACTCGGCGGTTGAATGGACTCGGACACCCAGTTGCTATGCGGAGGCTCTGTGGGCATCACAGTTTGAAAGGGAATCGGCATTTGGATGCACGCTCGGAACGGTCCCTTTACAATCCAATGCAGTGACCTGATACTGGGATACCTCGTGAGCCTGCGTCTAGCTCTTGGGTCGCTCGGGACAAGTTCTGGGGTATGACGCTTGGCATTCGGTGGCGTGCCAAAGCTGACCCCCCGCCGCGTGCCCCCTCTCATGATGCATGTCGTGTGCCAAGGCATTCTTGCGGCCTTTCGAACGGCCAGTCCCAGTCCCAGGAGGGGACAGCTCGGGCTCCTTGGTGCAGCACATCTTTCATGCGATGGGAGCTTTGCGGAATTGCGACTCGGATCGGGACACCCAGTTTTTATGCGGAGGCTTTGTTGGCATCACAGTTGTAACGGAATCGGCATTGGACGCACGCTCGGAACGGTCCCTTTACAATCCAATGCAGTGACCTTATACTGGGATACCTCGTGAGCCTGCGTCTAGCTCTTGGGTCGCTCGAGACAGTTGCGAAAAAGCCACTTTCGGGGGAACGACTGTTGGCATTGCCAATTGCCACCCCCGCGCGTGCTTCCTCTCTATGATTGGGGCATATGCAAAACTCGGCGGTTGAATGGACTCCGACACCCAGTCGCTATGCGGAGGCTCTGTGGGCATCACAGTTTTTACGGAATCGGCATTTGGATGCACGCTCGGAACGGTCCCCCTTTATAATCCATTTCCTTGTCCCGTTACTGTGATACGTCTGTAGCCTACGTCTAGCTCTTGGGTCGCTCGGCAAGGTCGTGCAAATTCGGTGTACGCTGCGGGAAGTATGGATACGGCGAGTCTCTGACTAGGACAGTTTCTCTGCGAAGAGTGGCATGATGGTTGATGAGGCAATTCGATTCAGTCCCCAAGCTTTGGCCTCGGGCCACTGTGAGGGCTGTCGATTCTCTCTTTCCAACTCGTCTCCACCCAGTAACAGACTTGACGACAGGTAATCGGTCTCATTCTCGATTGTTCCTGGAGGTAGTCTTCGGAACTTTTGGAATTGACCTCTCACTTCGTCTCCTCTCTGTGTGAGGAGCAGTGTGCTTGTGCCGTTTCCTTGGTGGCATTCACGTCGCAAATATTGTGGAGGGAGAGTCTCCGCAGCTGCCCTGCCCTCGGGGGCAATCGGTGGGCTCTCATCTCCGTATTCGGTTGACATTCGCCATGCACGTAGGTCGCAGAATAATTTGCGAGTCTATTGGCGTTTGGCGCTTGTCCACGAATGATGCGTTGGTCCCGAAGTGCATGTTACTAGCATTTTCTGCCATTGTCTCGGATCTTTGGCACGTCCATTCCTTGCAATCGAACTTCTCGGAGCCATCTATGAGTTTGAGAGGGGTGGGCAGGGTTCGACACCTCCGTCGTTGCGTGCTTCTTCTTCCCGAGATCTTTTGACTGAGCCATGTCAGTGCTCGAGCCAAACGACTCGTGGTGGGGGGCGACGTTACACGGCGGAGTTGTCCGCGGCAAGTTTTTTCGGTCTCGGTGCCCCATTTGAAACCCTCGAGCACATCGACGACACGGTCTCGCCCTTTGGTTGCGGCCTCGGCATACATCTTGCGAGTGCTCTTCACGAAGCATTTCGATGTCCCCCGGAGGTTGCCTTGAAACTTGGTCGCACAGCGGTTCGGGTCGTCGTATAGATGCTTTGCATCATACGTTTCCCCACCACCGTGTGGCGATACGAAATGCTTTCGAGCAGGGGCTCACAAGAG
>BSBN01002029.1:210000-237500 GCA_027924645.1 Cunninghamia lanceolata
GGGGTTGCCTGCGCCCACCAATCCATATTTTTCAAGTGTGGAGTGGGGTTTCTCCGACTGTCCTGCCTGTCGTGGCCGCCCCACCCATCCCGACTGTCCCGTCCGTCCTGTCCACCCCGGCTGCCCCGTCCACCCTGTCCGCCCCGCTCGTCCCCGTCCCCGTCACGTCCCCGTCCCGTCACGTTCCTTCCCAGTCTTGAGTGGGGTTTCCCTCCGCCCCGACTGCATCCATTCCGAGTCTTGCACCTACGCCCGTGGAGAGGGGTTTCCATTTGCATCCGTCCCCGTCCCCATCCGCGTCCCCGTCCCCGTCCCCGTCCCTGTCCCCGTCGCCGCCCCGCCCCGGCAACCCTGTCCCGTCCCGACTTGGGTCGCGGCGACTTGGGTCGCGGCGACTTGGCCCCCAAAGGAATCTGTCGCGCCCCGCCCCGCACCTGCAACCCCGCCCCGCCCCTGCAACCCCGTCCCGACTTGGGCGAGTTGGCGACTTGGGTCGCGGCAACTTGGCCCCCCGAAGAATCCGTCCGCGTCCCTGTCCCTATACCCCCCGCCGCCCCGCCCCGGCAACCCTGTCCCGTCGCGACTTGGGTCGCGGCGACTTGGTCCCACAAAGAATCTGTCGCGCCCCGCTCCGTCCCGTCGCGTCACGCCCCGTCCCGTCGCGTCACGCCCCGTCCCGTCCCGCGCCGCGCCGCCCCGTCTCGACTTGGGTCGCGGCAACTTGGCCCTCCGAAGAATCCGTCTCGCCCCGCCCCGTCCCGCCCCGTCCCCGTCCGGTGGGGTTTCTGGAAAATTAAGAGCGGTGGGGTTTCTAGAAAATTAGGACTGGTGGGGTTTCTAGAAAATTAGGACTGGTGGGGTTTCCGCCTATTCGGTGGGGTTTCTAGAAAATTAGGAGCGGTGGGGTTTCTGCCTATCCGGTGGGGTTTCTCGAAAAGTAGGACCGGTGGGGTTTCTCGTCCCGCCGCGCCGCGCCCCACCCCGACAGCACCGCCCCGCCCGTCCCGACTTGGGCGACCTGGCACCCCAAAGAATCCGTCCCGCCCCGCCCCGGCAACCCTGTCCCGTCCCGACTTGGGTCGCGACGACTCGCCCCCGCAAAGAATCTGTCGCGCCCCGCCCCGTCCCGTCGCGTCCCGCCCCGCCCCGTCCCGCCTCGTCCGACTTGGCACCCCAGAGAATCCGTCCCGCCGCGCCCCGTCCCGACTTGGGTCGCGGCGACTTGGCCCCCCAAAGAATCTGTCGTGCCCCGTCGCGTCCCGCCCCGTCCCGTCGCGTCCCGCCCCGCCCCGTCGCGTCCCGCCCCGCCCCGCGCCGCCCGCCCCGCCCCGCCCCGTCCCGACTTGGGCGAGTTGGCGAGTTGGTCCCCCCGAAGAATCCGTCCGCGTCCGCGTCCCCGTCCCTATACCCGTCGCTGCCCCGCCCCGGCAACCCTGTCCTGTCCCGACTTGGGTCGGGGCGACTTGGCCCCCCAAAGAATCTGCCCCGCCCCCCAACCCCGTCCCGCACCGCTCCGTCTCGCCCCGCCCCGCACCGTCCCACCCCGCCCCACAACCCCGTCCCGGCAGCCCCGTCCTGGACGACTTGGCACCCCAAAGAATCCGCCCCGTCCCGACTTGGGCGAGTTGGCGACTTGGCCCCCAAAAGAATCCGTCCCGCCCCGTCCCGACTTGGGCGAGTTGGCGACTTGCCCCCCCCAAAGAATCCGCCCCGTCCCGACTTGGGCGAGTCGGCGACTTGCCCCCCCAAAGAACCCGCCCCGCCGCGCCCCCACCCGTCCCCGTCCCCGTCCCGACTTGGGTCGCGGCGACTCGCCCCCCCAAAGAATCTGTCGCGTCCCGCCCTCTCCCGCCGCGCCCCGCCCTGCACCTGCAACCTCGTCCCGTCCCGCCCCGCCCCTGCAACCCCGTCCCGACTTGGGCGAGTTGGCGACTTGGCCCCCCGAAGAATCCGTCCCGCCCCGCCCCGCCCCGCCCCGCCCCACACCACACCGCCCCACCCCACAACCCCGTCCCGTCCCGACTTGGGCGACTCGGCACCCCAAAGAATCCGTCCCGCCCCGCCCCGGCAACCCTGTCCCGTCCCGACTTGGGTCACGGCGACTCGCCCCCGCAAAGAACCTGTCGCGCCCCGCTCCGTCCCGTCGCGTCCCGCCCCGCCCCGCACCTGCAACCCCGCCCCGTCCCGCCTCGTCCGACTTGGCACCCCAAAGAATCCGTCCCACCGCGCCCCGTCCCGACTTGGGTCGCGGCGACTTGGCACCCCAAAGAATCTGTCGTGCCCCATCGCGTCCCGCTCCGTCCCGTCGCGTCCCGCCCCGTCGCGTCGCGTCGCGTCCCGCCCCGCACCGCACCTGCAAACCCGTCCCGACTTGGGCGAGTTGGCGAGTTGGCCCCCCGAAGAATCCGTCCGCGTCCCTGTCCCTATACCCGTCGCCGCCCCGGCAACCCTGTCTTGTCCCGACTTGGGCCGCGGCAGAGAATCCGCCCCGCCCCCCAACCCCGTCCCGCACCGCTCCGTCTCGTCCCGCCCCGCCCCACAACCCCGTCCCGGCAAACCCGCCCCGCCCCGCCCCGTCCCGACTTGGGCGATTTGGCGACTTGGCCCCCAAAAGAATCCATCCCGCCCCATCCCGCCACACCCCTGCAACCCCGTCCCGCCCCGTCCCGACTTGGGCGAGTTGGCGACTTGCCCCCCCAAAGAATCCGCCCCGTCCCGCCCAGCCCCGTCCCGCCGCGCCGCGCCCCCACCCGTCCCCGTCCCGACTTGGGTCGCGGCGACTCGCCCCCCCAAAGAATCTGTCGCGCCCCGCTCCGTCCCGTCGCGTCCCGCCCCGCCCCGCCCCGCCCCGCACCCGCAACCTCGCCCCGCCTCTGCAACCCCGTCCCGACTTGGGCGAGTTGGCGACTTGGGTCGCGGCAACTTGGCCCCCCGAAGAATCCGTCCCGCCCCGCCCCGCCCCGTCACGTCCAGCCCCGTCGCCGTCCGGTGGGGTTTCTAGAAAATTAAGAGCGGTGGGGTTTCTAGAAAATTAGCACTGGTGGGGTTTCCGCCTATTCGGTGGGGTTTCTAGAAAATTAGGAGCGGTGGGGTTTCTGCCTATCCGGTGGGGTTTATCGAAAAGTAGGAGCGGTGGGGTTTCCGCCTGCCCCGTCCCGACTTGGGCGACTTGGCACCCCAAAGAATCCGTCCCGCCGCGCCCCGCCCCGGCAACCCTATCCCGTCCCGACTTGGGTCGCGGCGACTTGGCCCCCCAAAGAATCCGTCGCGCCCCGTCGCGTCCCGCCCCGTCCCGCACCGGCAACCCCGTCCCGTCCCGTCTCGCACCGCCCGGCCCCTGCAACCCCGTCCCGTCCCGCCCCGCCCCTGCAACCCCGTCCCGACTTGGGCGAGTTGGCGACTTGGGCCGCGGCAACTTGGCCCCCCGAAGAATCCGTCCCGCCCCGCCCCGCCCCGTCGCCGCCCGGTGGGGTTTCTAGAAAATTAGGACTGGTGGGGTTTCTAGAAAATTAGGAGCGGTGGGGTTTCTGCCTATCCGGTGGGGTTTATTGAAAAGTAGGAGCGGCGGGGTTTCCGCCTACCCCGTCCCGACTTGGGCGACTTGGCACCCCAAAGAATCCGTCCCGCCGCGCCCTGCCCCGGCAACCCTGTCCCATCCCGACTTGGGTCGCGGCGACTTGGCCCCCGAAAGAATCTGTCGCACCCCGCCCCGTCCCGTCGCGTCCCGTCCCGCCCCGCCCCGTCGCGTCCCGCCCCGCCCCGCACCGCACCTGCAACCCCGTCGCGTCCCGCCCCGCCCCGCCCCGCCTCGCCCCGTCCCCACTTGGGCGGGTTGGCGACTTGGCCCCCCGAAGAATCCATCCGCGTCCGCGTCCGCGTCCCTGTCCCTATACCCGTCGCCGCCCCGCCCCGCCGCGCCCTGCCCCGGCAACCCTGTCCCGTCCCGACTTGGGTCGCGGCGACTTGGCCCCCCAAAGAATCTGTCGCGCCCCGTCGCGTCCCGCACCGTCCCGCCCTGCCCCGCACCTGCAACCCCGTCCCGTCCCGCCCCGCCCCGTCTCGCACCGCCCGGCCCCTGCGACCCCGTCCCGCCCCGCCCCGACTTGGGCGAGTTGCCGACTTGGGTCGCGGCAACTTGGCCCCCCGAAGAATCCGCCCCGCCCCGCCCCGCCCCGCCCCGTCCCGTCCCGACTTGGACGACTTGGCACCCCAAAGAATCCGCCCCGTCCCGACTTGGGCGAGTTGGCGACTTGGCCCCCACAAGAATCCGTCCCGCCCCATCCCGCCACACCCCTGCAACCCCGTCCCGACTTGGGCGAGTTGGCGACTTGCCCCCCCCCCCCCCCCCCAAAGAATCTGTCCCGTCTCGCCCCGCCCCGCCCCCACCCGTCCCCACCCTGGCAGTCCCGTCCCGACTTGGGCGAATTGGTGACTTCGGCCGTGACGACTTGGCCACCCAAAGAATCCATCCCGTCCAGCGCCGCCCCGTCCCGTCCCGACTTGGGCGAGTTGGCGACTTCTTTTGCGGCGACTTGGCCCCCGAATGAAACCATCTCGACCCGTCCCATCCACCCAGACTGTCCCGTCCGTCCTGTCCGCCCCGACCACCCCGATTGTCCCGCTCGTCCCCGTCCCGACCACCTGTCCGCCCCGTCCTGTCCCCGTCCCGTCCCGTCCCCGTCCCTGCGCTCGTGAATCCTTTTTTTTTTTTTTTCCAAGTGCGGAGTGGGGTTTCCCTTTGGCTCAGCCGCATTCCTTCCAAGTCTTGGGTGGGGTTGCCTGCGCTCGTGAATCCGCCCGGTGGGGTTTCTAGAAAATTAAGAGCGGTGGGGTTTCCGCCTGTCCAGTGGGATTTCTAGAAAATTAGGAGTGGTGGGGTTTCTAGAAAATTAGGAGCGGTGGGGTTTCCGCCTATCCGGTGGGGTTTCCGCCTGCCCCGCCCCGTCCTGGCTTGGGCGAGTTGGCGACTTGGCCACCCAAAGAATCGGTCACGCCCTGCTCCGTCGGGCCCCGTCTCGTCCCGCCCCGCCCCGTCCTGCCCCGCCCCGTCTCGACTTGGGCGAGTTGGCAACTTGGCCCCGCCCCGCCCCGCCCCGTCCCGTCTCGCCCCACCCCACCCCGTCCCCGTCCCGTCCGGTGGGGTTTCTGGAAAATTAAGAGCGGTGGGGTTTCTAGAAATTTAGGAGTGGTGGGGTTTCTGCCTATTCGATGGGGTTTCTAGAAAATTAGGAGCGGTGGGGTTTCTGCCCGTCCGGTGGGGTTTCTAGAAAATTAGGAGCGGTGGGGTTTCCGCCTATCCGGTGGGGTTTCTCGAAAAGTAGGAGCGGTGGGGTTTCCGCCTGCCCCGTCCCGTCCCGACTTGGGCGAGTTGGCGACTTGGACCCCCAAAGAATCCGCCCCGCCCCGCCCCGGCAACGCCGTCCCGTCCAGCCCCGTCTCGACTTGGGCGAGTTGGCAACTTGGCCCCGCAAACAATCTGTCCCGCCCCCGCCCCGCCCCTCCCCGCCCCGTCCCGCCTTGGGCGAGTTGGCAACTTGGCCCCCCAAACAATCTGTCCCGCCCCGCCCCGCCCCGTCCCGTCCCGCCCCGTCCCGCCCCGCCCCGGCAACGCCGTCCCGTCCAGCCCCGTCTCGACTTGGGCGAGTTGGCAACTTGGCCCCCCAAAGAATTCGTCCCGCCCCGTCCCGTCCGGTGGGGTTTCCGCCTGTTCAGTGGGATTTCTAGAAAATTAGGAGCGGTGGGGTTTCCGCCTGTTCGGTGGGGTTTCTAGAAAATTAGGAGCGGTGGGGTTTCCGCCTGTCCGGTGGGGTTTCTGGAAAATTAGGAGCGGTTGGGTTTCTCGTAAAGTAGGAGCGGTGGGGTTTCCGCCCACCCCGCCCCGTCGTGCCCCGTCCCATCCCGCCCCGTCCCGACTTGGGTGAGTTGGCGACTTGGCCCCCCAAAGAATCCGTCCCGCCCCGCCCCGTCCCCATCCCCATCCCCGTCCCCATCCTGCCCCGTCCGGTGGGGTTTCTAGAAAATTAGGAGTGGTGGGGTTTCTGCCTATTCGGTGGGGTTTCTAAAATATTAGTAGCGGTGGGGTTTCCGCCTGCCTCGTCCCATCCCGTCCCGTCCCGCCGCGCCGCGCCCCGCCTCGGCAGCGCCGTCCCGTCCCGCCGCGCCGCGCCCCGCCTCGGCAGCGCCGTCCCGTCCCGCCCCGTCCTGACTTGGGCGAGTTGGCGACTTGGCCCCCCAAAGAATCCGTCCTGCCCCGCCCCGTCCCGACTTGGGCGAGTTGGCAACTTGGCCCCCCAAAGAATCCGTCCCGTCCCGTCCCGACTTCGGTCGCGGCGACTTGGTGACCTGGGTGACTTGGCCCCCGAATGAAGCCATCTCCACCCGTCTCGTCCTAACTTGGGCGAGTTGGCGACATAGGATGGCATCGAGTAAAGAGGTGAGTAGAAAAGCGCAACGCCCAACCAAAAACTAAAAAGGGTGCAACACCGGGACTTCCCGGGAGGTCACCCATCCCAGTACTACTCCGGCCCAAGCGCGCTTAACTGCGGAGTTCTGATGGGATCCGGTGCACTAACGCTGGTATGATCGCACCCAACATGAAATTGTCTTCACGCTCTTGTTGTATAATGGCACCGGCCGTCCCGGTGGGGATTCTACAAAGTTAGGAGCGGTGGCGTTTCCGGAAAATCTGGTCTGGTGGGGTTTCCACAAGAACTGGTCCGGTGGGGTTTCTGTAAAATCTGGTTCAGGTTTCAGGGTTTCAGGGTTTCAGGGTTCGGGGTTCAGGGTTCAGGGTTTCAGGTTCAGGGTTCAGGGTTTCAGGGTTCAGGGTTCAGGGTTCAGGGTTTCGGGGTTTCAGGGTTCAGGGTTTCAGGGTTCAAGGTTTCAGGGTTTCAGGGTTCAGGGTTCAGGGTTTCGGGTTCAGGGTTCAGGGTTTTAGGGTTCAGGGTTTCAGGGTTTCAGGGTTCAGGGTTCAGGGGTTCAGGGTTTCAGGGTTCAGGGTTGAGGGTTTCAGGGTTCAGGGTTCAGGGTTTCAGGGTTTCAGGGCTTCAGGGTTCAGGGTTCAGGGTTTCAGGGTTGAGGGTTAAGGTTTCAGGGTTCAGGGTTTCAGTGTTCAAGGTTTCAGGGTTTGGGGTTCAGGGTTTGGGGTTCGGGTTCAGTGTTCGGGTTTCAGGGTTCAGGGCTTCAGGGTTCAGGGTTTCAGGGTTCGGGGTTCAGGTTCGGGTTTCAGGGTTCAGGGTTCAGGGTTCAGGGTTCAGGGTTTCAGGGTTCAGGGTTCCGGGTTCCAGGGTTCAGGGTTCGGGGTTCGGGGTTCAGGGTTCGGGGTTTAGGGTTCAGGGTTTCAGGGTTCAGAGTTTCAGGGTTCAGGGTTCAGGGTTCCGGTTCAGCGTTCGGGTTTCAGGGTTCGGGGTTCAGCGTTTGGGGTTCAGCGTTCAGGGTTCGGGTTTTAGGGTTCGGGTTTCAGGGTTCGGGGTTTCAGGGTTCGGGTTTCAGGGTTCAGGTTTCAGGGTTCAGGGTTTCAGGGTTCAGGGTTGAGGGTCCGGGGTTGAGGGTTGAGGGTTCGGGGTTCAGGGTTCGGGGTTCAGGGTTTCAGTGTTCAGGGTTCTGGGTTCAAGGTTCAAGGTTCAAGGTTCAGGGTTCAGGGTTCAGGGTTCAGGGTACAGGGTTCAGGGTTCGGGGTTCAGGGTTCGTGGCTCAGGGTTTCAGGGTTCGGGGTTCGGGGTTCAGGGTTCGAGGTTTCAGGGTTTCAGGGTTCAGGGTTCAGGGTTTCAGGGTTTCAGGGTTCAGGGTTTAGGGTTTCAGGGTTCATGGTTCTAGGGGTTAGGGTTCAGGGTTCAGGGTTTGGGTTTCAGGGTTCAGGGTTCAGGGTTTCAGGGTTCAGGGTTCAGGGTTCAGGGTTTCAGGGTTCTAGGGTTCAGGGTTTCAGGGTTCTAGGGTTCAGGGTTCAGGGTTCAGGGTTCAGGGTTCAGGGTTTCAAGGGTTCAGGGTTTAGGGTTTCAGGGTTCAGGGGTTCGGGTTTCAAGGTTCAAGGGTTCGGGGTTCGGGGTTCAGGGTTCAGGGTTTCGGGTTCAGGGTTCAGGGTTCAGGGGTTTCAGGGTTCAGGGTTTCGGGTTTCAGGGTTCAGGGTTCATGGTTCAGGGTTCAGGGTTTCAGGGTTTAGGGTTCAGGGTTCAGGGTTCAGGGTTTCAGGGTTTCAGGGTTCAGGGTTCAGGGTTTCAAGGTTCAGGGTTTCAGGGTTCAGGGTTCAGGTTCAGGGTCTAGGTTTCAGGGTTCAGGGTTTCAGGGTTGAGGGTTAAGGTTTCAGGGTTCAGGGTTTCAGTGTTCAAGGTTTCAGGTTTGGGGTTCAGGGTTTGGGGTTCGGGTTCAGTGTTCGGGTTTCAGGGTTCAGGGCTTCAGGGTTCAGGGTTTCAGGGTTCGGGGTTCAGGTTCGGGTTTCAGGGTTCAGGGTTCAGGGTTCAGGGTTCAGGGTTTCAGGGTTCAGGGTTCCGGGTTCCAGGGTTCAGGGTTCGGGGTTCGGGGTTCAGGGTTCGGGGTTTAGGGTTCAGGGTTTCAGGGTTCAGAGTTTCAGGGTTCAGGGTTCAGGGTTCCGGTTCAGCGTTCGGGTTTCAGGGTTCGGGGTTCAGCGTTTGGGGTTCAGCGTTCAGGGTTCGGGTTTTAGGGTTCGGGTTTCAGGGTTCGGGGTTTCAGGGTTCGGGTTTCAGGGTTCAGGTTTCAGGGTTCAGGGTTTCAGGGTTCAGGGTTGAGGGTCCGGGGTTGAGGGTTGAGGGTTCGGGGTTCAGGGTTCGGGGTTCAGGGTTTCAGTGTTCAGGGTTCTGGGTTCAAGGTTCAAGGTTCAAGGTTCAGGGTTCAGGGTTCAGGGTTCAGGGTACAGGGTTCAGGGTTCGGGGTTCAGGGTTCGTGGCTCAGGGTTTCAGGGTTCGGGGTTCGGGGTTCAGGGTTCGAGGTTTCAGGGTTTCAGGGTTCAGGGTTCAGGGTTTCAGGGTTTCAGGGTTCAGGGTTCAGGGTTTCAGGGTTCATGGTTCTAGGGGTTAGGGTTCAGGGTTCAGGGTTTGGGTTTCAGGGTTCAGGGTTCAGGGTTTCAGGGTTCAGGGTTCAGGGTTCAGGGTTTCAGGGTTCTAGGGTTCAGGGTTTCAGGGTTCTAGGGTTCAGGGTTCAGGGTTCAAGGTTCAGGGTTCAGGGTTTCAAGGGTTCAGGGTTTAGGGTTTCAGGGTTCAGGGGTTCGGGTTTCAAGGTTCAAGGGTTCGGGGTTCGGGGTTCAGGGTTCAGGGTTTCGGGTTCAGGGTTCAGGGTTCAGGGTTTCAGGGTTCAGGGTTTCGGGTTTCAGGGTTCAGGGTTCATGGTTCAGGGTTCAGGGTTTCAGGGTTTAGGGTTCAGGGTTCAGGGTTCAGGGTTTCAGGGTTTCAGGGTTCAGGGTTCAGGGTTTCAAGGTTCAGGGTTTCAGGGTTCAGGGTTCAGGTTCAGGGTCTAGGTTTCAGGGTTCAGGGTTTCAGGGTTCGGGGTTCGGGTTTCAGGGTTCAGGGTTCAGGGTTCCAGGGTTCGGGGTTCAGGGTTCAGGGTTTCGGGGTTCAGAGTTTCAGGGTTCGGGGTTCAGGGTTCCGGTTCAGGGTTCGGGTTTCAGGGTTCGGGGTTCAGGGTTCGAGGTTGAGCGTTCGGGTTTCAGGGTTCAGCGTTCGGGTTTCAGGGTTCAGGTTTCAGGGTTCGGGGTTTCAGGGTTCAGGGTTCAGGGTTCACGGTTTCAGGGTTCAGGGTTCAGGGTTCGGGGTTGAGGGTTGAGGGTTCAGGGTTTCAGGGTTCAGGGTTCAGGGTTTCAGGGTTCAGGGTTCTGGGTTCGGGGTTCAAGGTTCAAGGTTCAGGGTTCAGGGTTCAGGGTTCAGGGTTCGGGGTTCAGGGTTCGTGGCTTAGGGTTTCAGGGTTCAGGGTTCGGGGTTCGGGGTTTAGGGTTCGAGGTTTCAGGGTTCAGGGTTTAAGGGTTCGGGTTTCAGGGTTCAGGTTTCAGGATTTCAGGGTTCCAGGGTTTCAGGCTTCAGGGTTTCAGGGTTCTGGGTTTCAGGGTTCAGGGTTCTGGGGTTCAGGGTTCCGGGGTTCAGGGTTCATGGTTTCAGGGGTCAGGGTTTCAGGGTTCAGGGTTCAGGGTTCAGGGGTTAGGGTTTTAGGGGTTAGGGTTTTAGGGGTTTAGGGTTTCAGGGGTCAGGGTTTCAAGGTTCAGGGTTCAGGGTTTTAGGGTTCAGGGTTCAGGGTTCAGTGTTCAGCGGTGAGGGTTCAGGGTTCAGGGTTCAGTGTTCAGCGGTGAGGGTTCAGGGTTTCAGGGTTCAGGGTTTCAGGGTTCAGGTTCCAGGGTTCAGGTTTCAGGGTTCAGGGTTTCAGGGTTCAGGGTTCAGGGTTCCAGGGTTGAAGGTTCCAGGTTCGGAGTTCAGGGTTCGGGGTTTCAGGGTTCGGGGTTCAGGGTTCCAGGGTTCACGGTTCCAGGGTTCACGGTTGTAGGGTTCAGGGTTTCAGGGTTCAGGGTTTCAGGGTTCAGGGTTTTAGGGTTCGTGGTTCAGGGTTCGGGTTTCAAGGTTCAGGGTTCAGGGTTCCGTGTTCAGGGTTCGGGGTTCAGGGTTCGGGGTTCAGGGTTCGGGGTTTCAGGGTTCAGAGTTTCAGGGTTCAGGGTTCAGGGTTCCGGTTCAGGGTTCGGGTTTCAGGGTTCGGGGTTGAGGGTTGAGGGTTCAGGGTTCGGGTTTCAGGGTTCAGGGTTCAGGTTTCAGGGTTCGGGTTTCAGGGTTCAGTGTTTCAGGGTTCCGGGTTTCAGGGTCCGGGTTCAGGGTTCGGGTTTCAGGGTTCAGGTTTCAGGGTTCAGGGTTTCAGGGTTCAGGGTTTCAGGGTTCAGGTTTCCGGGTTCGGGGTTCAGGGTTCAGGGTTTCAGGGTTCAGAGTTTCAGGGTTCAGGGTTTAGGGTTCCGGTTTAGGGTTCGGGTTTCAAGGTTCGGGGTTTAGGGTTCGGGGTTCAGGGTTCGGGTTTCAGGGTTCAGGGTTCGGGTTTCAGGGTTCGGGTTTCAGCGTTCCGGGTTTCAGGGTTCGAGGTTTCAAGGTTCGGGTTCAGGGTTCGGGTTTCAGGGTTCGGGTTTCAGGGTTCAGGGTTTCAGGGTTCAGGGTTTCAGGGTTCAGGGTTGAGGGTCGAGGGTTGAGGGTTGAGGATTGAGGGTTTAAGGGTTCAGGGTTCAGTGTTCTTGGTTCGGGGTTCAAGGTTCGGGGTTCAGGGTTCGGGGTTCAGGGTTTCGGGGCTCAGGGTTTCGAGGCTCAGGGGTTCGGGGTTCAGGGTTCGGGTTTCAGGGTTCAGGGTTTCAGGGTTCAGGGTTTCAGGGTTCGGGTTTCAGGGTCCAGGGTTCAGGGTTCCAGGGTTTCGGGTTCCGGGTTTCAGGGTTCAGGGGTTCAGGGTTCAGGGTTTCAGGGTTCAGGGTTTCAGGGGTCAGGGTTTCAGGGTTCAGGGTTCAGGGTTCAGGGTTTAGGGGTGAGGGTTTTAGGGGTTAGGGTTTTAGGGGTTTAGGGTTTTAGGGGTTAGGGTTCATGGTTCAGGGTTCAGGGTTCAGGGTTTTAGGGTTCAGGGTTCAGGGTTCAGGGTTCAGGGTTCAGGGTTTCAGGGTTCAGGGTTCAGGGTTCAGCGTTCAGCGTTCAGCGTTGAGGGTTCAGGGTTTCAGGGTTCAGGGTTTCAGGGTTCGGGTTCCAGGGTTCAGGGTTTCAGGGTTTAGGGTTTCAGGGTTCAGGGTTCCAGGGTTCAGGGTTCCAGGGTTTGTGGTTTAGGGTTCGGGGTTCCAGGGTTCGGGGTTCAGGGTTCGGGGTTCAGGGTTCCAGGGTTCAGGGTTCAGGGTTCAGGGTTCCAGGGTTCAGGGTTCGGGGTTCGGGGTTCGGGGTTCGGGGTTCAGGTTTCAGGGTTCGGGGTTTCAGGGTTCAGGGTTTCAGGGTTCAGGGTTTCAAGGTTCGGTGTTTCAGGGTTCAGGGTTTCAGTGTTCAGGGTTCAGTGTTCAGGGTTCAGGGTTTCAGGGTTCAGGGTTCAGGGTTCAGGGTTCAGGGTTTCAGGGTTTCAAGGTTCGGGGTTTCAGGGTTCGGGTTTCAGGGTTCGGGTTTCAGGGTTCGGGTTTCAGGGTTCAGTGTTCGGGGTTCAGGGTTTTAGGGTTCAGGGTTCAGGGTTCAGGGTTTCAGGGTTCAGGGTTCCGGGTTCAGGGTTCCGGGTTCAGGGTCCGGGTTTCAGGGTTCCGGGGTTCAGGGTTCAGGGGTTCAGGGGTCAGGGGTTCAGGGGTCAGGGTTTCAGGGTTCAGGGTTTCAGGGTTCAGGGTTCAGGGGTCAGGGTTCAGGGGTTAGGGTTCAGGGGTTAGGGTTTTAGGGTTTAGGGTTTTAGGGGTTTAGGGTTTTAGGGGTTAGGGTTCAGGGTTCAGGGTTCAGGGTTTCAGGGTTCAGGGTTCAGGGTTCAGGGGTTAGGGCTTCAGGGGTTAGGGTTTTGGGTTTTAGGGTTTAGGGTTTAGGGTTTTAGGGTTTTAGGGTTTAGGGTTTTAGGGTTTAGGGTTTAGGGTTTTGGGTTTAGGGTTTTAGGGTTTAGGGTTTTGGGTTTAGGGTTTTAGGGTTTAGGGTTTTAGGGTTTTGGGTTTAGGGTTTTGGGTTTAGGGTTTAGGGTTTAGGGTTTTGGGTTTAGGGTTTTAGGGTTTAGGGTTTTAGGGTTTAGGGGTTTTCGAAAGATCTGGTTCGGTGTTGTTTCCACAAGAACTGGTCCGGTGGGGTTTCCATAAATCTGGGCCGGTGGGGTTTCTGTGAAATCTGGTATAGTGCGGTTTCTGTAAAATCTGGTCCGGCGGGGTATCCTCAAAATCAAGTCTGGTGGGGTTTCCAGATAATTCAAGTCGATGGGGTTCCCGTAAAATTTAGGACGGGGGAGCTTGGCAAGTTGGGCCATCTCGACAACTCTGGAGACCGGGGGGACTTGGGTGAATGGGTGACCTGGCCCGAGGGACTTGTTCGACCTAAGGGGGCTTGGACGGCGCAGGGGTAAGCTAACATTTCAAAACATGGTCGGCGACATGCGCTGTTGGACGTCGTTAGCTAGTGCGGATGAGGCCTGTCCAGAGGTTGACTCGTGCCACTTCGCCAACGTCAGTGGGTGTCGTTGTTTAGGAAAGGGGGCGAGGCCCATTGTAAGGAATGCAATTGGGACAAGCTCTGGGGGATGTTGTTCGAGCCCCGTTTTGGGGAACGGGGTTGGGGCCCACTGTTGGGGAAGTCAACGGGGAAGGGTGTTTTGGCCCAGTGTCGGGGTGTGTCAAGGAGGAAAGGGGTTCGGGGCTCATGCTTAGCATTGGGGAATGTCGTCGGAGTGCGAGGTCGGGGCCTAATGTTGGGGAGCATCGTCAGTGAACGTGTTTCGGGGCGAGTGTTGGGGAAAGCCATTGCGGAGTGGAGTCGAGGCCTGCTGTTAGGGGACCTGGGGTTCTCATAAAATCTGGTCCGGTCGGGTTTCGTAAAATTTGGTACGGTGGGGTTTCCACAAAGCCTGGTCCGGTGGGGTTTTCATAAAATCTGGTCCGGTGGGGTTTCCACAAGAACTGGTCCGGTGGGGTTTCCGTAAAATCTGGTCTGGTGGGGTTTCCGTAAAATCTGGTCTGATGGGGTTTCCACAAAATCTGGTCTAGTGCGGTTTCTGTAAAATCTGGTCCGGCGGGGTATCCTCAAAATTAAGTCCGGTGGGGTTTCCAGATAATTCAATTGGATGGGGTTCCCATAAAATTCAGGACGGGGGGCTTGCTTGGCAAGTTGGGCCAACTCAACGACTCTGGAGACCGGGGGACTTGGGTAAATGGGTGACCTAGCCCGAGGGACTTGTTCGACCTAAGGGGGCTTGGACAGTCGAGGGGTAAGCCAACATTTCAAAAACATGGTCGGCGACATGCGCCGTTGGACGTTGTTAACTAGTGCACTGAGGCCTGTCCAGAGGTTGACTCGTACCACTTCGCCAATGTCAGTGGGCATCGTTGTTTAGGAAAGGGGGCGAGGCCCATTGTAGGGAACGTAATTGGGACAAGCTCTGGGGGATGTCGTTCGAGCCCAGTTTTGGGGAACGGGGTTGGGGCCCAGTGTTTGGGCTGAGTGTCGAAGTGTGTCAAGGAGGAATGGGGTTCGGGGTTCGTGCCTAGCAATGGGGAATGTCCTCGGCGAGCGAGGTCGGGGCCTAGTGTTGTGGAGTACCGTCGGGTAACGTGTTTCGGGGCCAGTGTTTATGAGTGGTGGGATTTTCCTCCAGTTAATTTAGGTGGGGTTCCTATAAATATTCAATCTGACGTGGTCGATAAGAAATTCAGCTTGATGGGGTTTCCGCAAATTTTTGTTTGGTAGTTTGCGGCAAGATTCAGTCCGGCGGGGTTTCCATAAATGTTAAGGTCGTGGGATGAGCTTCCAAAAAATTTCGGGTGGTGTTTCCTCAAGGATTGGTCTGGTGGGGTTTCTAGAAAATTACGTTTGGTGGGGTTTCTAGAAAATTTCATTCGACAGGTTTTCCAAAATATCCAGTCCGATGGGGTTTCCAGAAAATTCTGTCACGCCTCGTCCCATCCCGGCCGAGGCCTGCGACCGGGATAGGACGGGGCAGCCGTGATGGGACAGGGCGGCCGGGACGGGAAAGGACAGGACAGTGCGAGACAGGTGGACTGGGCAGGACGGAACGGGACGGGATGGTCGGGATGAGATGGGATGGCACGAGACAGGATGGGACGGGACGGGCCGGGTCGAGATGGGACAGGATGGGATGGGACGGGACGGGACAGGGCGAGGCGGGGCGAGACGGGACGGGGCGGGGCTGTCCGCTATCCCCTGTCCGATGTCCCCTGTCGCCTGTCCGTTGTCCCCTGTCGGCTGTCCCCTGTTGGCTGTCGGCTGTCCGCGGGACAGGATGGGACGGGGCAGTCGGAATGGGACAGGACGACCTGGATGGGACAGGGCGGACGGGACGGGAAAGGACAGGACAGTGCGAGACAGGCGGACGAGGCAGAACAGAACGGACGAGATGGTCGGGATGAGACGGGATGGGACGGGCCGGGCCGAGATGGGACGGGATGGGATGGGACGGGACGGGACGGGACGAGCGGGACAGTCGGAACAGTCGGGACGGGACCGGGCAGGACGGGACGGGGCGGCGGGGCGGGGCGGGGCGGGGCTGTCCGCTATCCTCTGTCCACCGTCCGCTGTCCCCTGTCCCCTGTCGGCTGTCCACTGTCCGCTATCCGCTGTCCATTGTCCATTGTCCGCTATCTGATATCCGATGTCCGCTGTCTATTGTCCGCTGTCCACTGTCCATTGTCCCCTGTCCGTTATCCCACGTTCGCTGTCCATAACGCAATGTGAGGTGATTGCGAGCTCCGAGATCAAACCTTCCGTTGTGTAGCGTTCAGACTCATAATTACTATAGGGGGTAGTTTTTGTTACGCCGCTGTCCGCTGTCCCCTATCCGCAGTTTGCCGTCCCCTGTTCGCCATCCGCTGTCCGCCGTCCGCCGTCCCCTGTTTGGTGTCCTCTATCCGCTGTCCCATGTCCGCTGTGGCATGTCCGCTGTCCTCTGTCTGCTGTCCTTTGTGGCCTGTTCGCCGTCCACTGTGGCTCGTCCGTTGTCCGTTGTCCGCCGTCCGCTGTCCCTCATCCGCTGTCCACCGTCCCCTGTCCACTGTACCATGTCCACTGTCCCTTGTCCACCGTCCGCTGTGGCCTGTCCGCTGTCCGCCGTCCGCTGTCCCCTGTCTGTTCTCCCCTGTCCGCCGTCTGCTGTCCCCTGTCCCCTTTCTGCCGTCCGCTATCCCCTGTCCGCCTTCCCCTGTCCGCTGTGGCCTGTCCGCTGTCCGCAGTCTGTTGTCCCCTGTCCGCCGTCCGCTGTTCGCTGTCCCCTTTCCGCCGTCCGCTGTGCCCTATCTGCTATCCGCTGTCCGCCGTCCGCTGTCCCCTGTCCGCCGTCCGCCGTCCCCTGTCCCCTGTCCCCTGTCCGCCGTCCGCCGTCCGCCGTCCGCCGTCCCCTGTCCGCCGTCCGCTGTGCCCTGTCCGCTGTCCGCTGTCCGCCGTCCCCTGTCCCCTTTCTGCCGTCCGCTGTCCCCTGTCCGCCGTCCGCTGTCCCCTGTCCGCCGTGCCCTGTCCGCCGTCCGCTGTGGCCCGTCCGCTATGGCCTGTCCGCTGTCCCCTTTCCGCCGTCCGCCGTCCGCTGTCCCCTATCCGCTGTCCGCCGTCCGCCGTCCGCCGTCCGCCGTCCGCCGTCCCCTGTCCGCCGTCCGCCGTCCCCTGTCCAGAATGTGAGGTGATTGCGAGCTCCGAGCTCAACCTTCCATTGTGCTGCGTTCAGACTTATAACTACTATAGGGGGGTGGTGTTCATGAGGGTGCCGAGTCCATGTGCGGAAATTCGAGTTTGCATTCCAATGCAGGAAATCCGAGTTGCATTGCAATGCAGGATATCCGGGCTGTTTCTGGGCGAGCTGATTCCGGCCGAAGAGAGAGATGACGGAAAGTGAGGTAGTTGCGATCTCCGAGCTCAACCTTCCGTTGTGCTGCGTTCAGACTTATAACTACTATAGGGGGGCGGTGTTCATGAGGGTGCCGAGTCCATGTGCGGAAATCCGAGTTTGCATTGCAATGCAGGATATCCGGGCTGTTTCTGGGCGAGCTGATTCCAGCCGAAGAGAGAGATGACGGAAAGTGAGGTAGTTGCGATCTCCGAGCTCAACCTTCCGTTGTGCTGCGTTCAGACTTATAACTACTATAGGGGGGGCGGTGTTCATGAGGGTGCCGAGTCCATGTGCGGAAATCCGAGTTTGCATTGCAATGCAGGAAATCCGAGTGGCATTGCAATGCAGGATATCCGGGCTGTTTCTAGGCGAGCTGATTCCGGCCGAAGAGAGAGATGATGGAAAGTGAGGTAATTGCGAGCTCCGAGCTCAACCTTCCGTTGTGCTGCATTCAGACTTATAACTACTATAGGGGGGGCGGTGTTCATGAGGGTGCCGAGTCCATGTGCGGAAATCCGAGTTTGCATTGCAATGCAGGAAATCCGAGTTGCATTGCAATGCAGGATATCCGGGCTGTTTTTGGGCGAGCTGATTCAGGGCCGAAGAGAGAGATGACGGAAAGTGAGGTAATTGCGAGCTCCGAGCTCAACCTTCCGTTGTGCTGCGTTCAGACTTATAACTACTATAGGGGGGTGGTGTTCATGAGGGTGCCGAGTCCATGTGCGGAAATCCGAGTTGCATTGCAATGCAGGATATCCGGGCTATTTCTGGGCGAGCTGATTCTATCCGGGCTATTTCTGGGCGAGCTGATTCTATCCGGGCTATTTCTGGGCGACCTGATTCTATCCGGGATGTTTCTGGGCGACCTGATTCTATCCGGGATGTTTCTGGGCAAGCTGATTCTATCCGGGATGTTTCTGGGCGAGCTGATTCTATCCGGCCGAAGAGAGAGATGACGGAAAGTGAGGTAATTGCGAACTCTCGACTCAGCCTTCCGTTGTGCCGCGTTCAGACTTATAACTACTATGGGGGGAGGTGTTTGGGCATTTCATGGCCTGGGGTAAGTCGCAGTGAGCAAGTCGGGTTAGACATGGCGAGCTGCGCACCGGCAAACATCCGGGATATTTGCTGATCGGGTTCTAAGCTGGACGCTGGCATTTCCTCCGGGATAGCGCTGAGTTAGCCGAGTTGTGAGGTGATTGCGAAGACGGAAAGTGAGGTAATTGCGAACACTCGGCTCAGCCTTCCGTTGTGCCGCGTTCAGACTTATAACTACTGTAAGGGGCTGCTTTCAAAGACTTAGCGCTTGGTGCGTTGGTCGGCCCAGAACTGGCGCGTAGGAGATCCGGGTTCATGCATGCCGGAATTCCGAGTTACTTCTGTGGTTGAAAGTTGTTCCTGCAGTCGGCAAGTTTGTTGGCGGGCTGCAAAATGGCTAAGTCATGGCGAGTTGGTAATCGGCGAGCTGTGCAAATGCACCGGGTTGTTTTTTGGTGCAATTCGTCAAGGGTGGCGGCCTGGGGAAGTCGCAGTGAGCAAGTCGGGTTGACACGCGAGCAGCGCACGGGTAGTTTTCTGATCGGGTTCTGCGAAAAACGCACCGGTAGTTTTCGGGTAGTTTTCGGGTAGTTTTTTGAGTTGGCCGAGTTGGCCGAGCTCGCACCGAAGCCGGAAGCCGGGTTGTTTACAGATGACGGAAAGTGAGTTGATTGCGGGATATTTTCTCAGCCTTCCGTTGTGCCGCGTTCAGACTTATAACTACTATGGGGGAAGGTGTTTGGTTGGGCATTTCATGGCGGTGTCCACGCCGACCCCCCCGCGTGCCCCCGTAGGATGGAACCATGTTCTGTGCCAAGGTATACGAGCTGTTTACGAATGGGCAAGTCCCATGAGGGTAGAGCTCGGGCTCCTTGGTGCAGGATAATGTGATTGCTACGGGGACATGCGGAAGCGACCCAAAATCTATGCCGAGGCTCTGTGGGCATCACAGTTGGAACGGAATCGTCATTGGATGCACGCTCAGAACGGTCCCTTTACATTCCAATGCCGTGACCTGATACTGGGATACCTCGGTAGCGTCCGTCTAGCCTCTGGGTTGCTTTAGATGGTTGCGAGATGCCATGCGGGAGGCCGAATAGAGAGATGACGGAAAGTGAGGTAATTGCGAACTCTCGACTTGCTCACTGCGGCCTGGGGAAGTCGCAGTGAGCAAGTCGGGTTGACAGGCGAGCAGCGCACGGGTAGTTTTCTGATCGGGTTCTGTGAAAAACGCACCGGTAGTTTTCGGGTAGTTTTCGGGTAGTTTTTTGAGTCGGCCGAGTTGGTCGAGCTCGCACCGAAGCCGGAAGCCGGGTTGTTTACAGATGACGGAAAGTGAGTTGATTGCGGGATATTTTCTCAGCCTTCCGTTGTGCCGCGTTCAGACTTATAACTACTATGGGGGAAGGTGTTTGGTTGGGCATTTCATGGCGGTGTCCAGGCCGACCCCCCCGCGTGACCCCGTAGGATGGAACCATGTTCTGTGCCAAGGTATACGAGCTGTTTACGAATGGGCAAGTCCCACGAGGGTAGAGCTCGGGCTCCTTGGTGCGGGATAATGTGATTGCTACGGGGGACATGCGGAAGCGACCCAAAATCTATGCCGAGGCTCTGTGGGCATCACAGTTGGAACGGAATCGTCATTGGATGCACGCTCGGAACGGTCCCTTTAACATTCCAATGCCGTGACCTGATACTGGGATACCTCGGTAGCGTCCGTCTAGCCTCTGGGTTGCTTCAGATGGTTGCGAGATGCCATGCGGGAGGCCGAATAGAGAGATGACGCAAAGTGAGGTAATTGCGAACTCTCGACTTGCTCACTGCGGCCTGGGGAAGTCGCAGTGAGCAAGTCAGGTTGACAGGCGAGCAGCGCACGGGTAGTTTTCTGATCGGGTTCTGTGAAAAACGCACCGGTAGTTTTCGGGTAGTTTTCGGGTAGTTTTTTGAGTCGGCCGAGTTGGTCGAGCTCGCACCGAAGCCGGAAGCCGGGTTGTTTACAGATGACGGAAAGTGAGTTGATTGCGGGATATTTTCTCAGCCTTCCGTTGTGCCGCGTTCAGACTTATAACTACTATGGGGGAAGGTGTTTGGTTGGGCATTTCATGGCGGTGTCCAGGCCGACCCCCCCGCGTGCCCCCGTAGGATGGAACCATGTTCTGTGCCAAGGTATACGAGCTGTTTACGAATGGGCAAGTCCCATGAGGGTAGAGCTCGGGCTCCTTGGTGCGGGATAATGTGATTGCTACGGGGGACATGCGGAAGCGACCCAAAATCTATGCCGAGGCTCTGTGGGCATCACAGTTGGAACGGAATCGTCATTGGATGCACGCTCGGAACGGTCCCTTTAACATTCCAATGCCGTGACCTGATACTGGGATACCTCGGTAGCGTCCGTCTAGCTTCTGGGTTGCTTCAGATGGTTGCGAGATGCCATGCGGGAGGCCGAATAGAGAGATGACGCAAAGTGAGGTAATTGCGAACTCTCGACTCAGCCTTCCGTTGTGCCGCGTTCAGACTTATAACTACTATGGGGGAAGGCGTTTGGTTGGGCATTTCATGGCGGTGTCCAGGCCGACCCCCCCGCGTGCCCCCGTAGGATGGAACCATGTTCTGTGCCAAGGTATACGAGCTGTTTACGAATGGGCAAGTCCCATGAGGGTAGAGCTCGGGCTCCTTGGTGCGGGATAATGTGATTGCTACGGGGACATGCGGAAGCGACCCAAAATCTATGCCGAGGCTCTGTGGGCATCACAGTTGGAACGGAATCGTCATTGGATGCACGCTCGGAACGGTCCCTTTAACATTCCAATGCCGTGACCTGATACTGGGATACCTCGGTAGCGTCTGTATAGCCTCTGGGTTGCTTCAGGTGGTTGCGAGATGCCATGCGGGAGGCCGAATAGAGAGATGACGCAAAGTGAGGTAATTGCGAACTCTCGACTCAGCCTTCCGTTGTGCCGCGTTCAGACTTATAACTACTATGGGGGAAGGCATTTGGTTGGGCATTTCATGGCGGTGTCCAGGCCGACCCCCCCGCGTGCCCCCGTAGGATGGAACCATGTTCTGTGCCAAGGTATACGAGCTGTTTACGAATGGGCAAGTCCCATGAGGGTAGAGCTCGGGCTCCTTGGTGCGGGATAATGTGATTGCTACGGGGACATGCGGAAGCGACCCAAAATCTATGCCGAGGCTCTGTGGGCATCACAGTTGGAACGGAATCGTCATTGGATGCACGCTCGGAACGGTCCCTTTAACATTCCAATGCCGTGACCTGATACTGGGATACCTCGGTAGCGTCTGTATAGCCTCTGGGTTGCTTCAGATGGTTGCGAGATGCCATGCGGGAGGCCGAATAGAGAGATGACGCAAAGTGAGGTAATTGCGAACTCTCGACTCAGCCTTCCGTTGTGCCGCGTTCAGACTTATAACTACTATGGGGGAAGGCGTTTGGTTGGGCATTTCATGGCGGTGTCCAGGCCGACCCCCCCGCGCGCCCCCGTAGGATGGAACCATGTTCTGTGCCAAGGTATACGAGCTGTTTACGAATGGGCAAGTCCCATGAGGGGGTAGAGCTCGGGCTCCTTGGTGCGGGATAATGTGATTGCTACGGGGACATGCGGAAGCGACCCAAAATCTATGCCGAGGCTCTGTGGGCATCACAGTTGGAACGGAATCGTCATTGGATGCACGCTCGGAACGGTCCCTTTAACATTCCAATGCCGTGACCTGATACTGTGATACCTCGGTAGCGTCCGTCTAGCTTCTGGGTTGCTTCAGATGGTTGCGAGATGCCATGCGGGAGGCCGAATAGAGAGATGACGCAAAGTGAGGTAATTGCGAACTCTCGACTCAGCCTTCCGTTGTGCCGCGTTCAGACTTATAACTACTATGGGGGAAGGTGTTTGGTTGGGCATTTCATGGCGGTGTCCATGCCGACCCCCCCGCGTGCCCCCGTAGGATGGAACCATGTTCTGTGCCAAGGTATACGAGCTGTTTACGAATGGGCAAGTCCCATGAGGGTAGAGCTCGGGCTCCTTGGTACGGGATAATGTGATTGCTACGGGGACATGCGGAAGCGACCCAAAATCTATGCCGAGGCTCTGTGGGCATCACAGTTGGAACGGAATCGTCATTGGATGCACGCTCGGAACGGTCCCTTTAACATTCCAATGCCGTGACCTGATACTGGGATACCTCGGTAGCGTCTGTATAGCCTCTGGGTTGCTTCAGATGGTTGCGAGATGCCATGCGGGAGGCCGAATAGAGAGATGACGCAAAGTGAGGTAATTGCGAACTCTCGACTCAGCCTTCCGTTGTGCCGCGTTCAGACTTATAACTACTATGGGGGAAGGTGTTTGGTTGGGCATTTCATGGCGGTGTCCAGGCCGACCCCCCCGCGTGCCCCCGTAGGATGGAACCATGTTCTGTGCCAAGGTATACGAGCTGTTTACGAATGGGCAAGTCCCATGAGGGTAGAGCTCGGGCTCCTTGGTGCGGGATAATGTGATTGCTACGGGGACATGCGGAAGCGACCCAGATGCTATGCCGAGGCTCTGTGGGCATCACAGTCGGAACGGAATCGTCATTGGATGCACGCTCGGAACGGTCCCCTTAACATTCCAATGCCGTGACCTGATACTGGGATACCTCGGTAGCGTCTGTATAGCCTCTGGGTTGCTTCAGATGGTTGCGAGATGCCATGCGGGAGGCCGAATAGAGAGATGACGCAAAGTGAGGTAATTGCGAACTCTCGACTCAGCCTTCCGTTGTGCCGCGTTCAGACTTATAACTACTATGGGGGAAGGTGTTTGGTTGGGCATTTCATGGCGGTGTCCAGGCCGA
Source organism: Cunninghamia lanceolata (assembly GCA_027924645.1). Classification (NCBI taxonomy): domain Eukaryota; kingdom Viridiplantae; phylum Streptophyta; class Pinopsida; order Cupressales; family Cupressaceae; genus Cunninghamia; species Cunninghamia lanceolata. Next base: position 232,378 of record BSBN01002029.1, read on the forward strand.
CCCCCCCGCGTGCCCCCGTAGGATGGAACCATGTTCTGTGCCAAGGTATACGAGCTGTTTACGAATGGGCAAGTCCCATGAGGGTAGAGCTCGGGCTCCTTGGTGCGGGATAATGTGATTGCTACGGGGACATGCGGAAGCGACCCAGATGCTATGCCGAGGCTCTGTGGGTATCACAGTTGGAACGGAATCGTCATTGGATGCACGCTTGGAACGGTCCCTTCAACATTCCAATGCCGTGACCTGATACTGGGATACCTCGGTAGCGTCCGTCTAGGTTCTGGGTTGCTTTAGATGGTTGCGAGATGCCATGCGGAAGGCGGAAGAGGGATATCTCGACCTGGCCTACCGTTGTCCCGAAGAGATCTCGATTGGCATTTGATGGCCTGCCAAACGCGGAAGCCACTCGGATCGGGACACCCAGTTGCTATGCGGAGGCTTTGTGCGCATCACAGTTGGAACGGAATCGGCATTGGACGCACGCTCGGAACGGTCCCTTTATAATCCAATGTCGTGCCTCGTTCCTGCGATGCCTCTGGAGCCTTCGTCTAGCTCTTGGGTCGCTCGAGACAGTGGCCAAAAAGAGCCATTTTCGGTGGAATGACAATTGGCATTGCCAATTGTCACCCCCGCGCGTGCATCCATTCTATGATTGGGGCATATGCAAAACTCGGCGGCTGAATGGACTCGGACTGGGACACCCAGTTGCTATGCGGAGGCTCTGTGGGCATCACAGTTGGAATGGAATCGGCATTGGATGCACGCTCGGAACGGTCCCTTTACAATCCAATGCAGTGACCTGATACTGGGATACCTCGTGCGCCTGCGTCTAGCTCTTGGGTCGCTCGGGAGAAGTTCTGGGGTATGACGCTTGGCATTTGGTGGCGTGCCTATGCTGACCCCGCGCCGCGTGCCCCCTCACATGATCCATGTCCTGTGCCAAGGCATTCGTGCGGCCCTTCGAACGGCCAGTCCCAGGAGGGGACAGCTCGGGCTCCTTGGTGCGGCACATCATTCATGCGGTGGGAGCTTTGCGGAAGCGCGACTCGGATCTCGACACCCAGTTGCTATGCGGAGGCTTTGTAGGCATCACAGTTGTAACGGAATCGGCATTGGACGCACGCTCGGAACGGTCCCTTTACAATCCAATGCAGTGACCTGATACTGGGATGCCTCGTGAGCCTGCGTCTAGCTCTTGGGTCGCTCGAGACAGTCGCGAAAAAGCCACTTTCGGGGGAACGACTGTTGGCATTGCCAATTGCCACCCCCGCGCGTGCTTCCATTCTATGATTGGGGCATATGCAAAACTCGGCGGTTGAATGGACTCGGACACCCAGTTGCTATGCGGAGGCTCTGTGGGCATCACAGTTGAAAGGGAATCGGCATTGGATGCACGCTCGGAACGGTCCCTTTACAATCCAATGCAGTGACCTGATACTGGGATACCTCGTGAGCCTGCGTCTACCTCTTGGGTCGCTCGGGACAAGTTCTGGGGTATGACGCTTGGCATTCGGTGGCGTGCCAAAGCTGACCCCCCGCCGCGTGCTCCCTCTCATGATCCATGTCGTGTGCCAAGGCATTCTTGCGGCCTTTCGAATGGCCAGTCCCAGGAGGGGACAGCTCGGGCTCCTTGGTGCAGCACATCTTTCATGCGATGGGAGCTTTGCGGAATTGCGACTCGGATCGGGACACACCCAGTTGCTATGCGGAGGCTTTGTTGGCATCACAGTTGTAACGGAATCGGCATTGGACGCACGCTCGGAACGGTCCCTTTACAATCCAATGCAGTGACCTGATACTGGGATACCTCGTGAGCCTGCTTCTAGCTCTTGGGTCGCTCGAGACAGTCGCGAAAAAGCCACTTTCGGGGGAACGACTGTTGGCATTGCCAATGGCCACCCCCGCGCGTGCTTCCATTCTATGATTGGGGCATATGCAAAACTCGGCGGTTGAATGGACTAGGACTCGGACACCCGGTTGCTATGCGGAGGCTCTGTGGGCATCGCAGTTTTCACGGAATCGGCATTGGAAGCACGCTCGGAACGGTCCCTTTACAATCCAATGCAGTGACCTGATACTGGGATACCTTGTGAGCCTGCGTCTACCTCCTGGGTCGCTCGGGACAAGTTCTGGGGTATGACGCTTGGCATTCGGTGGCGTGCCAAAGCTGACCCCCAGCCGCGTGCCCCCTCGCATGATCCATGTCGTGTGCCAAGGCATTCTTGCGGCCTTTCGAACGGCCAGTCCCAGGAGGGGACAGCTCGGGCTCCTTGGTGCAGCACATCTTTCATGCGATGGGAGCTTTGCGGAAGCGACTCGGATCGGGACACCCAGTTGCTATGCGGAGGCTTTGTTGGCATCACAGTTGTAACGGAATCGGCATTGGACGCACGCTCGGAACGGTCCCTTTACAATCCAATGCAGTGACCTGATACTGGGATGCCTCGTGAGCCTGCGTCTAGCTCTTGGGTCGCTCGAGACAGTCGCGAAAAAGCCACTTTCGGGGGAACGACTGTTGGCATTGCCAATGGCCACCCCCGCGCGTGCTTCCATTCTATGATTGGGGCATATGCAAAACTCGGCGGTTGAATGGACTAGGACTCGGACACCCGGTTGCTATGCGGAGGCTCTGTGGGCATCACAGTTTTCACGGAATCGGCATTGGATGCACGCTCGGAACGGTCCCTTTACAATCCAATGCAGTGACCTGATACTGGGATACCTTGTGAGCCTGCGTCTACCTCCTGGGTCGCTCGGGACAAGTTCTGGGGTATGACGCTTGGCATTCGGTGGCGTGCCAAAGCTGACCCCCAGCCGCGTGCCCCCTCGCATGATCCATGTCGTGTGCCAAGGCATCCTTGCGGCCTTTCGAACGGCCAGTCCCAGGAGGGGACAGCTCGGGCTCCTTGGTGCAGCACATCTTTCATGCGATGGGAGCTTTGCGGAAGCGCGACTCAGATCTGGACGCCCAGTTGTTATGCGGAGGCTTTGTTGGCATCACAGTTGTAACGGAATCGGCATTGGACGCACGCTCGGAACGGTCCCTTTACAATCCAATGCAGTGACCTGATACTGCGATGCCTCGTGAGCCTGCGTCTAGCTCTTGGGTTGCTCGAGACGGTCGCGAAAAAGCCACCTTCGGGGGAACGACTGTTGGCATTGCCAATTGCCACCCCCGCGCGTGCTTCCATTCTATGATTGGGGCATATGCAAAACTCGGCGGTTGAATGGACTCGGACACCCAGTTGCTATGCGGAGGCTCTGTGGGCATCACAGTTTGAAAGGGAATCGGCATTGGATGCACGCTCGGAACGGTCCCTTTACAATCCAATGCAGTGACCTGATACTGGGATACCTGGTGAGCCTGCGTCTACCTCTTGGGTCGCTCGGGACAAGTTCTGGGGTATGACGCTTGGCATTCGGTGGCGTGCCAAAGCTGACCCCCCGCCGCGTGCCCCCTCTCATGATCCATGTCGTGTGCCAAGGCATTCTTGCGGCCTTTCGAACGGCCAGTCCCAGTCCCAGGAGGGGACAGCTCGGGCTCCTTGGTGCAGCACATCTTTCATGCGATGGGAGCTTTGCGGAAGCGCGACTCGGATCTGGACACCCAGTTGTTATGCGGAGGCTTTGTTGGCATCACAGTTGTAACGGAATCGGCATTGGACGCACGCTCGGAACGGTCCCTTTACAATCCAATGCAGTGACCTGATACTGCGATGCCTCGTGAGCCTGCGTCTAGCTCTTGCGTTGCTCGAGACAGTCGCGAAAAAGCCACTTTCGGGGGAACGACTGTTGGCATTGCCAATTGCCACCCCCGCGCGTGCTTCCATTCTATGATTGGGGCATATGCAAAACTCGGCGGTTGAATGGACTCGGACACCCAGTTGCTATGCGGAGGCTCTGTGGGCATCACAGTTTGAAAGGGAATCGGCATTTGGATGCACGCTCGGAACGGTCCCTTTACAATCCAATGCAGTGACCTGATACTGGGATACCTCGTGAGCCTGCGTCTAGCTCTTGGGTCGCTCGGGACAAGTTCTGGGGTATGACGCTTGGCATTCGGTGGCGTGCCAAAGCTGACCCCCCGCCGCGTGCCCCCTCTCATGATGCATGTCGTGTGCCAAGGCATTCTTGCGGCCTTTCGAACGGCCAGTCCCAGTCCCAGGAGGGGACAGCTCGGGCTCCTTGGTGCAGCACATCTTTCATGCGATGGGAGCTTTGCGGAATTGCGACTCGGATCGGGACACCCAGTTTTTATGCGGAGGCTTTGTTGGCATCACAGTTGTAACGGAATCGGCATTGGACGCACGCTCGGAACGGTCCCTTTACAATCCAATGCAGTGACCTTATACTGGGATACCTCGTGAGCCTGCGTCTAGCTCTTGGGTCGCTCGAGACAGTTGCGAAAAAGCCACTTTCGGGGGAACGACTGTTGGCATTGCCAATTGCCACCCCCGCGCGTGCTTCCTCTCTATGATTGGGGCATATGCAAAACTCGGCGGTTGAATGGACTCCGACACCCAGTCGCTATGCGGAGGCTCTGTGGGCATCACAGTTTTTACGGAATCGGCATTTGGATGCACGCTCGGAACGGTCCCCCTTTATAATCCATTTCCTTGTCCCGTTACTGTGATACGTCTGTAGCCTACGTCTAGCTCTTGGGTCGCTCGGCAAGGTCGTGCAAATTCGGTGTACGCTGCGGGAAGTATGGATACGGCGAGTCTCCGACTAGGACAGTTTCTCTGCGAAGAGTGGCATGATGGTTGATGAGGCAATTCGATTCAGTCCCCAAGCTTTGGCCTCGGGCCACTGTGAGGGCTGTCGATTCTCTCTTTCCAACTCGTCTCCACCCAGTAACAGACTTGACGACAGGTAATCGGTCTCATTCTCGATTGTTCCTGGAGGTAGTCTTCGGAACTTTTGGAATTGACCTCTCACTTCGTCTCCTCTCTGTGTGAGGAGCAGTGTGCTTGTGCCGTTTCCTTGGTGGCATTCACGTCGCAAATATTGTGGAGGGAGAGTCTCCGCAGCTGCCCTGCCCTCGGGGGCAATCGGTGGGCTCTCATCTCCGTATTCGGTTGACATTCGCCATGCACGTAGGTCGCAGAATAATTTGCGAGTCT